>VXBP01004101.1:48566-93162 GCA_013400115.1 Rhinopomastus cyanomelas
GTGGAGCACCTCCCTTACGAGGAGAGGCTGAGGGAACTGGATCTCTTTAGCTTGGAGAAGGGGAGACTGAGGGGTGACCTCATTAATGTCTACAAATATTTGAGGGGTGGGTGTCAGGAGGATGGAGCTGGGCTATTCCCAGTGTCATGTAGTGATAGGACGAGGGGCAGTGGTTGTAAGCTGGAACATAGGAGGTTCCACATCAACCTGAGAAGGAACTTCTTCACGGTGAGGGTGACGGAGCACTGGAACAGGCTGCCCAGGGAGGTTGTGGAGTCTCCTTCACTGGAGATGTTCAAGGCCCACCTGGATGTGTTCCTGTGTGACTTGGTGTAGATGATCCTGCTGTTTCAGGGGGATTGGACTAGGTGATCTTTTGAGGTCCTTTCCAATCCCTAATGATTCTATGATTCTAACTGAAGAACAAAGTTATCTGGCCTCTCTTCTGTTGCTCAAGAGCAGAAAGCTGTGTGCTCAACTTAGGAGGTGGGTAAAGAGAGCAGGGAGTTTCTTGGGGAATTTTTTATAAATGAGATTTTTTTTGGCTTTTATGGAATGAAGTATGCAAATTTATCAAACCCAATCCATTTCACAGAATAGAGTTGAGTTCAATTAATTTCCTAAATCAAAGAATTTAAGTTGTTTTTTTTGGAAGTTTTAGAACATGTAAGAAAATTCTGTATTTGTCTTTTCTGATTTATGTATTTTGAAGAGGGAATGACTTAATGGTTCAAAAGGAATCAAAGGTTAAAAATCAAAGTGAAGCCCTGTAATTGCCTTAAAGAGATTTATTTTCTTTTTAACATACGGTCAGCTTACGAACTTCTCTGAGATTTTAAATTTCTGTGCTGTTGTGGGAGAGGACAGCAAAATCAAGTTCAGAGCACCGAAGGTGAGAAAATAATTTCACAATCAGATTTAGTAAATGAGAGATGTAAATCCAAGAGGTTCTAATCATAGTTCTATGAACATTTGTAGTGTGCGAACAAACCACAGGCCCGGAGTATAACGGGGACTGCTCACTGTGTAGGGTGGTGTGAGGTTATTCTGAAAGTGGTTGTGCAGATGTTTTGCTTTTCTTTGAGAAAGTTAAAACTTATGATTTGGAATGCTTGTCTTTACATTCTGGTTTTTGAGCCCTTAGAGTACAAGTCCAATGCATTCTTTGCAAATTCTTTTATACCTATGAAAACTAGAACTGTGTAAATGTTTTAGCTCTGGAGTCAAACTTTGAGGAAAAACAGCAGATTGCACAAAATATGAAATCAAACCACTGATGATCTTGAAGATCTTTTCCAACCCAAGTGCCTCTATGGTAACAGCTGTTTTATACTCGTGATATTGCAAATGATCTGAGAGCTAGTGGCATCTTCCGAGACTCAAGATGGGAACTTGACCATTCCTGATTCCTCTTTGTGTTCTGGCTACACCGAAGGCGTGTAAAAGCAAATTCTTCCATATGAATTTCCTTGAAGTTGCGAAGAGAACATGATTTGTGCAGATTTCATTAGCTAGCCTTTTTTTTTACTCTGTGATTGCAGCCTTTCAAGCTGGAACAAAGTGAGGCTCTCTGCCAGAATATATTTAACTTTCCATAACTTATTCACCTGGTTGGGAAGCTGGCTTGTTTGTTTTTTCAGGAAAGGTGCCTGCTTTTGCCCCTCTTAACGATGGGTTGATAAAAACGCGAAGAAGATGAGTGGCTGATACAAGGTCACTCGCTGAATTACCTGCTGAGCTGAACTGAGCTCTCTAGACCAGCCCGACTCTCAGTCAAGTGAATGAGGACCAGCAGTATTTATCGTCTTCTTCTTTTTCTTCCCATCTTTCTCCCTTTCTCACAAGCAAATCCCCTCTCCATAGTCATGGGATTAAGTTCTTGCTTAGATTCTGATGTTTTGCATTAATTCAAGAGGTATTTTTCTGACCTTTGTGGCAGACCTACTTCCACACTCATCTGAGTGAGTGAACATACACTAGATTAAAATCTGAATGAAGGACAGAGTCAGTCAATTGTAGGGAGACTATACCTGGACAGAAAATGGCTGTCTTCAGCTTGATCATTAATGAATTAACAAATCAGTTATGGCTTCATCACAGGGTGTGGACTCATTGAAGCTTTTCAGTAGTCATGGTAGTAAATCCTTTAGACATGCTTGGCAGTGCGGAAGAGGGACTCTGAAGACAGCTTTCCCCATTTTTTTTTAACAGTTCTATCTAAACCCAAATGATTAATATCTTTTTCCTGCTGACAAGGTTCTCTTCCAAACATGTATACTCTACTGTGTGCTAGAGTTTTCTGAGTGGCTCTTAAACATTAGTTTTGCTGTGGAGGCTGAGATGTGGAACTGCTCTTGATACAGAATGAGTAATGCCCCATGGCCCTCTGGAGGGGCAGTTGGCATCTCCTTACTTGATGCTTGTGCACTGTGCTCTGGGACCGGCAGCTGCATGCCTGCTGCTCTCCCAGCGTGGTCACGAGTCCTTTGGCTAGGTCGCATTTCAGCTGGTATTTTCTGTTGGGCAGATCAAACACTGTTCTGTTTTATCTCTGTGCTTTATCTCCTGTCACGAAAATCAATTCTCCCATCCCTCTCTGAGAAAAAACTATTCCCTTGTGAAATGCCTTATGTCTTTCTCCCGCAAACTCTTCCTTTAACTTGTTTATGGTTTGACCAAGTAGTTTGTTATATTACCACATGTGGATTATGCAGCTGGGCCTCGGAGAGGGAAAGAACTGCCCCCAAACCTGCAGCTTATAAATCATTTTCTGCACCTCCTCTTCCTTCTCTTCTCCCTACCCCCAACACTGGGAAAAAAAATTCACCTAATCAAAACATTGCATCTATTAAAATATGAGTCTGTGGGATACTCCCTGCAGGTGCAAATCCTACAGAACCCTCTTGCACCTGCAGGGAATACGTTCCATGCATGTTATGGAGGCTGGCAGGCCTGCCTCAGAATCCACTGTGGTTTTGCCACATCCTGTTTCTCTCATGTATGTTTGTGCTATTTTGATAACGAGCAAATAGTTCTCGGTTTGCTGGAGCTAAAGATAGCCTTGAGTCGCAGCACCAGGACCCTCCACCTTTAGGAGTGTTTGAGTTCTCTCCCCAGCAGAGATTGGGGCCAGCCGCAAAATGAGACGAGCCTCAAGTTTCTTTCCTAGGACTTCTTTAGGTTTAATGTGATTTTGTCACTGCCTTGGATGGGATTCAGAGTAACTCAAGCAGTGTGAGCTACAGAGTTTGATCCTCTGGTTAGTCAACCAACCAGTATAATCTCCCGGCTGATTCTGGCACATGTTTTCATCCTGGTTTATTCCCCTCAGAGAATCCCACAGAGAAGACTTGATCCTCAGAACACTTTCAGTGGCCATTGGAGAAATCCCTGTGTGAATGCCTTGACTAACATTGCAGCTGTGCCACCTCCAGCGCTCTTTCTGTTGCCATCCCTGAGTATTGTGGTTTGCTCCATAGCAACTCATGAGGTTCAACCTTTTGCCATGTTTGAATGGCTGTGTTGTCTCCTTCACATCTTCTGCAGACTCCAACAGTAGTGGGATTTAGAATTCAGAAGCCAAACTGCATGTGCAGCATTGGATAGGTCCACTTATGTATTTCAAGTTCTTAGTGAAGAAGGGACATATCACGAAGAGGGCCATCAAGGGCCGTTGCTTGCATGTAGTCTTGCTTATTTGGCTCCTAGAATTGTTTGGTCTAGGTGTATTTTGTACTAAGAAAGAGCATGCAGTCTGCTTTGGAAAAGAAATCATCGAATCTTAGAATCATTTCAGGTGGGAAGAGAGCCTTGAGATCATCAGGCCCGACAAATAAACCTTCTCTACCAAGTTCACCCTAGATCACTAAGCGCCACATCTATGTAACCTTTAAACACATCCAGGGATGATGACTTAACCCCCTTCTTGGGCAATCTGTTCCAAGGTCTGACCACTCAGTGAAACAATTTTTGACTAGTTGAACCAAATGCTGCTGTCTCCATTGGAAACAGCGACACAGTCTTATGTCTCGGTGGTAAACCCGTGTAGAGCTCAAATCTGAGGGCAAATCTTCATGAAGACCCATGTTTTTTCTAGCCTGTTAGTTGTTTGAATGCCTTGTTGAGTGGAGCTTGAGTTTGCCTTGATCTGATAACACGTGTTAATAGTGTAAGTGCTTTCAGATTTTGCCTTGGTATTGGCTTTTTCTAATCAAGAAAAGAGGTAGAAGATTACAAATCTGGCTGAATAACCAGGAAGGATTAAAGTGAAGTCAGTGGCTTAGCAGTACTCCCCTGACGGAACATCCCAGTCTGGGCTCCACAAACTGTGCACTTGATGTGCACGGTGAGGAGCTTAGAAGCACTGTTGTATCCATCCTTTGTGGACACAGACCTTTGTTAAAACTGACATCTAGTTAAAACCAGTATTTGTTTGCTCTCAAATGTGAGGAACGAGCAGGCTGGTATTCTGAGCAGTTCATCTCACTGTTTGAAAACAAAGTTCTTCCTGACATTTGACATTTTCTGGGAGTAAAGGATGTTAAGCTGGATCAGACTTTAGTCCTTGTAGGCTGTTGTGCTTCTTGAGAGAGATAAAATAGATGTACAAATTAACTAGAGACTTACAGAAGATTTTCAGAGGGTACATGTGGTAAACCACTCCTTCTGCAGGTTTTGAACTCCTTTGTGTCTCATTTCCTTTGTCTGTCTGTCCTAATATATTTAAAATAGCGTTGTCCAGTGCCTGGTGGCGCAGAATGCTGTGGCTCCTATGTGGCTGCTGTAAGGCCACCACCAGGTACCCTAACCATTCTCATCCGTTATCTGCTGTTTGTAGATAATTAGCATCCAGAGCAAGGATGAAGCCAGTGAGACCGCTCAAATGAGCAAGGCTGGTATTTTGGGTTTCTTTGCTCTTACTAGCAATCCTGGAACAACTTGGCCAAGCGAGGCCAGTCCTGTTTGGTTGTGTGTGCAGAGCTGTGTTCTTTCCATTAAACAAACTGTGGCCTCTACAGGTTCTCCTTTTTGGGTGTAAACATGATGTCTTCACCAATCAGGAGACATCTGTACTAGTGTTGTGGATTCCAAATAAAGTAAGGTGACAGGACTCTTCCTGGGAGCTTACTTTGCCAAACCCATAATACAGCAATGCAAGAAAATGAACTCATTGGGTGAAGATCATCGTTAAGTGCTGTAAATCTTGGTCACCTTCTGGAATTTGCTGGATGTGTGCCATCGTACACAAAGAAAACAAACAGAATAGTTCTCCCTCTCTATTCCTGACCACCATCATGTGTACTTTATTACACTTTTAGTACTGGAACAGGCTGCCCAGGGGGGTTGTGGAGTCTCCTCCTCTGGAGATGTTTAAAAACAGCCTGGATGTGTTCCTGTGTGACTTGGTCTAGGTGATCCTGCTGTGGTGGTGGGGGGATTGGACTAGATGGTCCCTTCCAATCCCTAATGATTCTATGATTTACGTGCACCTGATGCTCTGTTTTTGGAGGAAATTCTTTGCTTGTTTATTCATCAGTGGTGCTGGGGACCTTCTGCAAGCACCTCTGCAGGACAGAGATGTGGCTTGGTACCAAGTTTAACCACACGTTCCACATCTCTTCTTCCCCCTCCTCTGCTTTGTGGATCAGATGATATTAATCCCTGTGGTATCTCTTGATGCAGCTGAAGTGTCTTCCTTGATGCCTCTACTGTATCAAGGAAACTCCCTGTGGTCTTTTTGGAGAAGCGAACACACCTGATTATTGTCTTTTGTTTATGACTTTAGATCCTATTAGGCAAAATTTTTTTTGCCATCCTTTTCCATCTCTCCTTCCAACCTGTCCCAAAGATCTTTGGTATGAAACTCTCTGTAACTTGAGGAATATTTCTTTCCATTATGGCTTTCAGTGCTGTCACTTTCATTCCTACAGGTACTCTCCCACATGTTTACCTTTGTAAATATTCTCCCATTTTATTTGCATTTACATCTTTTTTCCAAGCAGAAAGGCTGACTCTTTCGTACGGCAAAGGTCACCCTATTCTTGTTTTCTGTGTCAATTTAGAGGCAGAAGCACCACTAACTGTAATTTTGATTTAGTCCCTTCTTTAGTGGCCCTTTTCTCATCTATTTGGTCCCCCCCTCTTTTTGTATTATACAACAGAATGCTCGGTAAAAAACATCTCCCTCTCCCTTGGGCCACCACTGCATCCTACCTGCATTGCTCAACGCCCTTGCGATACTTCCTGCTCTCTTCAGATGTGCTCCAGCACATCTGGTGCTTTTGCAGTGGTGCAATGAGGAATAGAATTTCACCTCCTGTATCTGATCGCTTGATTTCTTGCGCCAGCTTCTCTCCTAACTCAGCTTGCTGTGTTCTCCTGCCATGAAAGTCTCTCTGCATTTTTGGATATCATATAATCCTGTCTCCTTGACCATGGGATTGTGCTGCTCAGCTTTCCTCCAAACCACTCACAACACCATCTCCTTTCAGGCCAGCCTGCCTTTGCCGTTCTCCACCCTTGCTTTCGATGCCGGATATGAAGCCAAGTTCTGACGCTGCCCAAGTAATTTGAAAAGTTGCCATTTGCTCACTGAAATGAAGACTCACTGTCTGCTGATTTAAATAGGGAATGGAGTGACACGAGAAAAAGAATAGTTAAGTTCATTATAGCCACTGAGCAGATACTGTGAGCTCTCACTGGCGTGGTCTGTGTCCTGTGCTGCTGCTTTTTGTCACCCTTGCTGTGCTGTGCTTAATTTAGATTGTACATTCCTCACATCACACTCTTTCTGCTTCATTTCTCCTTGATGTGGCTTCTTTACCTATGGCACTGTGTTGAAGTAACAACTCAACGAGAAGATGTAGCCTCCTCAAAATTTCACCCAGTTTGAGCAATTTAAAAAAATAAAATCACTTTTTCATAACAGCAAACAGGAAACCTCTGCGCAGTGGCCAGAACCTCTGTGTAAAGTTAGCTTCATGATGTGACAGGACGTACAGTGACCACAGTAAAGGGCAGGACAAAAGCCTGTGGAAGAGTATTTTGTTCTTCAGCTTTGTGTCTGTGCCAGGCTGAGAGGTAAAAATGCTTCAAATGCTGCCAATGGGCATATGTGGGTTTCTTTTGAGATTATGCATACAGAAAAAACCTCAGCAGGGTCTTCAGCAAGGACTCACCCTGGTTCTGCATCATGAAAGAGGACGATTAGTGGTGCTGTGGTTTTTTTCCTTACGATACTCTGTAGAGTCTCCTATATCCCATTAGCTTCTCAGGTGAATCCGTTAAGGCTTGATCCATCCCAATGACATCATGTTTGAGAGTGGCTCTTTTGTAGACACTATTGGGTTTGGTCCAGGCAGTCCTAATGATGCGCTGAGTGGTGGTTGTGTCCAAAATGAGACTGGGGCTCAGGCGGGAGGTGAGGGAGCGAAGCAGGCTGCGTGACTCGCCGTTCACCCTCTTGTTCATTAGTGAGTGCCCTTCGTGAGACACAGAGCAACGTGTTCCTGTTACATCAAACTCTGGTGCTGCCTGATAGCACTGGCACAATGGTTTCAACAATATTTTGCGGCTGTCACAAGCTAATTTCATTCTCACTGAAGTCGATGGCTAAACAAAGCCAACATTCCTCTCTGATATGTGTGTGAGATTACTTTCCACCCCCTCCTTTTTTTCTCTGCTTAAGGTTCCCTTTAAAACACCAAAGACCTGATTCTCCTTTTGCTCCTGGGTTTCACTGGTTTAATTCCTACGACTCGCACAGCTCTCTTAGTTTAGAGAGGTGATAAAAGCAAAGCCAAGCGTCTTTCATGTCATGTGACAAGGCAGTGGTGGCACTGAGCACAGGGAGAGCTGCTCTGAGCATCAGCTAGCAGTGAAGGTCTGTCTGTCTTGTTGCATCTGTTTCTTTGATATTTGAACAGGACTCTTTTGAGGCAGTCTCTGTCACTCTTTAATTAGCCTGTCACTCCAGGGAGCAAAAAAAATCCTCAACAAAACCCCTGGGACAGGAATCTAATCTGGCTTTCCTGGATGATAGGGCACAGCACAAGGCTGGCCAAAGAAATATGTATTTAAACAAATTGCTTCACACTTACGTATTAACCCTTGAGTGAGAGCCTTGCATTCCTTACAGAGTCTCCGTAGTCATTGACTCATGTCCCATTTTTTGCTTAGGGAAATGAAGGACCATATCTAGGAGAGTCCAATCAATCATCTGTTCCTGCAGCCACTCCTCCTATGCTGTCTTTTCTGTGCTAGAAATCCTCCTTTATCCCACTTCTAGGCAAGTCTCTCAGAGCAGAAACTTTCTGTCAATTCCTAGACCATTCTTGGTTTCCTATAGTCCTAGAAGCGATGGAGGGAAGCAGTTTCAGATAGAAGTCTCAGAACATTTTTGTATTTACATGATGCTTATGAGAACAGCAGGGAAAGGTGACTGTCACCGGAGATCTACTGCAGGAAGACACGCTGCCATATACTGGGGAATATGTGCACCTCCATGTGATTTAGTCCAGATCTTAGGAAGCATCAGCACAAGTGTGGAGAGATTTTGGAACGGATTGCCCGGAGAGATGGTAGCTACTCCTTCCTTGGAGGTGTTCAAGGCCAGGTTGGATGAGGCCTTGAGCAACCAAGTCTAGTTGAGAGGTGTTGCTGCCCATGGCAGGGGATTGGAGAAGATGATCTCTTAAGTTCCCCCTCCAACCTGAGGCAGCCTGTGATTCTGTGATGGGCTCACCTGTACCTGAGAAACAGTCACACTTGCTGTCCTTAAGATCTCCAGTGAAATGTCAAGTATCATATAAACATTTTAAATCAGCAGGGATGTCCTGCTGTGGGGGAGACGGGAGTTACAGTGAGAGGCAAACTCCAGAACATGTTAGAGCCAAGGTTAAGAGTGACCATTGTGGGAATTCCAGCAAATGCAAAATACAGAGTTGTTATTGTTTCAGCCATTTCTAAACAGTCAGGATCCTTTTGCTTCTCTTTCATAAACAGGTGGTTTTTTGGTGGTTTTTTTTGCAAAAGACAAGAACTCTCAAGTACACTGCTGTGTTACAGGGCTTTCGTCTAGGATTTTTGGCTAATACAACAACTAATACTCAAGAAGCACTGAAGTCTTAAAACGTACCTTGATCTGCCACTTTAACTTCTCTAAAGCCTTGTTTTTCCTGCTAGAAAATATCTCTAGTGTGAAATTTTCTCCAGACAGGATTGAACTAGAGAGTTGTCTTCAGTGGAGTTCTGACTTCGCTGGAGTTACAACAGAAACACATTTTGTCTCTAGAAAACAAGAAATGGATCAAAGACTTAAACTTACGATCTCTAGGACCCTGTGGTCATGGAAAAATTCTCCACATCAGAGGCAAGGTCTTCATTTAGGTGAGATAACAGATTTCACTTCAGGCTTGTAGTAGCCATGTAGGCATTTCTGTCCTCAACCTAGAAACAGGTTTAGCTGAAGTTAGTTCTTATTGCTGGGTTTCCACATCTATAAACTTATATCTCCTTTCCTGATGAGCCTGATGCCCAGTGTTATCGGCAGGAGTGGAATTTTTCCCACAGGCTGTCCTGTCCATCTACACCAATACTAGGTTCTAAACATGTTAGAGAACTGGACTCCTCTTATTCTTTCAGGTAGAAAGGAAATGGGTAAGCAGATGATTTGAGGCAAATAATGTATTGCTTCATCTAAATCAAAATAAACGCTGAGCGTTGCGCGCACTTGTCTTAGCCTGTGTGGTTAGGCTGGAGATGGACGTCTTTTGATGAGTATGAAGCAGTTACCAGCTGCTTGTGACTTCCCTGCTTCCAGAAATTACCTCTGCCTCAGCTTGCCCAGCAGAGCAGCTGGTGTGCAACTACTGGAATTTCATGTGGTAGCGGTTGGTTTAGTTCTGACCACAAATTTAGAACTATAAAAGCTGATCCCCTTTGTTTTGCTTGATGCACAAGGAACCTCCTTCAGCAAAACCAGGGTCATAGCCTCTGATAAAGAGGTGCTGTAGCCGTTCCAGCTACAGGTACGTGAAGCCTTCTGCGCACAGCAGACATGGGTCCAATTACCCTGGGTAAGGTGCTTTTCGGCAAAGTTCTTGGGTCTTGTGGTCCTGAAGAAGGGGGTTCACTGTGGTACAGCTGCCCCATGGTATCATCTGTACTCCTGACAGACTAAACTCCCCAGTCACTATGTGAGGTGCAGGTTTCATGAAATTATGTCAAAGTGTTTATCTAGTTTGCTCTCTGATCTCTTTTATTTCAAAATGGAGGCTACAAGTCCCAAATTGTGTTAGTCTTCACTGCACATCTAAATGCCTCAGAACTGGGGCTATTTGTGCTTGACAAGGATGCTCTTACTTGCCAATAACTCTTTTGGTTAATGGATCTTCATTATCATCTCGGAACCTCTTAGGAAAATGTAATGATTGAGCTATAGACTGCCTTATGCCGATTGCCAGTACCTTAGCATCTAAGAGATGAAGTAAAACTCCACACGCACTCCTTACTCTATGCCAGGAGAACCCTTGGTGAGAACATCACAAATGAGTTCAGATTCAGTAAGAGTTAACTCGAGTCTACAATTGAACCATCTTGGATGACGTATTTCTGAGAAGTACGTATGTCCTCCTCTATGATTCTGTGATCTCACTGGAATCCAGCTGGCAGAAAGGAGTAGGAAAGCCAAAACAGAGCTGCAGAACTGCTGTGGGACAGTCAGTGTGCTGGGAGGACAGACTTTTCTACTGTCCTAGGGGAGGGCTGGGCTCAACTCAATTGTGCCAGCCTGGGCAGCTGGTGTCCAAATCACAGGGAAACTGATGTGCTGGTGACATTCCAAGGTGGTTGTTGAGACAGCTGTAAGAAAACTTCCCAAAGCAGTGAATTGGTCATGAAGCAATTAGGCACCGTTGCCTGCCCACCTCAAGTGCGGGTGTCTGTGACGAGGCTCTTTTTGTTCACAGAGGTGTCTATAGACTGAAATATGTTTATGATTTTCTATATAGGGCTTATTCATGATTCAGTGTATGTATTTAGTGAAACATTTGTAAGGATCATTACGCCATGGAAACACGTCTGTTTCTGGCTGTACAAGTTTTGGAGGAAGAATATGGAAAAGTACTCTGAATTACAGGAATTCCAGGGACTACTAATGTTAAACTCAAATTCACATGGAGACTCAGGCATTAGATTTTCCTTATATGTGGTTTTAAATTGTTTTTCTGTTTTTCCTATATTTTTCTCATCGCTTCTGTGTTAAAGGGGTGCAAAACAGCAAGACCCAAACAGGAGCAAGGAGGAGTCACAACTGCAGTGGAAGCAAACAGAGGAGCATTAACTTTTGTTTTCTCAGTGTCTTCCTTACAGTGACCTTAGCAGGACTTCAGTGAGCAGGGAGTTAAAAACCTTGTGACAGGAATGTGACTCCGAAGAATGGTCATGTTCCTTTTACTGAAAGCTTTGTTACAAGAGACCCCCAACTGGTCCTGCCTCAATGCAGAGAGGCCTGGCACTGCTGTCTTTCTTGTAGGTGGAACTGGAGGTGAGAACTTCTCCCAGGAGGGTGAGCATTACAGAATCGCCACACAACTCCTGCTTTCTTCCCTGAGGAATACATTTCACTTGTATTTTCATGAGGTCAGATTCACTGCTGAGTCTTAGTGGAGCATGGTCTGCCCCTGGTGTGCCTTGTATTCACAGGATCAATTCTGTAGGATCCAGCAATTACGGTATGTCAGGACCTCCACCTCAGAGCAGATTTGGGCATCCACACAGAACTCCATTAACGTCAGGTTTGGGCTTTGCTTCAATAGTGACTCACTGAAGACAGAACATTGCCTCATTAAGTACCAGCCACGCAGATTGTACTGCCTGGGGTTTCAAACTTACTTCTAGGAACATGGCCACCCTTTGAAATACGTACCCAAGTAGTTCTTAATACAGCAGTGTAAGGACAAATACTGGGACCAGTAACTATGGCGCTTATACATGATTGCAGAGCATCCCAGGAGATTCTGATTTATTTCTGGAGCCAATGGGGCTTTAGCAATTAGGGTTCTGCTCTGAGACCTTTCTCCTATCAGTGGCATGCTTGACATCACCAGTGGTGCCTGGTGGTTCTACCAAATGCAGAGTGAGCTGATCCAGAAGAAGCTGAGGTTCCACTGTGTTGTTTGTTTTCATTGGTGCTACCAAGAGCACTGGAGATGAATACTTATTTATTTATAAACACACTGTTTACATATCAGAGCTTGATGAAAGGCTGAGCTCATTATTCTTGAGCTGGACGTGTGACTGCAGTTATCTGCACCCCACCGGATGGCTGCAAGCCAAGGCACTGTATGTACATACTTGGAGGGGCAGTTGTGCAACTGAGGCCATTGTTCTCTTTCAGCTTGTCTTTGTCTCTCTGATAAATGTTAATGTCCCCTTGACATGCTAGCCAAACTCCACCTTCTGGATAGCTCTTTAAAATTCGTTTAGATGAGCATCAATAATTTAAGTTGTGGGTCTTTTTACTTAAGTTTATGTCAGCTGGGGAACATTAGAGGATGCTTGCACAAGCCTCTCGACTAGCAGTGAGGATGGCAACTTCTTGGCTGCGCCTTCGGGGGTTAAGTGGGAAGTATAAGACTCCTCGTGTACCATGGTGGCACTTAGAGGACGTGTGACAAAGGTATTTCCCTTCTTTATTTAAGCTCTGTTTTGCCTAAGTAGTCTCCACTGGCAGCAGCATTAATTGAAATGGAATACACTGTTCGTAAAGGTTTCTTCCTGAATCACCGCTGTGACGTGCAGAATAATGAGTTTCTGTAGCATGCAAAGGAGAAGAGAGAGGCAAGCAAGTCAAAGCAGATGTATTGCTGCTTCTAAGCAGAGTAGAGCTCCATCATATGGGTGGTGTCGCCGACACCCCCGCAGACTGTGCTGCCATTCAGCGAGATCTGGACAGGCTGGAGAACTGGGCAGAGAAAAATCTAATGAGCTATAACAAGGGTAAGTGCAGAGTCTTGCATCTGGGCAAGAACAACCCTAGGTACCAGTATAGGCTGGGGACTGACCTGTTAGAGTGTAGTGTAGGGGAAAGGGACTTGGGGGTCCTGGTGGACAACAGGATGACTATGAGCCAGCAATGTGCTCTTGTGGCCAAGAAGGCCAACAGCATCCTGGGGTGGATTAGAAGAGGGGTGGTTAGCAGATCAAGAGAGGTTCTTCTCCCCCTCTACTCTGCCCTGGTGAGACCACACCTGGAGTATTGTGTCCAGTTGTGGGCTCCTCAGTACAAGAGGGATGTGGAGCTGCTGGAGAGAGTTCAGCGTAGGGCAACAAAGATGATAAGAGAGGTGGAACACCTCCCTTATGAGGAGAGGTTGAGGGAGCTGGGTCTCTTTAGCTTGGAGAAGAGGAGACTGAGGGGTGACCTCATTAATGTCTACAAATATTTGAGGGGTGGGTGTCAGGAGGATGGCACTGGGCTGTTCTCGGTGTCATGTAGTGATGGGACAAGGGGCAATGGTTGTGAGCTGGAACATAGGAGGTTCCACATCAACCTGAGAAGGAACTTCTTCACGGTGAGGGTGACAGAGCACTGGAACAGGCTGCCCAGGGGGGTTGTGGAGTCTCCTTCTCTGGAGATGTTCAAGACCCGACTGGACAGGTTCCTGTGTGACTTGGTTTAGGTGATCCTGCTGTTGCAGGCGGATTGGACTGGATGATCTTTCGAGGTCCCTTCCGATCCGTAATGATTCTATGATTCTATGATTCTATGATCATATTCTGCTGTGGTGCATCCAGCATGAATAATATGACAAGGGTCATGCCTGCTGGCTCTTGCTGAAAGGGAGACACTTGGTGGCTCATGTCTTATGTTGACAAATGCACAAGAGTAGCTGCATTCTGTTGGGAGGGTAGCTGATGGACTATCCATTTGGCAAGACTTTCAGTGCTGTCTCCCAGGTGGTTCCATCTCACTAGACACTGTCTCTTTCTTCTCTGGAGGCTTTTCCATTGGTACTCCTTCACAAACTCGGCTGGGTGACACATTTGAGCGTTGCCAAGGTAATCTCCTAATGAGAGACCTAGCTGCGTGTTTTACTACCTTTGCACTTAAAAAGTACATTAATAACTTTTGCTTGCATCCCAAACAGAGAAACTGGACAGAGTGTCTGGAAGGAGGTATGGCTGGTAGCACAGGATGAGAGACAGAAGTGGGAGAATAAGAAGAAATAGCAGGAAAGTTGAACTCTGCAGCCTCATGGAAGGCCCAAGGTGGCAGGAACAGTAATAATCAAAAGGAGGAACTTCTTCACAGTGAGGGTGACAGAGCACTGGAACAGGCTGCCCAGGGAGGTTGTGGAGTCTCCTTCACTGGAGATGTTCAAGACCTGCCTGGATGTGTTCCTGTGCGACTTAGTCTGGGTGATCCTGCTGATGCAGGGGGATTGGACTAGATGATCTTTCGAGGTCCCTTCCAATCCCTGGTGATTCTATGATTCTATGATTCTGTGATTAAGGTTGGAGGAGTCCTCCAAGACCAGGTCCAACTGTCAACCCAACTCCAGTCTGTCCACTAAACCCTGTTCCCTAGGGATATATCTACACGTTTTTTGAACACCTCCAGGGACAGCAACTCCACCCCCTCCCTAGGCAGCCTGTTCCAGTCTCTGGCCGCTCTGTTAGGGAAGAAATTTTTCCTAATGTCCAATGTAAACCTCACCTGGCACAGCTTGAGGCTGTTTCCTCTCATCCTGTCACTAATGACTTGGGAGAAAGTTTGACTAGTTAATTCCTGTCTAGTTCTCTTCAGTGTCTGCCTGATCACACTTAACATGCAGCATGGATGGCAGAAACTTTGAAAGTGCTAACAGAGTAAAATGAGACTGACATAACAAGACTTGAGAGGATGAGGATCCGTCAGATAGGTTGAAACAACAGAAACAATGCCTATAACTCCCTTGCTTCCATTTCTCTCAAAGGATGAAAAAGCATTACTGCATCAGTGGAGGATGTACAGAATTTGCTTTCGGATTTAAGCTGTGCCAGGGGAGGTTCAGGTTGGATCTCAGGAAGAATTTCTTTACTCAAAGGGGTGTTTGACATTGGAACAGGCTGCCCAGGGAAGGTCCCTGGAGGTGTTTAAGAGAAGGGCAGATGTTGCTTTGGGGGACGTGGTTTAGTGGTGATGATAGGGCTAGAAAAATGTTGGACTTGATGATCTTGAAGATGTCTTTCAGACAAAACTAATCCATGATTCTATGAATCTATGGTGTAGGTCCATAAATGGTTTAAGTCAGATTGTCTTCCATCTGTCCTTGACTGTGCATCCCAAAAGCAGTGCTAGCTTTTCTTGTGCCAGCCATGGAGACTAGAGAACTAATTGCACTTAATGACGTAAAAAATAATTTAAAAAAATATTTAAATTGTTTTGCATTTAGCAATGATGGGAGAGCTTGTGCTGGCATAATGTGGAGAGAAGTGTGAGACTGGGAACAGTGGCAAGAGTTAGAGGTAATTTATTTTAAGGTCTGTGCTAGTTGTTTCTGGCTTAAACTGGTTGTGGGACTATGGCATAGGGCGGCCGTGTGGGAGACAGGGAAGGAGATAAAGCTTTTCTGGTTGATGGAAATAGTGCAGGTGTTGAAGCTGAGATATCAGGTCTTGTGCTTTGAGATGGTTCATGTGCCCCCTTTGGCTTCAGCTCCTCTATCAGCACAAGTGCAGATACCTCACTCAAGAGGCTCCTGTGGGGCTAAACTGGGTAAAGCTCTCGGGAGAGCAGGTTGCAAGAGCCAGGAAGTGTCTGTGGATTGTAACCAGGTCCCTGTGCTGACCAAGAGAACTTGTGGCATTTACACTTGGCTAGCAGTAAGCAGGTTTCTCTAGCCTGGTGCAGACCTTCGTTCAGAAGTGGGGGTCCCATTGTTGTGATGCTGTGCTCCTGCTGCGTGTTCTGCCCTGCAGCCTTCAGTGCTGAAAAATAAGGCTAAGGCAGTGTGTGCCCAGAGGGAGAGTGCTCGCAGGGGATGCAAGGACCATCTTGTCCTCAGCGGTGTCTACTGGTTGCAGATTTGTCCCTTTGTAAGTGGTGGAGTGTCATCTTTCACTGAGACTTTAAGTAAATGATCTAAGGTACCACTGACACCTGGATGGTGCAGAGCAACTGATGTGGCAGCTGGTCAGATGGGAGAACAAGAGCAGGATGTTGTCTGAAAGGCCTTTAGCAGTGAAATTTGCTACTGGCTGCTTCCTTATGTCATACACACCCCTTGGCCCTGCCTGGTCTCCAGACCCTCTAGAAGGGGAACTGGCTACTCTAGTGAGGGACAATACCAAATGTTTCTACAAATATATCAACAGCAAAAAGAGAGCCCAGGAGACTCTCCACCCCTTTGTAGAGATGGAGGGGAACATCCTCACCAACAATGAAGACAAGGCTGAGGTGCTTGATGCCTTCTTTGCCTCATTCTTTAATGACTAGTCCGGTCATTCTCAGGGGATTCAGCCTCCTGAACCAGAGGACAGGGATGGAGAGCAGGAGGCACCACCCATAATCCAAGAGGAAGCAGTTACTGACCTGCTCTGCCCCCTGGATGCTCAGAAGTCTAGGGGGCCAGAAAGAATCTATCCAAGAGTGCTGAGGGAGCTGGACAGCCAGCAGAGGTTTATGAAAGTCGGATCCTGCTTGACCAACCTGATCTCCTCCTATGACCAGGTGACCTGCCTAGTGGACGAAGGGAAGCCTGTGGATGTTGTTTACCTAGACTCCAGCAAAGCATCTGGCCCAGTGTCCCACAGCCTTCTCTTAGGGAAGCTGGTGGCTCATGGCTTAGACAGGTGCACTCTTGGCTGGGTGAAAACACTGGCTGCATGGCTGAACCCAGAGACTTGTGTTGAATGGAATGAAATCAAGTTGGTGGCTAGTCACAAGCCCGTTGTTCCCCTGGCCTCATTATAGAGGCCAGTCTTGTTTGACATCTTGTTTAACCTCAATGATCTGGAGGAGGGGATTCAGTGCACCCTCAGCAAGATTGCAGATGACAACACACCAGGAGATTGTGTTAATCTGCTTGAGGGTAGGAAAGTTCTGCAAAGGGACCTGGACAGGCTGAGACCGTTGGTGTGAGGTTTAACATACTGGGTCCTACACTTTGGTCACTACAACCCCCTGCAGTGCGTGGAGAACCACCGGCTGGAAAAGGAATTGAGTGTGCTGATTGACAGCAGCTGAACATGAGCCAGCAGTGTGCCCAGGTGGCCAGGAAGGACAATGGCATCCTGGCTGGCATCAGAAGTAGTGTGGACAGCAGGACTAGAGAAGGGATCGTACTTGTGTACTCAGCACTGGTGAGGCCTCACTGCGAGTGCTGGGTTCAATTTTGGGCACCTCAATACAAGAAGGACATTGAGGTGCTGGAGCAGGTCCAAAGAAGGGTAATGAAGCTGGTGAAGGGCCTGGCGGACAGGTGTGATGAGGAGTGTCTGAGAGAGCTGTGGTTGTTTAGTCTGGAGAGAAGGAGCTTGAGGGGAGACCTTGTTGCTCTTTACAGCTACCTGAAAGGAGGTTGTAGAGAGGTGGGGGTTGGTCTCTTCTCCCAAGTCACTAGTGACAGGATGAGAGGAGATGATAGGGTCATAGGATGTTAGGGGTTGGAAGGAACCCTGCTGGAGCAGGACAAAACTATCTAACACAGATCACAGAGGAACGCATCCAGGGGGCCTTGAAAGTCCCCAGAGAAGGAGACTCCACGACCTCCCTGGGGAGTCTGTTCCAGTGCTCTGTGACCCTCACAGCAAAGAAGTTCCCCCTTGTGTTGAGGCGGAACCTCCTCTGCTGCAACTTACACCCATTGCTCCTTGTCCTATCACAGGGAGCAAGTGAAAAGAGCCTGTCCCNGGCCTCAAGTTGTGCTAGGAGAGGTTTAGCTTGGATGTTAGGAAGAATTTCTTCCCCAGTGGAGCAGTCATGGGTTGGAACGAGCTGCCCAGGGAGGTGGTGGAATTGCTGTCCCCGGAGGTGTTCAAAAAACACGTAGATGTGGCCGTAGGGAACAGGGTTTAGTGGGCAGTGTTGGGTTGATGGTTGGACTTGATAGTCTTTGAGGTCTTTTCTAACTTCAATGATTCTATGATTCTAATAAGCCACAGTGATAGTGGAGAAATGTTTTTGATGTTGGGTGTGTTGATGTAATGTTGAGTTTTATTTCAAATGGGGACGGTTACAACATTAATGAAAGTCTGAAGAGTTCTGTAGGAGGGGCCTGACTTTTCGCTTGCATCCCTGTAGCTCTGCTAAGTAGACATCTTACTAATTGCTCTTAAAATTGCTCTGAAACATAATGCTGACTGTTAGAATCATTGAATAATTTAGGTTGAAAAAGACTTCTAGGTTCATCAAGTCCAACTGTAAACCTATCACTGCCAAGTTTGGCACTAAACCGTGTTCCTAAGGAGCACATCTTCATAACTCTTAGATACTTCCAGGGATGATGACTCCACCACTTCCTTTGGCAGCCTGTTCTAGTGCTTGATAACCCTTTGGATGAAGAATTTTTTCCCAATATTCATATGAAACCTCCTCTGCCACAACTTGAGGCCGTTTTCTCTTGTCCTGTTGCTTACTTGTGAAAAGGAGACTGACACCATAATCTAGTGTCTCAGGGAAGATTCTTTATTTTCTCCTTTTGTATAGTAGTCATATAGCAAATGCAGTGTTACCTTCCCTTGGTCAAGTACATGGGCCACAACTATGTTGTGAGCATGGAATTGTGTTGCTTACCAAAAATGCCCCTGCAAAAGCGTCAGTTGAGCGCACTCTGGCTTTGTGTCCGCCCCTCTTCTGTTGTGGAGGTGTTCCTGTTCTAGCACTGCCTGTGTGAGAGGAAGGGATGTCAAATGCCAGGCTATTTGGTGCACTTTTCTTTCTGCTTCTGTGTTTTATATTTCTGCTCTGTATTTTAGTGCTTTTTTCTTCAATGTTCTCGAGTTCTGCCTTAGAACAGCTCGTCATCACTACTTAAAAGTGGTTTCTGAGGTGGCCTTACCTCGGAGGAAATTATGTTAGTGTTTTTCCCTACAGGCTGTTAACTGTCTTTACAGTTAAACCTGCCTGGGCCCCCAGTGTGGTGGGTGTGATGAGCAGTCAGCCAGCACTTTCAGTCATAGCATCATAGAACCATCAGGATTGCAAAAGACCTTCAAGATCACCAAATTCAGCAGTTCACCTCGCAACCCTGAACCACTAAACCATCTCCCAAAACACCATGTCTGCCCATTTTTTGAACTCCTTCAGGGATGGTGCCTCCACTTCCTCCCTGGGTAGCCTGTTCCAAGGCCTCTCCACTCTTGGTTTCTCCTAAGATCCAATCTGAACCTCCCCGTTTTCTTGACCCCGTTTTCTCTTGTCCTATTGTGAGTCACTAGGGAGAAGAGGCCAGCACGTGCTTCACTCCCTTCAGGTACTTGTAGAGAGCAGTGAGGGCTCCCTTCAGCCTCCTCTTTCCCACATAACAAAGCCTGTGGTGCCTCTGGGTCAGCTTCCTCTCTGGTTCTCATCTGATTAATGTAAAAAAAATAAATGTAATGATGGAGTGATTTTTTGCAGAAAAGAAGTGGAAAGCATGAGAATAAATGGCCCAGGTTTTGCTGTGACCAAAGCCAGAACAGGGGCAAGATGAAGGGAAACAGCTATTTTTTTTTCTAGGAAATCAAAAGGCAGCACTGTGTGTCCACCTGGCAGTAACACACGAGTTTATTTTTGTCCTGGGAAGCTGTTTTTGGATCTCTGAAATATAACACTCGTTACGGCAAGTTTGAGAAGTTTGCTGAGTATCAGGCTGCTGAGGAATTTGCTCTGTTACGTTTTTGTCTCCTTCCTTCTACTCTTCCCCAAGGAAGACACCTTTGCAAGCTCCTGCCCCCTCCCAAAACGCCAGAGCAACCCACCAACTGTGCCAGAGGCTGCTTAGCACATTAACGGGTTCAAGTGTGGTGGCTGTAATCACCCCTCGGGCCACAGAGCTGCATAGATTTCATTCCAGAGCCCTTCCAGGCTGATGGCTCTTGGACAACACTCGGTGGGCAGAGTTACAAGCTCACAAAGCCCGTGGTACAGATGAAGCCGGAGTTGCTGTGCTGCGCAGAGAAGATAGCCGTGGCTGTGCGGATGTGGCAGAGGGAGGAGGATTATGAGATCAGCTGGGTGTCTGTAGTGAGAGAAGTGTGAAACGGCGAGGGCAAGGTTTCCGTTACGCAGTGTCCGAATAAAATGGTTTGTTTGTCTTGAGGTTATCTGTTCTGGAGTAAGAAAAACCATCAGCACTGCCATAGGCAGCATTCTTCTCTGAGTAAGCTGTCTTTATGCCCTCCTGTTGTTTTGGCTGCATTGGATGATTGTTTTCTCTTTTAACTTACTTGCTTGTGTGCCAGATTCTGCTCACAGCTCCAAGAGCATGACGCTAGGAACCATTCGTCTCAGATCAGTGGGGTTGCGCTGGTGGGGTTCCCTTTAACCTGCTGCAGCAGAGTACTTCTTGGTCCCTGTATGAACACCTGTCAGCAAGAGCAGAAAAGCCTCCACAATGTCGAATGGAGCCAGACATCTGCTTGTCTCTCCTGCAGATGTTCCAGTCTTTTTGCATGCTGGGTGTGAGGAGGAATGATGGAGCACAGGAATGTGTCATATCCTTTCTGGCCCCTTCCCTGCTGATCTGGGGCAGCCAAAAATGAGACGGTGCTAGGGACCCGTTAGTGAAGTCACTGGGGATTGGTGCATAATCTGTAATTTTCTTGAGCGTGGGATCTGGCTTTTCGGCTGTGGCTGCAGGCCACATGGAGGGATCTATGTGAGGGAGGGATCTGTGCAGAAAGAACACATGCCTCTGCTTTCTTTTCCCTGAGTTATGATACTGCAGGCTTCTGGTGTGAAACAGCTGCTTTCAGCCTGCGAGAGCCCTGCTATCACCTTCCCCTTGCCAGACCTTGCAGAAGGCTGGTTCGGGAGCTGCTACAGGCAGTGCTGACAGTGACACAGCTGATGGGCAGTACCTCACTCCTTCAGAGCCAGTGGCCCAGTCCCAAGTTATTTTCATCCTGAGATGAAAATAGGGCAAACTGAACTTTTGCCTCCATGCTGAGTGGTCTCCCAGTTTCAATTGCCTTTAGAGCTCTGCAGAAACCAGGATACTCTCTCTCTTGAAGAGGAGATGTTGCTGACCATTTCCTGCACTCAGAAGTGCTATGCAGTCCTGTGAAGTTTGGTACTTGCCTCTAACAGTGGTTTGTGGTCCTACAGGAACTTAGTAAATGCATAATTTTCTCACAGAGAGGTTAAATGCCACATGCAGAGCAATCTGATATGTCCTGCTTCATGAAGTCAACGTGGGTATGGAGCTTAACTCCCATTTTCAAAAAGGGTAGGAAGGAGGAGCCATGGAACTACAGTGACTGGTAAGATCATGGAGCAGATCCTCCTGGAGGCACTATTGAGACAGGACAATAGTGAAGAGGTGATTGGGCACAATCAGCATGGCTTCACCAAGGGCAAGACCTGCCTGACAAACCTGGTGGCCTTCTGTGACCAGGTCACAACATTAATGGATGAGGAGCGGGCGACTGATGTCATTTACCTGGACCTGAGCAAAGCCTTTGACACTGTCCCGCACCACATTCTGGTCTCCAAGCTGGTGGAACATGGCTTTGATGAGTGCACCACCAAATGGGTAAAGAACTGGCTTGATGGCCGCACCCAGAGAGTGGTTGTTGATGGATCCACGTCCAAGTGGAGGCCAGTGACAAGCAGAGTCCCTCAGGGATCAGTCCTGGGACCAGTCTTGTTCAACATCTTTGTTGGTGACATGGACAAGGGCATTGAGTACACCCTCAGCAGGTTTGCTGACGACACCAAGCTGTGTGGTGCAGCAGACACGCTGGACAGCAGGGATGCCATCCACAGGGACCTGGACAGGAGGGACAGGTGGACACAGGCCAACCTGATGGGGTTCAANGGGACTTTTTAGGATGTCAGGTAGCAACAGGACTAGGGGGAATGGAGCAAAGCTGGAGATGGGTAGATTTAGAGTGGATGTGAGGAGGAAGTTCTTCACCGTGAGAGTGGTGAGAGCCTGGAATGGGTTGTCCAGGCAGGTGGTGGAGGCCCCGTCCTTGGAGGTGTTTAAGGCCAGGCCGGATGGGGCTTTGTCAGCCTGATCTGGGGTGGGGTGTCCCTGCCCATGGCAGGGGAGTTAGAACTGGATAATCATGTGGTCCCTTCCAACCCTGAGTGATTCTGTGATTCTATAACTTCTTCTTAGTGAGGGTGATGGGGCACTGGAGGGGGCTGCTTGGGGAGTTTGTGTAGTCTCCCTCTCTGGAGACGTTTAGAACCCGCTTGGACTTTGGTCTAGGTGATCCTGCTGTGGTGGGGGGGTTGGACTGGATGATCTTTCGAGATCGCTTCCAATCCTTAGTGCTCTGTGATTCTGTGTGATTCTGTGATTTTGTGACATGGTTTAGTGGTGGACTTAGTTGGACTTGATGGTCTTAAAGGTCTTTTCCAGCCTCAGTGATTCTAGGATTCTGTGTGTAAATGAAGGGCTCTGGGCTGGAACACTAGATGAGGTCTGAATCCATTAGGAAACAGTGATGTGGATGCTGACCTGCACCATGGCCTGTCACTGTAGGGCCATAAATATCTCGAGCAGCTTCTCGTAGCGACAGTTCCTACCTACTAAGGACAGCCAGTTCGTAGGTCAGAAGAAGTGTGTCTGGCCACACTTCGGGCAGAGAATGTGTGCTGGGATTGAGCACAGCTGTACAGAAGTGACGTGGCAAGATCCCACAAGGGCTGATATTTGTTTTGTTGGGAGGTTTTCTTTCGTTTCTGTTCATCGCTTGGAGACACGATGTGCTGGAGTTGCTGGTCCTTCTGTCTGGAGAAAACAGCTCAATCAGTCTGCAGCAAGGAGCAGAGTCCACTTAGAACAAGCTAGGGAAGAAGCACTTGTGTTACTCTGCTTTTGGCTGTGAATCTACACGGTCCACTCCACGGATGAAGCAATACAGTTGCTTACAACCAGTTGTCACGATTGCTACTGAAAAGACCCCACAACTCAAGGAGGAGGAACATTCAAATTTTGCAGAATTGCTAGGCACCTCAACTCTTCTGTGTTACTTTGGGACAAAAGCAGTGTGTGATGCAACAAACTGTCTCTTAAGTACAAACAGAAGGAGAAAACCACAACTACAAGTCTTTCTGCCAGTATTTCATAACGCCCTGAACGCAAGCAATGTTTTCTGAGCAGGTGTACAACTGCACCTCCCTGCTTCCTGTATTTCAGTAGCTGCTATCTGATTGGAATGAGCAAGCAGGTACTGAGCGCCGGTGTGCCCTGCCTCTCGGTGGACTCGGTTACGCATTCATCGATTCACCAGCCCCTCGCTTCTCTTTGTCCAGAGATGGAGCACTCTCATCTCCCACTGCTTTGTGCATGGTGCAGCTCTGTGCGGGGCTGAGCTCCTGCTTGTGCCAGATCCACCACCCTGCTGAAGAAGGATGTTGCAGTGTTGGCACCAACTGCAGCATAAAGAAGCCAAGAAATGCATGAAAAAGGGAATTGTGTTAAAAACATCACACTCAGTAAAAGAAAAACCCAAATAGATATGAGGCGAACGTTAAATTTCCTCTTTGGTGTTCGTGCTGTGAAGGTTTCAATCTCTTTTTAGAGCTCCATCTCCACTCCCTTGCTTCTTATGGGATTGCATCCAATATTCCAATGTTCATGTAATGCCTTGACTTTGCTATCATTCTTCTTGGGATAATTATAGGTTAGTATAATGTACCTATTGTTCTGTTCCACAAAGCAGCACTGTCATACGGATGGCAGGGGTGGGGTGGGGGGGGATCTCTGTGTGTTCTGCATCCACACTGCATCTTTAATTAGTGTTCTTCCTTGCCTTTTTTATTTTGATTTCTTTTCCTTCCCATGGTGAATGCTGAGCACTTCTCCTTCTCACACTGTTGGCCTCCTTTCCCAGTTACGCTGGTGCCCTGGTTTTGTGGTTTTGGCTGAGTTCACTCTCACTTGTCTTTCTGATTGAAATAACATGAAACCCAATGAGCTGCTGGTACTGACAGAGAAAGCAGATAAACTGTTCTTTCCCAAACTTTGTTGGTTGAGTCTTTTGTATTATCTGCATGATTTTTCCTAAATTCAGAAAGAAGAAGAAACCTGCCCTGTGCCAGGGGCTGCCACAAGGCTCTGCATGAACATGTACCAGCACAGTCCTAGGCTCCAAGTGCTGACTCACACGTTTGTCTGCAACAGCATTTGTCTTTGCCCTGCAGGTACAGGTGTGGGAGCTGCTGCTGAGGGCTGAAAAGTGGTTTTGGTGCTGAGGCTTTGCTCCTGCTGCTATACAAGGTGCTGAGGGTATCGCCAGGTTCTTGAGAAACCCTAAGGAATGGGAGAAGTGCCCTGTTAGGTCACCGTTGTTGTACATGAGGTAGATGTTGGTTCATAACTAGTGGAGAAGCTGTGTAATCAGTTGCTCTTTCCACTGTTGCCACCTCCAAGATAAATAGTGTTCAGGGCTGATGCTGTGCTGCGCTCTAGCCAGGAAGGCTCTAGAAGCAAATAAGTGCCTCTTCATTAGCTGCTCTTTATTTTGCTGTAAACTACTTTTTGCCTTTGAGTCAAACAAGTGGTCTGGAGAGATGGTTTCTAACTAGCCCATCAAAGGAAAACGGTACTGGGGTGGTTCTCTGTTCTTCAGGACTTCATTCAACTTCCTCTTAGTACGTGGGTTTGCCAGGATGATGAAATGAGAAACCTCCAAACTGTTGCATTTTAAAAATCTGTTGTTACAGAGAAGGGAATTAAAGATTTTGGAACAATCTGGATTAAAACCTCTCTGCTAGCAATGAGTGTGCCCCAAGCTCATGCCGCATCCCTGCTATAAAAGCAGAAAGAAATCATGTTCAGAAGCCAGAACTCTGTCTCCAGTCTCTGGGCTTCCTCTTGCTCCTGATGCACAAAGCTAAAATGCTCGGTTTTCACTTGACTGTCTCTTTGAAAATGCCTTTCAGGAATCTTGGAGAGATAGGAAGGTTCGTCTGTCATTGTCAGGTTGTTCTGCCACGGCGACTTCTTGTGAAAGCCTTTAGAATCAGCGGTCCACCTACAGCTGTGCAGAATGAAGGCACGGATCCTTGGTGGATGGAAGCCGACTTCTCCCTGTACCCTGAGAAAGTGGGCTTTTTAAAACAAAACTTAATTTTTCATAATGATAATTTGTAGAATGAAGTCTCCAAGACTAAAGGACCTACACAGATGCACAATGTGGCAAGCTGCAAAGATTAAATAGCCAGCCTCTTTCTCCTTGGTGTAATTCCACGGACTTCAGTTACACCAGTAACAGAAGCAAATGCGGCCTCACATGCCTGTGACTAAAATGTGCTGCTTTATGCCTGGTGACCTGAGTAATGCTGGATGAGATCTGATGATTTAGAAAAGGATGAGATCTTGAGAGTTTGGTGTGGCACGCTGAGGAGCACACCCACGTGCGAGCACACGCGCCCATACGTACACACACACGTAGCGACTGCTTCCTGGGGATGACCCCAGAACCCAGCGCGCTGCCCGGCGTGCTTGTGAGCCAGCTCTGACTGCACTGCGTGTGCTGGAGAAGCCCAGGGATGCTCCTCACAACTGCTGCTTGCCTGGTGCTTGCTCACTGTATTTCTGCATTGTATCCTGGAACAGAAACCACAGGTTCATCCCAGTCAAATCTTGTAGACGATTGCCCCTGTTGGACCGGACCCTGTAAAATTCTTCCCGCTGGCGTAAGTGTATCTACATACCACAAGTCATTACGAGTTGGCGCTCACCTTTGTGTTCAGCCCCACGTGTCAGAGCAGACCTATGAGTTCATTTTGTTTTGTCTTCTCTGATATTTCTTCCATTTTCTATGTTACCTTTTTGTCAAAGAAAGCAAGCCAAAGCAGCCATCCCCTTGAGTGCTGACATCTGCTGCAGTCATTCTTACTGACTCAAAAGAGACCCAGGGAAGGAGAGGGAACGGTCTGGCTGCAGTCACTCATTGTTTCTCTTTTGTGGGCCCCCACCCTGCACCCTCCTGGGCCTGCAATCCACTAACTAGCTCCTCCTGACTCCAGCTGTCATTTTGTGCTTTTTATCTACTCCTCTCTCAAAGAGCCAAATGTCATCTCTTGTTGTTCCCTTGGCTGGGGTCAGAGACTTCTTTATGTGCTTTATGCTGATCAAGGATTTTAAACTGGGAATGAGAGCACTAATCAGCCGCGTGGTTGGGGAAGGAGAGATTAAACCTGAGAATTGCCAGTGATTGCCCCACATGAAGAACAGCAGCCAGCAAAACACATGCTATCATTATGCTCTGATTTTATTCCCTTAGTGACAGTAAAATGCTGTCTGTAGCAGAAAGGTAGGATAAAGTCCATCCTCATTGAATACCTCTGTGGTATTCAATGGATTTGCAGTGGGGTAGAACTGGGAAAATGTAGGTTTACACTGAGGAGTAGCTAATGTTTTCAGACTTTTTCACTGAGCTACTTCAAGAAAAGGAGAAGGCAAATCAGAAAAAATGGGTCAATGACCCACTTTTGTTCAGAAAAGGGCAGCTACTTGTGTTTCTAGTCTTGCCTCTATAGCTATGGGGAAATCATTGCAGGGTGTAGTGGGGATGTGACTGCGTCTTGACACTTTCACTTCACCAGCAAGGAAGGGGTCCTGGTGCAGCTTCTGTCTCTGTCCATGGTTTATTCAGGACTCATCAAGCTCCTGGGACCACAGCAGATTGCAAACTGTAAGTTGCACGATCAGACCTAGGGAGGCAAAACTATTACCAAACAGGCTAAACGCTATGAATTACCTTTGGATTGATGAATTACTTTAATTTTAGTAGCTTGAACTGTATGTCAGTTCACTTGTTTTACAGCCTCGTCCGTCCTTCTAAGATGTCTTCTGTTGTTACAGAGCTGCAGGAGGAACGGTGCAAACTGTCCCAGTTCTCTTTTTGCATGGGTGGAAGTCAAAAGTCCTCTGAAGTATGCAGGGACTGAATCAGACGTCTTCCACGATAGCATTTTCTTTGCAGGAGAGAAACAGGCTGTGTTTGGAGTTTGTTTAATCAAGGGAAGCCTGGCTGGTGGCGGAAGAAGTTTCACCGAATTCAGATTGCCAACTCTTGCTAAGAAGTCTGTGATGGACTAACATGAACGTATCGTTCTGGTTATTCTCGAGGCATTTGACAGTGATTGTGTTAGCGCTTTCAGAATCTGTAGTCCAGCTCCTAGAAGCCAGGGACTGCATGAAAATGTCATTTCTACAGATAAAATACATGGTTCTGATGGCTGTAGGAATACCTACATGTAAAATAACTAGCCAGTTCAGAAACAGGACTTTTTGAGTAGTTTGATTTGGAAATAATGGAAGTACCAGATGCAGGTGGTAGCTGGAAGAAAGATGGGAGTATCAGGATTAAAAGAAGTCTGTCTTAATTCTGGGGTTAAGCTTCTTAAACTTCATCCCCTTCCATCTTATTTTTCTAGTTAAAGCAGGACATGTACCTGAATCTCAACTTTAAGATTTAAACTATTGCTAAAGTTTCAGTCAAATGCTAACTTGTGAAACTCCTCGGTTCGGGGAGACATGGTGCTGAGCCTGAGCTGACTCTTCCTGTTTCCTGCTACCATGATGCTTCGTCTGTAGCATTTGGAATGGGCCTTTATCTGCAGTTTTGAGATCTAATCATCGCCTGTATACATTGTGATATGAAGAGAAGTGTCAACAGGAGGAATCCACCGCTCTAGAAACTCTTGTCAGCTGTCTTCAGGGTCTTCTTTGACTTTCTCTGTAGCATGTGATGCCGATCACCTCCTGGGACCATCTAAGCACATTCATCCCCGAATTCCTCAGATCTGTGCGTACCCTGGAACACTGGTGATGCCCTTTTTCTGGGGCAGACGGTAGTACTTAATAGTCCTGGTCTTTTTTACTATAGCTCTTAAGTGGTTTTAGAATGCCGAGAATGCATACCCCATATTTTTCGTGGACCTCTGTGTGCCGAATACCCTGTACATTATTGTCTGTGGTTGCTGGAACTGGGTTCTGTCTTTTAGTTTGTAATTTCCAGTTCTTTGTTGTTCAAAGACACACAGTCCCTGCTGTGTGCCGTTCCATTTACTGCTTTCTTTTCACTCTTTCATGGCCACCTTCCCTTCCTTATTAAAATTTGTCATTCCCAGAGGTACTGCTGTTTTGTTCAGTGGGAGCCATGATTAACAGTTTCCCCACTGGACTGATTTGGATTGACATCTGTCTTTTCAACCCAGCAGCCTGAATAAATCACTCAGTACACGGACAAATACCAGCACCAAAGCCTCATTCTTCTTCCAGCTCGTGTAGTCATTTTACCTTAGCAAAGTGAATGTAGGAGGAATCAGAACCAGACTGAGTGGCCAGTCTTTGCAAGCTTTGATGGTGGCCGTGTGTGCAATCATATAGGGAATGATATTTCTGATACACAGATTCAGGCCTTAAATCTCAACTACGTTTAAGCATAGTTTGTCATAGTTTATGTCATAGCAACATTAGATGTTTTAGAAAAGCAGGTTGTACTTTTTCTATTTCTACCCTTTTTCCCCCTTGCTGTACTCAAATGTATTAGCAGTTGCAATCACAAGGACAGCCATCTGTACAGGAGCCAGTTTGGTCCTTCAGGATATAACATAAACATGTTCCTCAAGTGACTGTAGGAAATGCAACCCTAAAGGAAGCAGGTAATTGCAGAAACAGCGTGCTGTGTCTTTCCTGCCGGTTCTGGAACACTGACCACTATCGCTAGAACTCCGTCCTCCTCTTTCTGCAGAACATTGTGCTTTTCAGTGGTATTTTATCCACTTTTTCTCTTACATGTAGGTAGAATTAACTTAGAGAAACAACCAACCTGAGCAAAAGCATGCAGCATAAAGGTTCTGAAAAGCATCAGATTCTGAATATTAAAATGATCTCAAAAACATGTCAGCCTATAGTAAATTATAACCATAACTGCTGTCACCTCAAATCCTCTAGGAATTTTGGCCATGGATGCTTGCCATATGCTGCAGCATTTTCCAGCTGTTTCTCCCCTTTTGGATACCTCAGGCAAACCAGAAACCTCATCAGCTGCTGCACAAACTTACGAAGGGTGAAATAGTAGAAGTAGGAGCTGGTTAGTGGGAACAAACAAGATGACATCTAAGATGATGCTGACTGAAGACAAAGAGGCCAGCTGTTTTTCAGAGGGCTGCATCATGAAAGGCAGTTTGCCTTTAGCATGCTCTGTACTTGTACTTCCCACCTTCTTCAGTCTTTTGGCATGCTAGACCAAAAAGAAAGAGAACTACGAACTTACAATTAATTTAAGTGTGTATTTTTCTTATAATTGAGCTTCTTTCTGGCAAGAAGTCACAGAAAAGCAAGAGAAGAGACCCTGGTCAGCTTTGCATTGCCTCTGCAATCAGGGTGACCTGGAAGGTACTGTACCCGAAAATAAAGTGTCAAGTAATTGACAACCAGGCATTCTTTGTGTTCTAAAACCAAACACGAGTTCTTATAGTTCCTCCACAGTAAAACACTCCAAGTCATTCATGTCAGCCTTATAAGCAAGAATCAATGTGACAGGCGTTAATTTCTCAGTGTATGTGATCTGTCTGAGTGTAGGCAGCAGAATAGATCTGTGACAGCCGAAACTGGAAAGTTTGGCTCTTGAGCGGGCTGGGAGGAAGTGCTGTAATCTGCGGGACGTGGTCATCTGACGCTGCCTTTGATGCTTTGTCACCACTGCTGGGTGTTGATGGTGAGCTGTGTCGTACTGCAGTGTCAGATCATCACTCCATGCCAAGATTCGAGAACTATAACAAGTTCATTAAATTTCTCATGTATAGTCTGGCATATGGGCAAGAACAACGCCGGGTACCGGTATCGTTTGGGGACTGACTTCTTGGCAATCTCTGTAGGAGAAAGGGGGTTCTGGTGGACAGCACAATGACCATGAGGCAGCAGTGAGCCCATGTGGCCAAGAAGGCCAATGGGATCCTGGAGTGGATCAGAAGGGGGCTGGTTAGTAGATCGAGGTTCTTCTCCTCCTCTACTCTGCCCTAGTGAGACCACATCTAGAATATTGTGTCCAGTTCTGGGCCTCTCAGTTCGAGAAGGACACGGAGCTACTGGAGAGAGTCCAGTGCAAAGGCATGAAGATGATGAAGGAAGTGGAACATCTCCCTGATGAGGAAAAGCTGAGGGAGCTGGATCTCTAGCTTGAAAAAAGGAGACTGAAAGGTGATCCCATTAATGTTGATAAATATGGAAAGAGTAGGTGTCAGGAGGGTGGACCCAGGCTCCTCTCGGTGGCATTTGATGATAGGACAAGGGGCAATGGGTGTGAGCTGGAACATAAGAGGTTCCACATCAATATAAGGAACTTCTTCACAGTGACAGAGCACTAGAACAGGCTGCCCAGAGGGGCTGTGGAGTCTTTTTTTGCCTTTTCTTTTTCTTTCATTTAAAACCTACCTGGCCATGTTCCTCTGCGGCTTGATCTAGATGATCCTGCTGCGGAAGGGGGATTGAACTTTTGAGGTCCCTTCCTAATGTTCTGTGATTCTGTGACTTTAAAATGAAAGACTCGGTGTGCAACAGATTTGTGTATGTTACACAAAAACTCCAAAGAAAGAATATCTGAAGGACTTTTCTGTCATAACTAATCACAGATGAGATTTTTGTAGTTTTCAATGCTTCTGGCTCGTGGTTCTCTTTGGAGTGTATGTCTGGAGAGAGAGGAGGTGGTAATTTCGCAGAGCATGTGGTAAAGCCAGCAGTGCTGCTGTTGGACAGCAGTGGTTCCTACGCTACCCACAAGGGAGATCAGACGTTTACCTGCCTGCTTTGTGCTCAGCAGCAGCTGCACCAAGATGATTCGTCTATGTGTGATGGTGTTCAGAAGCAGAAGACTTCCATACCCTGCTATCTTGTGACTTTTTTGCAGATCTTCCTATTCTCTTCTCAGCTGCTGTCCCTGGAGGGGGGATACTTCTCTTCCCCCTTCCATTGCCTTGGAGCTGTTTTGCTTCTCCAGATGAATGTCAAGTGTTTTGGGCCTGCAGCCCTAATGGGTGGGGGCTAAGACTTGGATCTACCCCTGAGACAGAGCTGAGCCAGCAAAGACAGGTCATTTTAAATTGAGTGGTGACAAGCCTTTCCCCCTACCCCCAACTCCCTTTTTGTTCCCAGAGGATCCCTGAGTATGTTTTTTTGTGCCAAACGCTCCAAGTGTAACTTTCTCCTCTTCCTCTCTGCTCAAAACAGAAAGAGAAAACTTTATGCTGTGGATGGTGTTTGCTGGGGAACATAAATATGAGCCGTAGTGCTGCTGCATTGCTGAGCCCAGACACCTACTGAGGACTCATGAAGGAAGAGCAGTTTTCTCTTGCTCTTCCCTCTTCTGCTCTCCCCACATCAAACTATTTCTTGAAGTTCACTCCTGATCAGATGGGACTGTGGGAATGCCAGGGAGAACCTGTGCATTACTCCAAAGTTTTTATGGGTCTGGGACTCCATTACAATAATGCCAGAGCGGGTCACGGAAGTTCTCCCGGGCCAAAGTTAATCGTGTAGAAGAAAGAGACAGAGTCTTCTGAGTGACTGTGTGAGGTGGCTGCAAGCCCATTTGAGGCAAATCCACACTTCAATGGGGATTCGATGGTCTGTCTGCCTGAGTTCTTGGGTCCAATGCATGATGTTACATGCAAGCTGGAACATAGGAGGTTCCATATAAATATCACAAGGAACTTGTTCCCGGTAAGGGTGACAGAGCACTGGAACCGGCTGCCCAGGGGACTTGTAGTCTCCTTCACTGGAGATGTTGAAGACCTGCCTGGATGTGTTCCTGTGCAACTTGGTCTAGGTGATCCTGCTGTGTCAGGGGGATTGGACTGGATGATCTTCTGAGGTCCCTTCCAATCCCTAATGATTCTATGATTTTTACTCTGTATGTCTGGCCTAATCCTTAGTCAGAACTTCACAATGATGGCTTTTGTTATGATCACTAACTGGCTGAAGAGATCTCATTATGTCCAGAATAGAAAATAAATGTGTGACTTGGTCTAGCTGTTCCTGCCGTGGCAGGGGGATTGGACTAGATGGTCCTTTGAGGTCCTTTCCAATCCCTAATGATCATAGAACCATAGAATCATAGAATCATTACTCAGAGGCTGAGAGAGCTGGGTCTCTTTAGCTTGGAGAAGAGGAGACTGAGGGGTGACCTCATTAATGTCTACAAATATTTGAGGGGTGGGTGTCAGGAGGATGGCGCTGGGCTGTTCTCGGTGTCATGTAGTGATAGGACAAGGGGCAATGGTTGTAAGCTGGAACACAGGAGGTTCAACATCAACCTGAGAAGGAACTTCTTCCCAGTGAGGGTGACGGAGCACTGGAACAGGCTGCCCAGGGGGGTTGTGGAGTCTCCCTCACTGCTGATGTTCAAGACCCACCTGGATGTGTTCCTGTGTGACTTGGTCTAGGTAATCCTGCTGTGTCAGGGGGATTGGACTGGATGATCTTTCGAGGTCCCTTCCAATCCGTAATGATGCTATGATAAAGCCTCCCTTCATCACTGCCACTTCCATAAGAAAAGCAATTCACACAGTGGAGGCAAGGTAGATTGGAAGGGCAACAGGGGGACCGCCGAAGGGGCCCTGCAAGTCCCCAGATGTATTAAAGCTGATACTGTCTGTCTCTGAGGTCTGCTGCAATACAATCATGGAACCTATCCTCAGGTAAAAATGCTTCTTATGGTCATGTGAGACTAGCATTTGCTCTTCAGTTCTGGGTAACGTTAAGTTACTACAGGTGGTGTTTTAACTTGCTGATAGTATTTTACTGCTTTTACCTGCAAGCTCATCAATGCTTTTGTTGCATTAAGCATGAAAATCTCTTATTTTTATCAACTTTTTCAGCCCTAACTGATGCAGCACTGGAAGTCTGAGTACAACCACTTGCTTTTTCTGTGAGAGATGGGATGAAAGGTTAGAGGGCTGGATGGTGATTGCATGAGCAATGCAGGTCATGTTACTGGTGGATTCCTCTTGCAAGACAAGTGAGAACCCTCTGAAAGGTAATTATTGGAAAGCATAAATTCTTGAGATAACCTGTCCATGAAGAAATACTGACAGGAGCAGAGGCCACATGCTAAAGACTAGCCATTACTCTAGGGCAATGGACTAACCTCTCCCTCTCTCTGCTTTTTGCTGTAACCTCTTCTTGCTCTGACATTTGACTCCCCCAGTTGTTTTCTTTCAGCTCCTTGTCAGTCTTTTCCCAATCCTGTTTTCAGACCATTGTGGTGCTTGTGTCCAGTCTGTGCTAACTAGGATGCAGACAAGAGGTGGTTCAGTATGTTGTCTAGTTCCATATTCAAATTCTTGTTGAGTCATTGTCTTTGCTTGTTGTTGTTGCTGCAGTGTTCAAGTAACTTTTACAGCATGTCTTTAACTGAGTTTGGTATAGAAGAGCTTCAGCAGACTTTCAGGGGTGGCATGGAGTCGGATTGCCTCTGAATGAAGAAAATTGTGCTATTGCACTTGAGGAAGGAAGTATTGAAGAGTGAGAAAAATTTCTGAAGATATAGCAAAAGTGGGAAATAAGTATAGTGCCTTCTTTTCTTCTCTGTTTTTGTTATGCCAACTTTCTGTGTCTCATCAGTGATGTAAAGAAGATTGCATCTGCCCAGCTCCTTCTTCCACTGGTTGATTGATTAATGACAGTCTCGTGATCCCTAGATTATACCTGTGTGACCTAAAGCTTTAGCTACTGCAGTGTACGACATCCCAGGAAGAGAGTGGAAGCAATTGAACTGGCTTTGGCTAGTTCCAGCTGGGAAAACATGACAAACTGACCTGAAAAGGCTTATCCATGTGTACCTGCTTCTAAGACCCTATTCTAAAGGTGCATTGAAGCATGTGCTGTCTGTTCAGGTATCTGCCTAGCTTTGAATTGAAGGGCACCTGCATATGCAATGAAACTGATGCCTGGTCATAGGCAGGATTTCATCATGAATCTTTGAACACCTCGTTGCAAATATGGGAGCCAAGATGGCTCTGAGATCTGCTCCAGTGTGACTGAGATACGCATCAAACAACCGGAATCTTGTGAAATGAAACTCACACACAGAATAAGTTACTTGCACAGAAGAGAGGACCCGTGCTGTGCAGTGAGAGTTGCGGCTGTGCATTTCTGCAAGTTTTGCTAATTGCTAAGTGATTGACAAAGTGTTTCTATTTAATTTAACTGTTCTACGGTCATAACCACCTCAAACTGATACTTGAGATAGGGTGGTGCTGAGAACAGGAAATAAGCCAGAAGAAATTCTTGTGCAAAGAAAGTGTATAGGGGAACAACCATCACATATCTGAGTTTCTAAAAGCTAGTTGTGGCAAGTGTTTTTGCTTGAGTTTATTAAAGGATTCCTCTTGTGTGCTGTGTAAGTCCCTATGGAAAGAAGGGCACAGGTGTTTAAAGCATCACTTCCAAGAGTTCAAGCAATGTGGGCATTGGACTGATGGGTTTCTCTGCTCCTATGGGATGCACTCCAGGTGCAGAAGATCATGTACCTCGACTTTTGAGTAAGTTCAAGTGTGGTGCCAAAACAGGGGAGTCTTTGTGCTGAACGAACTGAGATGATGTGCTGGAGGACACAGGACATTTGTTTCACTTCTTTTATTGTTCCTTTTCGAGGGGTAATAATGATGCTCCAGCAGAGGAATGCCTGTAATCTGCCCTACTTACATTTGTGGGTGGAAATGGGGGAAGGAGGTGAGAAAAGGAAATTTAATTTACGGTCCTCTTGGGAATTCCCCTGTGCAGCACGAGCCAAGTATAGCCCTGTTGTACATTTACTGAGGTCAGTAGATTTATACAAGTAACAGATTGTTCCTGTGTATTCAAGAGAAATAATAACCCAAAGAAACATAACCTTAGTTATCAAGGCTTAAGATTACTTTGTGGAGAACAGAAAATGCAATTTCCCCTTGTAAGTGGTTTGTGTGGTTAATAATTGTTGACTGCATAGAGTAGATTTTTGTGTTTTCTTACGTCTGTATTTGTCATAGTTACCGTGGCCCGGGAGCTGAAAGTGACACGCATTCAAGATCAGTAACGTTAAAATAGCGTCTGCAACTGGGTTTTGTCGTGGCTGACCACGAGAGGCAAAGTAAACTGATAACGGTGTGGTTTTACTCTAGAGCCATGTAAATTGCTGCTTTGCTCCTTGTATGATCATTTTCACCCGAGCAAACGGATTGTTTCCTGTAGTGGGGTTTCCTTTGCAGCAGGAGATCCAAGGTTCCTGCAGGACTCCTCAGCAGAAGAACGTGAACTCACTAACTCTTTCTAGTCAAAGAACAGGAAGCATCTAAATTATTAATGCAATCACAGTTCTGCATGATGAGGAAGCCTGCCTGCCATTTAGCAACTCTTTTCTGCTTTTATTTCAATCTCTTTTAAATTCTGCCATCTGGATGGAATGGCACAGAGTGTTTGCACAGGGTGCAGGGGAAATCCCAACCTGGGAACCTTCAACAGGCCTAACAGAGGTCATTCAGACCAGGACCATGCTGTAGGGCTCAGGCTGTTGCAACTCCAGCATGGCTAAAAACATGCAAAAACCTCATGTTCTTTTGTGGCGTCTCACCGCCTATTGAGATCTGATGGAGACACATGGCTTTCTTAAAGATGAGACACATAGAGACATGTGGGAATGAATGCTCTCAGCAGCTTAGCTGATGTCGTTTGGACCAATGATGTAACTGTGGTGGTAGGGAAGAACTTCTCTTTGTATATTCTGTGTGTCCCATGAGGGCTGTGCTGATGAAGAGACCTAGTCATCACCACTGATGGTGTGGACAAGCTTTTACCTATTGCAGACAAACAAGTGTGACAACTAACACAAGCTGGCTGTGTTATTGGAGACCACCTCTGGTGGCAGAAGGGATTTTGTCAGCTCTCCCTCAGCACCTCCAGGCAGTATCAGCTGGGCTTACTCAGACAAACCAAGTGGTATGCCTTGAGTAGATCACGGAATATTGCTACTGTTAGGAAATGAGTGAGCAGCAAGTTGTAGAGGAGAGACAGTGAAGAGCAGCAGGGTAGAAGGCACAGGTGATATTTTTAGCTAGCACATCTAGATCTAGGAAAGGATGTTTGTTTACATACAGATCATCCTTTAGTATAGACAGCACCTAAAGTAACTCACACAATTGAGTAATGAGCTAAGTGTAGTGTGTTACTGGTGTTCTGTGGGGTAGCTGTTAAAGCTACAAAGGAAATCATGGCAGAGTTATTCGTAGAACTCACAGAATCACAAAATGTTAGGACCTACCAGAGCAGGATCACCTAGATCGGGTCATACCGGGCTGTGTCTAGGCGAGTTTTGAATGTCTCCAGAGCAGGAGACTCCACAGCCTCTCTGGGCAGCCTGTTCCAGTGCTCCGACACCCGCACAGACATAGTTTTTCCGTATGTTCACATGGAACCTCCTGTGCTCCAGCTTGTACCCGTTGCCCCTCAGACTATACTCCAGTATAATACCCGGTTAAACCCCAGTTTTGCTGGCTTCCCAGCACCAGCTGAGATTACAGGTTGGGTTTTGCACTAATCTAACTTCCTTCTGGATGCAGGAATGTGAAAGACGCGTCTATTGTGAGAAATCAAGACTGAGGGATTTGCACCACAAGCTGTCTTTGACTACATCAGGCCCCTAAGGCTGCGGTTGCGCTAAGCTGAACAGACTTCTAGTGACCTCAAGCCCCAGCAGCTTGAGATGCTTCTTAAAAATATATATAAATATTAAATCTCTTGGATGTTGTCTTGTCCAACCTAATATTGCTGCTGAAGTTTTCATTAGTTCAGTCTCTTAGTAATTGGAGAGAATTTTTGACCTTTTGAGGGTGGTTAGGACCAAGATGGATTCTGATGGCTGTCTTCAGATCCAAGAGAGATCTGGGTTATTACCTTCTGCACCTGTTGTTCATTCAATTGGATGATGCTGCGTCTCTTTAAAACAGAAACCCAGGCCTGAGAAAGAATAGATGCTCTGAGATATCCCCAAGGAGTCTGCCTCTGAGATTAACCTAATTGGTCACTGTGCTGAGTCTAACAGTAATTGTCTGTCTCTGGAAACACCTTAGATAGTCTTAAATGCCAGTGTGTGGCATGGAAACTGCTGCTGTACCTGTCCATGGAAATGACAGAAAGGTAAGAGGAGAAGTGCGTAAGTTACCACAGGCACCACAGTATAATTGTTCACATATTTTTATGAAGGAATGAATCTTCTGGACGACCTCATCTAAGCACACAGCATCTTGTACCACACACAGATACCTGGTGTATCTGGTCATCGACTCTGCACATTAACTGCTGGATAAGGTGGTCATGGTGATACCAGTTTTTGGCTTTGAGAGCTGAGAATGTTGCTGCAGACCCTGTATGAGGCCACACACTACCACAGGAAGAGGAACACCTCCATCCTCTGGTTCTTCTTCCTGCACAAAGATGGCAGCAGCTCTTGACCCTAAAAGTCAGCTTTGGCCAACAGGCTGCCATCAGTGAAATACCTTGATGCACCACACTGTTGGAATGGAAATGCTGGCAAAGCTCTCGTGCTTCCACAGCACTCGTGAGGATCATTTTTCCCCAAGTTGTGAGCTATGCCTGCATTTTGTCATTTTTCTTCGGAGGCAGATTTTTTGCATGAGGTGATGTGTGTAATAACAACAGAGGATTAAATTACTTTCTGGAGTAGTGAATTCAGTTCACTGTGTGAGACTGGGTTCTCTGTTATGACTCAGCATTGCACTGTGCTTCAGGCAGTGAGCAGCCTCTCAGTTCCAGCCACAAACAGCCAGTAGGCATTTCCAAGCTCCCAGGGGAAGCCGGCTGATAAACAACCTCAAAAAGGGGATTCCTTTGCCCTTCTGCACATAGGGATGGGCTAAGGCCGAGTGCTTGGAGAAGAGTGCTGGAACTTCTTTCTTTGTTCTAGGATTCAAGCTAGACTCGTAACTCGGGGCATTTCCTTGACTTCTGTAACAGCTGGGCTGGGCCAGTGCTGACTCAGGAAGTTGTCATCAGCTCTCTGTGCCCCTAATCTCTTGCACTATGGACAGCCAGTGCACCTGGCGCAGTACCAGTGCTGCTTTGACCCGGCTGTGTGAGTTCTTCCAATGAAAGGCATGAAGGCTCATTGCAGGTCTTTCATCTACCCTTCAATCATTGCTGCTCCAGCAGCAGTGTCCCTGCATGCAGCTGTATGCTGCTTTACGGTCTTGCTTGTGCACTCAATCAAATCAGCCCTGCTACTAAGTCTTTGTCTCTGACTCCCATGCTGGGAAAGTTACACAGGCTTCTTTTTGTCCTACCGGTGAAATGATCCAGTACGTATAGGAATGAAATGGATGTTTCAGGGACTCTGGCCCTTGGAGAGCCTAGGATAGACCCGTGGGTCTATACAAAGATGCCAAGTTTATGTTCAAAACCTGAAAGGCCAGAAAGTTTGAGTCATTCTGTCGCCTATCTGGAAATCCTGTTTTGTCATTGCGCACGTTCACGCCCCTTCCATCATTAGGAGATGTCCTGGAAGGACAGACTGTTGCCATCCAACTGACCAGTTTTGCACATTCCTGCACTTCCTAGCTTGACTCAGAAATTCTGGTAGGTTTTTGAGCAATCTGTTACAGTTCAGCTAATGTCAGGAGAGTATTCCTGTTGAGTCTCTGTATCCTACCTCTCTACATTGTGATGGACACGAGCATGGGATTTAAGACGGGAAGCTTCAGAGAGTGCAGATGGCCAAAGGAGGGGCCTCACCAGTTCTCTGTTGCTTAAGAGTGGGCTGATGCTCTTGAATATATTAAATTTACTTTTGCTTGGACCTTTTGGTGGATGTTGTGTTAGCATCTTGCAATGTGCTCTAAGGATAAACAGAACACAATCCATTATCTCTTTCGGGAAGATGCTTTGGACCTGAGGGTCTACTGTCCAGAGGTGCTGCAGGAGTCTGGTGATACTGGTTTGTGTTAAGCATAGGTTTTTGTTAAGCACAGGTTTCTGATTGCATTTGCTTTTCTGGGTCTAGAAAGGAGGAGAATCTGTGGTTTAAAGTGGTTTAAACGTAGCCCTCTGTGCCTTTTTTGAAAACCAGTGGTGCTTCAGAGTGCATGAGAACAAGATACGATGACAGGCTGGGGACTGCCGATCCCTTTGGCTGCCTTTGTGAGAGAGTAGGTACTGCAGTTTTGCAACTAGCTCTATCTTCCTTGGTTGGCAGTCTAAGGAAGGGTGTCATTAGAGGCCAGCCCAGATGTGAAAACCACAGATGCGTGAGAATTATGCTGACTGGAGAGAGGAGAGTGGAGGGGAGGCCCTTTTGATGATTGTGTCTAATGGATTGTCCACTGCAGTGGCTGTCTTTGGATCTCAGACAACGTTAGCTCACAGCGTTAAAACATTTCTCACTGCCAGCCAGCCTCAGTGCTGTCTCTTCTGCCTTCAGCCTCTGTCAGCCATACCACCTCTGCTTTTCAACACAGGTTTGGGGAGTGCTGTCTGCATGAAGGGGAGAGCTACATGAAGCCCGGTGTCATCAGCATCATGGCTGACATTGCTGCCAATATATTTCATCGTATTCCCTGGAGCGTTTACACAGATATTAAACAGAAGCAGTGGAACATTTGAGCTTGGTGGCATTCCTCATCTCAAGGCTCACGGAGAGAAGGAGCAGACACCTTTGAGGGGCCTCCTGGATTCTGCTGAAAAGGAGCGAGTGCAGCCAGCTCTGCGCAGCTCTTTCAGCACTCGCTGAGACGTGTGGTGGGTCAAGCGCTAACTCTTGGTCTGCAGTGCTGCGCACAGCTGATAGCTCGGGTAGTGTCTGCACAATTTCTTACTCTGTTCATCTCTGCGAGGAGGCTCAAGACCCTGCTGGTGCTTCACTTCCAGACCCATCAGTATCTCCAGAAGGAGAGTGCAGTGTATTTGCTGAAGCCACATTGCGTCACTTGTTTCCCACCACTTTCCAGATCTTGCCCAGTTTGAAACCAGATGTAAACGCTGCTGAAGAGTGGTATCTAATTTCAAATGTCTTTTTCGGTGGTCCTCTGTGTTCCTCACAGATCTAAACTCTAGGGCTAGAGGCTAAAGGTATAATAACTGAAAGCCTGAGGAGAGTGAGTCTCTCAGTCTGTTCTGGTTAGAGATGTCCCTGCTTGTTGGACTGGATGATCTTTGGAGGTCCCTTTCAAACCAATACATTCTATGAGTCTATGATTTTCATTGTGGCTGAGGACTACTGCAAACATCAGAAGGAAGAGTCCATTGCCTTCTGTTACATGATTAATAACCTCTTTCAGTGCTATCAGCATTATACTTGCCTAGTCATGTAGTGGCTTTAGAGGGAAATGACTAGAAAGGGGCCTGGCCTCAGGAACTGGAGATGATCTGGATTCATATTCAAAGGGTCAGGTGGAAGAGTTGCACTTACAGACAACGTTCTTTCCTGTACCAGTGTACCAGGGATAATGTGCACCTGTAACCATGGCTGAGCTGGTTGTATGTCTCCTGTGAGTGCTGTCCTCTAGATCCTAACCTGAGCTGTGATAGGCACTACAGGAGAGGTGCACTGGATTCTGCCCATTTTGTGGCTTTGTAGCCCATGTAGCACACTAGAATCGGTGGAACTGGGTGGTATGGAAAGGAGTGTTGGAGAGTTGCTCCACTACTTTCAGGGCAGAACAGGATCCCTTGTCAGTAGAGAAATGAACATCCTGAAGCAGCTGGAGTGAAGCCAGGCTCTTGTTCCTTGTTGCTGACTTACAGGCTTGTAAGCTGGGCCAGTTCCTGTTGTTGAGTTTTTTTTTCATTTAAGGTGTGCCTGGACACTGGAACGATGGCACTAGGTACTGCACGAAAGTACAGTACGTCAACAGCCCTGCGCAGAGTTGGAGTCTGCTCAGAAATCTTACAGTCTAGTTGAAGCAGGCAGGTAGAATCTGAGAGAAGAGAGGGGAAGGATTGTTCTTTGATGTCTTTGTTATTAGCTGACCTGGTTCGATGACAGAAAACCTCAATGTCTTATCACTTGAAGGGACAACGTCCTTGTGGATGTCACAGGTTCTGAAGCTCCATTCTGGTACATGCTCTAATGCCAGTGACAACCCGCAAGGCAGAACTGTGCCCGCCTCACATCACTGCCCCAGGATCCAGAGGGCTGTGGTGCTTTCAGAGTGCTCACCTCCTTGTTTATGCTGCACTTCCAGCATTCTGAGCCTGCTGCTTAGTTTCAGTTCTGTCCTTTTTTGCCAAAAAAGATGTGTATATATGCCAGACATACATTGCAGACTGTTGTCACAGCACAGGTTATTTTTTTCCAGTCCAGTGAGCTTTTGTATTTTTCTCAGCCAGAGCTGGTTACTGTAGCGTCCTCAGGTGGGGCTGTCGGTGCAGAGTTTACACGTATACCAGCAGTGTCACCTGCCCACCTGCCCAGAGCATCACCTGAGGGCTGTGTGCTGGCAACAACTTGAGTCTGTACTACTGACTAATTTTATTCTGCCCTGTATACATAGGACGTGGAATGACAGGACAGGGGGGAATGGTTTTAAGATAGAAAATGGTAGATTTAGGCTGGGGATTAGGAAGAGGATCTTTAAGATGAGGACGGTGTATCGCTGGAACATGTTCCCCAGAGAGGTGGTAGAGACTCCGGCCCTGGAGATATTCAAGGTCAGGCTTGGTGGGGCTCTGAGTTCCAGTTAGAGATGTCCCTGTTTGTTGTAGGGGTGTTAGAGACAGCTTAGAGACCTGTGAAGGTCCATTCCAACCCAGTACATTCAATGGTTCTATGAATTCTGTTTCCAGTTGTGCTGCTTTCAGTGTGATTTGTCTTCCTTGGCAGGCATCTGCTCCTTCATTGGTTTTCCCCAGCATCTTTGCATTCTGTGCCTGTGCAGATGATTTTGTGTCACTGCTGTCAATCTAGACAAGCCTGTGTGACCTTTCACTCCTGTGCCCAAAGGGAAGGATTGACCCTTGTAGTCAGTTACAGCATAGCACTGACTCATTCAGAATCACAGAATCATACATACTTCTCATAAACATCATTCAGAAACTCTCCATGGGTTTTACAGACCCTTGTTCAGGAGATAAAGTGTAAGTCTTCCATAATAACACAGCCTGGGAAACATCAGATAATTAATCTTTCTGACACATGAGACAACATCAATTTTGCTATTGATGTTGTCCATTATTGTTTTTTTCTCTTCATGCATCTCACTTGCTCAAACTCAGTGAATCTGTTTGAATTTTCTTTGAGCTCATGTGCTTTTCAGTCCTATTCCTGTCCTTGTCTGTTCTTGGAACCTCTTGGAAAGGGCTGGAATTTGTCCCACCTCCATGACTCCACAGTGATGAGCACAGTAGTACTTTCACTACTTTACCCCAATTCTAATAACACTTCCCAACTCTTCTGCAGAACTTGGTGTGTGCTGGGTTTAAATATGTAGCACTGAAAACAGAGGGAAAACCCCAAAGTGTTTCTTGTGAAAAACTAAATGGGATTTAGAACAACTCAGAGACACTGTCCTGAGAACTCAAGGTCCCTGTATCTCAACAGCTTTCCAGTGACTACTGGGGGGCTGGTGTTTTTGATCTTGCTTGCTGTAGTGGAGCAGAGGTAAGCTTTCTGGAAGTGTGGAGGTGGATAAATGCTTCTCCTAAATTGTTTTTCCTTGAGGAAAATAATGAATATTTTAAAATCTTTAAAGTAAAGGTAAGGAAACAGCTAGACTGCAAGATTGTGTCAAGAGAATTTGACTTGTTAACTTGATACCTTCTCTGCCGCTAGAACCTCAAAACCCTGTTCCCCCTCTCAGAAAAACCTGAAATTTCACATCACTCCCCACTTGGCAATGTCTTTAAAAGCCAAATATTTAACACCCTAAGATTTATAGTTATTCTCAGTCTTAGTAGAAGGTGGAATCTGAGGTCATCCTAAGGCAGGTCCTGTATATGGGCTGCTGAGACACTTTGATTTTGGTTATATGGAGGCATTGGGGTCTGCTTGGCAGTTTATTGTCGCACAACTGTGCTCTCCTTTCCAGTAAACTCCCTGGGGTTAAGGAGCAGCCCTGGCTTAATGTGGGGGGAATCTTCCACAGCTGTGTCAAAGCTCAAGGGTTTGTGGAAAGAGCCGTTAATCTTTGATCAGCTGGAGTCTCCTTGCTCCTGACTTTGATTACACAAGTGTACAACTTTAATTACAGCTTTTAATAAGCTTTCATTTCTTCCTAGTCACAATCTTTGTATAGTAGTGCAGCTTATCTTTTCCTTTCTTCTGTGCTCCCCTTCCCTCCCTGCCTGCCTTTCTATGGAATGAGGGGTTTGAGGTCATTGCAGAGGATTCAGTGTCCAGAGGGATCCCACTGTACATGCTCTGCCCTCCGCTCAGCTGTCCTGCAAAGCTCCCTGCAGTGGCAGGTATTGGGGAGCCTGTGGTCAGTGGACATGAGGAGACCGAGCTGTGAGGCACCGTGGAATGTCACACACTCACTGCTGCACAGAACCACTGAACAACCCCTAGAAAGTCTCTGTAGCCAAATGACTGCTGTGTGCAAGTCTTGCTTGGGGAGGATTGTCTCCTTTACTCCTTGGGGACATTCTGAAATAGGACAATTGAAGCAGTGTGGCAGAGGGCAGCAGGAAGCTGATGGGCTGCAGCATCCAGCTACAGAGCTTGTTCCACTTCTAGGGGATCAGTGTGGTGAATACTCTCCGCTCATAAGAGACACGGCTGTTATGAGGGATTCGTTTGCCCAGACAGTCCCCCTGACAATGGATGTGGCTGTTCAGACTCCTGACTGCAGGGAATGCCTGAGTCTTACGCCCCTGCAAGAGCGCGGTGCCGTGAACACCTGCGTGCATTGTGAGCAGGTGAATGACCTGCTCTGCATGGTGGCTGAGTTAAGGGAAGAGGTGGACAGGCTGAGGAGCATCTGAGAGTGTGGAAAGGAGATGGACTGGTGGAGTAGGACTCTATCCTCTTAGAGCTGCCCAGGAGTCAGAGGAGCCTATCACCAGGAAGAAGGTACTCAGGAACTGGATGAGATCGGGGCTTTGCCCCACAAGGAAGAAGGCAGAGTTCTCCCTCATGATGAGGAATGGGAACAGGTTCCCATTCATGGGGGAAACAGAACCCTCTCTTGCCCCCCTTTGCCTTTCCAGATGCCACCTTTCCATCTGCCCTTGGAGAACAGGTTCAGGGAACTGGATTTTGGGGATCAGGATGAGGAGGTTGAAGACACTGTCTTAACTAGGGAACCCCCAAGGAGCACCCTTACAAAAAAACCCCTCAAAACCTCTAGTATGAAAAAGAAGAGAAGGGTGGTGTTACAGACCACCCAATCAGGATGATGAGGTTGATAAAATATTCTACAAACGACTGGAGGACATCTCACGATCGCCTGCCCTAACTC
>VXBP01004102.1:0-20818 GCA_013400115.1 Rhinopomastus cyanomelas
TGTTGTCACCTGTTCATAGAAGGCCATCAGGTTTGCCAGGCAGGATTTGCCCTTGTACCCAATCACCTCTTCACTATTCTCCTGTCTCAGTAGTGACTCCAGGAGGATCTGCTCCATGATCTTGGCAGGCACAGAGGTGAGACTGACTGGCCTGTAGTTCCCTGGCTCCTCCTTCCTGCCCGTTTTGAAAACAGGAATTATGTTTCCCCTTTTCCAGTCAGTGGGGACTTCACCAGACTGCTGTGACTTTAGGAATAGAATACACATGGATTTAGCAACCTCATCTGCCGGTTCTCTCAGTACTCATGGGTGTATCCTGTCAGGTTCCATGGACTTGAACACTTTCAGGTTCTACAGGTGATCACAAACCTGATCTTCACTTATGATGGGGAGCTCTTTCTTGCTATTATTTTCCATGACTCCAGAAGTGTGGCTGGAGACTTTTGCGGTGAAGGCTAAGGTGAAGAAGTCATTGAAAACCTCAGTTTTCCATGTCACTTGTGACCACATCAGCCTGTTCTTTCTGAGGGGACCCACACTTTCCCTAGACTTCTTTTTACCATTCATATAACTGTAGAAATTCTTGGTGTTCCCTTTGGCCTCCCTGCCAAGGTTCAATCCAAACTTTCCTAACCAGATCTCTGGCTGTTTGGGCAGCTTCCTTATACACCCCCCACTCTAGCTGTCCTCCCTTCCACTCCTTGTAGAGTTTCTTTTTGTGTGACAGCGTGTCCAGGAGCTCCTTGCTCAGCCACGCAGGCCTCCTAGCATTTTTCCCTGTTTTCCTCTTTGTTGGTATACATTGCTACTGGACACAGAGGAAGTGATCCTTGAACACTAACCAGCTGTCCTGGGGCCCTCTTTCCTCAAGGGCTTCATCCCATGATACTTTGGCCAGCAGATTCCTGAAGCAATCAGTGTCTGCACACCTAAAGTCCAGGGTTGTAAGCTTAGGAATCTTCTTCCTGGTTGCCCTGAGGATCTGAAATTCAACTGCTTTATAGTCACTGAAGCCAAGGCTCTCCATTGGTCACCAGCTCTTCTCTGTTGGCGTGAACAAGGTCCAGCATAGCACCTTTTCTGGTTGGTTCCTCCTCCAAATGGAGGAGGATGTTGTCATCTATGCCATCCAAGAACAACCTGCCATTGCTGGTGCCTTGCCAGCCAAGTACGGGATCCAAGATGGAGAATGACCACATAGCTGCATCAACAGGGACGCACCCTCCCCACACTCTGCATGTGGCCGAGAGGGTTTTTCCANTGCTTGAACACATGAAGTTTTACCTCAATATGTGGAAAAATGTCTTTACAGTAAAATGTATCAATTACTGGAATAGGTTGCCCAGGGAGATTGTGGAGTGCACTTTTCTGGAGATATTTAAGACCCATTTTGATGCATTTTTGTGTATTTGATTTAGTCTTTTTAGGCAGTTATGCATTTCAGCTTTTTGTATTCTGCTTGAGCAGGAAGATTGAAACTTGATGGCCTTTGAAGGCTACTTCCAGTCCTAATAAACTTTGTAAGTTGTGTTTACTGTACTGTAGTCCTCATGTCTCTAATCTGTGAACTAGATTGGATTAATTTGTATTTGTATTTATAACATTTTATTTTGTATGAATCAGAAAGCCTCTCCTTTTTGTCTTATGGTCATAAAGCTGGATTCAGGAAAACAGCATTAACATGCAATCATGAATACAGTGTCCATATTATTGTTAACTTTATAGAAAGGATGCTACTACAGTCACTTGTTTTGTTAGACAATGATTATAAGAATATGTTATTGAAGATTCTATTGTAAAAATCTCAAGATAAATATCCTCACAATTTCTACCTTTCATTTTAAATAATTGTATTTATTCATAATGTCCATTGCATTTGAGCTGAGGTGATGTATTTTTTTCTTAAGGAACATGTTTATTCTGTACTTAATCTTAAATTTCTGAAAATAAAGCAACCTTTAAACACAACAATGAAGAATAGCCACATAGCACACTATGAGCAGCTTTCTAAATATAGTCTTGTTGAATTAACTTCAATTTATTATTACATGAGTCATTGGTTAATATGGCACAGTAGAGTGAATCTCCTTTCAATACAGCCTGGCATTCTAAAGTCTTATTTTTGTCTTCTCTTTTGCAACTGTCTTTCACAACTATTTTCAGAGAAAAACAATCACATTTGTAAATTTCAGACTTAAGAAGAATTTTTTATTATTATTTTCACTTTTTTCCAAGCTAAATAATGTGACATTCAATGTGTTGAACATCAAGCCATAGAATTTTTAAAAAGTCATCCCTAGAACAAGAAAGGATCTTTTACTAGGTTTCATAGAATGGCAGTTTAAAAGGGTGACTTTTGCTTTATAGTCATATTGTTCTTCTCATATTTTAAGTGACACCTCCCTCAAAGGAAAAGAAAGCAATTACTTTGCAAACTGATTGGCTTTGCAATGAAGAAGACTAAGTCAATCTCTCCTTTCAATGAAAATATATAACTCTCATCATGTCTGTAAAACTTTTACTCTTTGAACACTCTTGCTAAAAAGAAATTAGACTACAAAACACACTCTTCCTCAGCCAGAGTTCCTGAGAATATGCATATGGTATAAGACTAGTTTTCTTCAAATGGTGACAACCTCTCTGTCTAATTTGTTTTGTTTTATTCGTGGTTTAGGCCCAGTCAGAAACTGAGAATCACACTGCTATGTGCTTATTCTTACACGTCTCAGGGGAATGATGAGGAGAATAGGAAGAAAAATGTGAAACTCTATGAGTTCAGATACGAAGGGTTCAATGAACAACACAAAAAGAGAAGAAACTACAGTAATAACAATAATACTAATAAAATAACACATAAACCCAGTGATAAAAAGTTCAAGCTCTGTCCACTTTCCCATACCAGTTCCCTGCTTATATATGTAGCATGAGCCAGTTTGGTATCCAATATGCCTTGGCTGTTTTGGTAGGCTATCCTGTTTGTGTCTCTTTCCAGTTTCTTGTGAACCTTATCTTAGATGAACTTGAAATATTATTTCTTTTACAATTGCCCATGGGGTTCTGGCATTTACAGAGAAGTTACAACCTGCGAATGAAGACTCCTATATTCTTAGCTACCTAGCTTGGTATTAAACTATAGATACCGTAATGGAATACCAAACAGGAACATATGTTTCATTGAAAAGACATTGTAAAATGAAACAGTATGGAAATGTTCAGCAAAATAAGCATAAAACTAAATGTTAAGAGTTGTGTGGATCTCTGTAGAGGAAACAAATATCTTTTATACAGGTAAGGATATGCAATTCCCTTTAGACATTCAGGTGCTCAGTCATGAAGTATATTCAAGGTAGTTTGCAATTTTTTTCTAATTAGTCAGAAGACATTCTAAAGTAAATTATCAATTAGAAAGTTCAATGTATTTGGACATGCAGATTTTTAGCCATATAAATTTTAAAAAAACCATAACAATAAATATCCATGACAAAAAATATACATTAACATTGAAAACATATTTCTAAAATATTTTTGAATACTAAAAGAGCTTAATTCCAGAATTTAAGCACTTCATTATAAGAGGGGTTGTTAAAATCACAGAAACAAGGCTTACTTACAGTATTGACTGGTAATACCTACAGCACTGCCTTTCTGGGTTGTTTCTAATCCCTGCACAAACTGCCACACAGCCCTTTCTGAAGAGTTTTAATGATAACCAAAACTGTGACAGCAGCAACTCTTGGGATTTAAATCAATCTGTCCTTGTCTGGCTCGCTCTGTACCACTGCTATCTCAATATCCCCTCTGATGTTCCTTTGGAGAGTACTGAGTAGCTATTACTCATTATTTCTCTTCCAGACTACTTAACTCTTACTTTTATCAATATTTTACAAGTATTATGATATAATTGAGATCCTCTTCTATCTCATTATATAGACCATTCGAACACTGAATGATGGCTTAGATTGAACTCCTGATGAAAACCACAGGAGGCTTAGCATTTGTATAATGCATAAAATGTTATACAGAACTGTAATAAAACTAAAAACAAAAAATAAAAATAAATTTAAATAATATAAACAAATTAAAAAGTGGAATGACATGCTAGAGTCTCCATCATTACAGAAAAACACAACTGTCTTATAAGAAGGCAATGACATATTAATCATCTGCAAATCTAGTAGTTGATACATAATCTGAATTAATAGGTATAATCTTTAAGTAGGCCTTCTGTTTGAAATTCTTCAGTTAGCAGGATTTCTGTTCAGTTGTTCATACTTGCCACCAGGGAACCCCCATAATCTGTAAAAATGAAACATCATTCTATGTTCACATAACAACCTGCATATTTATGAGGATATGTTTCCTGAATACTAACAAACGCAGTCTACTGGAGTGTTTCTAATCTGCCTTATTGACAAACCTGCACAGAATTTCAGTATCACAGAACTGCAAAGCAGCTGAACAGTCAGCATCTCTGGAAATCTTCTTGGAGCTGAGTTGTTCAAGACCACCTTCAGGAAGGTTTAAACATTTCTAAAGAATAGAGAATCTGCAGAGTCTTAGGTCTACTTGTACCAGGCTTGACTACCTTCATAATTAAAAACAAACTAGAAAAAGAAAAAAAGATTTATTGCTTTGTTGAAATAGAATTTTCTGTATTACCATTTCTATCCATTGGCTTTTGTCATGCTTTGGGCCCCACAAAGAATCATAGAATCACTCTGGTTGGAAAAGACCCCTTGGGATCATCTAGTCCAACCATTTACCTTAACTTGCAAGTTCACCCCTAAACCACATCCCTCAGCACCTCATCCAAACGATCATTAAACACATCCAGGGATGGCGACTCAACCACCTCCCTGGGAAGCCCATTCCAGCACCTTTCTGTGAAAAATATTTCCTAATATCAAGTCTAAACCTACCCTGTTGTAGCTTGAATCCATTCCCTCTTGCTCTCTCATTAATTGCCTGTGAGAAGAGACCAGCACCAGCCTCACCACAACATCCTTTCAGGTAGTTGTAGAGAGTGATGAGGTCTCCTCTCAGCCTCCTTCAAACTAAAGAGCTCCAGCTCTTTCAGTCTTTCCTCATAAGATTTCTTCTGTAGGCCCTCCACCAGAAGAAGATCAAGTTCTTCTATGAAGAAGATGAAGTTCATCAGGCAGGACCTGCCTTTAATACACTCACATTGACTGGGTCTGATCCCCTGGTTGTCCTGTATTTGAAGTGCGATGACACTTGAGATGATGTGTTCCATGATCTTCCTTGTACCGAGGTCAGACTGAGAGGTCTATCATTCCCTGGATCCTCCTTTCTGCCCTTCTTGTAGAATGGTGTTACTTTTGCCACCTTCCAATCCATTGGGACCTCCCAAGCTAGCCAGTATTTCAAGTAAATAATGGAAATTTTCGAGTTCTGTCCTTCCCAAAAGTGATTTATAAACATGGAAAAGATTGTGTGCCCAAATTGTCACAGGATCTCTTCATGTAAGTGATATAAATCTGTAGATTATCTTGGCCCTTCATTAAACTGTCTGCAGTACATCCATGTTTCCTCTGTACTAAAAATATGGGAACTGGACACGTTAATAAAGGTGGCTTAACCTACATAGGATGAGTAAAGGGTAAGTATCTTCTCCTTCTACATGCTCGCTCCTCCTAAAGCAGATTGGAAAATTTTAAACCTATTTCCCACAAGGGCACAATGTTGACTCTTATTCAGCTTGGTGTCACCAGGACTCATAGGTCCTTTTGTATAAAGCTGCTTTCCAGCTGGTTGACACTCAGGCTGTGCAGTTATGAGGGATTATTCCTCCCCAGGTGTAGCAATTTGCACTTATGAACTGTGTGAGATTCCTGCCAGCTCATCCATCTGGAACATCAGATCCTCTTGTCTGTTTTCTATTATTTGAAATTTTGCAGAAGGAACACTCTGCTCTATCACCCAGATCATTAATGAAGATATTAAATACCATTAGACCTAGTACTGATGTCTGAGATATGTAAGTAGTGACTAGCCTCTTGCTAGAACTACCCTAAGTGCCACTGATCACAGTATTTCACTCCTGGCTGTTCAGCAACTATTTAGTCCAACAGACCATCCATTTTAAATAACCATCAGTTTGTCTGTTGTAGTTGCTAAACTAGCTGCTTTTAAGATGACGGCGACGGCAGCAGGGCGTATGCAGGCCCTGCAGCTCCACAGATCCAGCAGGAGCTGTTTTGCAGTTCCTTGGGTTCCAAATGTGCAGGAGGTGAAGATACAGGGGCCTCTCAGCTCCCTGGGACCTGCAGGAGTCGTCCTTGAAGATAGGGAGAAAAGCTAAACAATGCCAAGTAAGGTGAAAAAGAGTGTGTTCTGTGACACCATTGGACAGAGAGAAGAGCAGAGAGTGATAACTGTAGTGAAGAAGATTGGTGGTGGTACGATAAGGGAAAACTATATTAAGTGTGTATTTCTTCTAATAAATGCCATTTGCTGCCGACCATATTGGTGTTTGAGTGGTACACAAATGGTCCGGGTAACGCGGGGTCGAAGGAGCCGGGCGCAGAGAAACCTGAAAGCCGTCAAGCCAACTCGCTGGATGTGGACTGCAACTTAGGCTATCTGAGGCACTGCAACAGTTTGTCTGTAAGGCTCTTATGTGAGATAGCATTGTAAGCCTTGCTAAAGTCAAGATAAACATCACCCACCACTTCATGCACCATGTCAGTCAACTCCACAAGGAAGGCTGTGAGATTGGCCAGAAATGATTTTGTCCTAGTGATTCCATACTTGACAACTCCCAGCCTTTACATTCTCACCTTTGTTTGGAAGTATCAGGTCCATCTGAGCACCTCCACTCAATAACATGTGTCAGGATATTGATATCAAAGGACTCTTGAAGCCTTCTACATTTCTTGTCTACCACTCCGTTATACCTCCAGCTGGTATATGGGCAGTTCTTTGTCCTCCATCAGCCCAAGTTACTGTGGAAATTAAACATTTTTCAGCTTAGGAAGAAGGCCTAATTTTCTTACTCTGCCTTATCAAGAAGGGCTGTAGAAGAAACAGCCCCTCTGAGATCTTTGGATTACTTACAGTTAACAAGGCCTTTGACAGAATGACATCTAGCAGGAATTAAAGTCACACTTCTACTTTTTCTAGTCTGGTCTAATATGTTCCAGCTGTAAGCAGGGTGGAAAACCAATGTAGAGAGAAATAACCGTATCTGGCTTTTGTTTTTCTCTAAACTAAGGTATAGATAGAGATCAATGACAAGGAAAAAATTTCCAATCTTTAGAAAAAAGTGAATAAAAGGAATAACTTGAAATTATTTTTGTTTCATATATTGTCAATACAGAATTTTTTATGGGTTATTAAGCAAGAAAGAGGAAAACTCCAAATAATAATAAAAATGGTATGACCCTAGACATTATCATTTCATACTGCCTGAGCAGCGTCACGTTTCACTGTTCATCATATTGTACAAGCATGATGAATGCTTGTAAAAAATGCAGTTGCTCTTGATTTTTGTACATCTCAGATTCACAAAGTTTAGAAAAGAGTTTTTTTATAACATTATGCTTTGAATAAGAAGATCACAATAGCTGTTTCTTTTCCTTCAGCAGTTGTATCATTTACCCGTTCAACAGTCAGCTTATATTGACTGTCCTGATCTTGCTGTGCATTTTACAAATAACCTGCATTTTTGCTACATATGAATCCACATGAGTTTTCAGAATTTTTGTACTGAAAAAGCATCTGAGATCTTGAGATTTGTTTGCTTGTTCTTCTCAATCCATCCCCTCTTTTAGAGAAAACTGGATTAATACAATTTTAAAATACAGTTATAATGTGGTCTAATGTTATAACCAACAGATACTCAACAATTTAAGCTTCAGGTTTTCTAAGGCTTTGTGTCAGTCATATCATAAATAAGCAAAAGGACCTCAGAGTCCATATTGCCACTACATGCAAAATGAACATGTGAAACAAAGACATGAATCAACAGAGATGGGTGCCTTTTGAGGAATTTACTAGAAAAGATGTTTTTAAAAAATAGTGATAGTGTGTCTCAGCTTAGACTGTTACCAATGGCTTTTTGACTTCTGATATCAGCAAAATCTTTCAAAATAAAGCTAAAATTGCTGAGACTTTTGCATACATTAAAACAAAATAAAAGATAATTACTTATAAAATTGGAAAACCTCTGATTTTTCTAGTTTCCCTTAAAAATTCTTTTAGATTTCTATGCTGAGCATGGCATGGATCACCAATATGTGTCCTCAGGAAAGCTAGTTGATTAATTCAGTTGTTCAGAACTTTAACCATAAATTATTCAAAACTTATCAGATAACTATTCAGTAAATTTTGTGCAGGTGTACTCAATAGCTAACAGATTAGGTTACAGATGCCAAATATAGTATAAACAAGAAATGCAAGTATCAATATTTTTGTCATAATATTGTCTCAGGTATCTTTTAAGTCCTGATAGCATGAAACATTCTGAATGCAGGTGTTGCCTCTTAAGGCATTTGGTGTTCCTAAGTCTTACTGCTTCTTCCTAAGCCTTTGTAATTATGTGTTACCTGGCATGGAGGCCAGATAAGCCTTAACTACATGAAAAGAAAGCAAACCTGTATGATTCATAAAACAATGTGGTTCAGGCATGAGTGAGAAATTGTCTTGCATCTGGACAAGAACAACTCCAGGTACCAGTATAAGCTGGGGACTGACCTGTTGGAGAATAGTGTTGGAGAAAGGGATCTGGGGGTTCCTGGTGGACAGCAGGATGACTATGAGCCAGCAATGTGCTCTTGTGGCCAAGAGGGCCAACAGCATCAGAATGGTGGATCAGAATGGGGGTGATTAGCAGATCAAGAGAGGTTCTTCTCCCCTCTATTCTGCCCTAGTGAGACTACATCTGTAGTGTTGTGTCCAGTTCTGGGTTCCTCAGTACAAGAGGGATGTGGAGCTTCTGGAGAGGGTCCAGCATAGGGCAACAAAGATGATGAAGGAGATGGAGCACCTCCCTTCTGAGGAGAGGCTGAAGGAGTTGGGTCTCTTTAGCTGTTGCAGTTTGAGAACTGCTAGAATTTTCAGAAGTGCTTTCATGAGGAAGAAAATTTGTGTTGTGTCCTGGGGGACTTGTCCCCGGTTGCACAGGTCCCGGGACCCTTCCCCGGAAGTGTCTGTCCTGGGACCTGCCTCTGAAAGGCGGGCTAGGGGGAGCCTATAAAAAATGGGGGCAGAGTCTTTGTTTGCGCCTTTTTTTCGCAGGCTGTGGCCCTGAAGGGAGCCCCACCTCCCCACGGCCCCGGGAACAGGCCGTGGCTGGGGGTGGGAACCGCAGCTCCGAGAGGGACTGCAGCTCCGAGGAGGGACCGTGGTTCCCGAAGCAGCCGCAACCTCCCGCGGTTTTCCGAACCAGCTGTGGCCCCGGCCTGACCCCACCGCCGGCGCGCACATGCCGCTGCACCGTCAGGAAGCGACCCCGGCCGCAACTTGCCGCGGGTGTGCGGACCTGAAGCGGTCCCGCTGCATCGTGGCTTTGCCACCTCTGATGCCGCCGCACCATGGCCCGGGACTGGAGAAAGCCGCAGATGCCACCGTGCCCCGGACCCGAGAAGCGGAGCCCTGGACCCGAGAAGTGGCGCCCTGGACCCAAGAAGCGGCACGCCAAACCTGAGGCGGCGCCCCCGCTGCAGCGGCGTGGTGTGCCGCTGCCCAACGCCGCACCGCGCTCGGACTGGAGAAGCAAGACTGGTGCAGATTTGACATCACGACCCCACACCACGGACAGCCTTCAGCATCGGTGAGCTGGGCTACTCCTCTTCCCTCTGGAGCTGAGACAGGAGAGGGAGAGGAGAGGATGTCTGGAAGACCCTCTTGGCCACGTGTGGAGTGTGGGGGGTGCGGCCCACAGGTCTCCATGTTGGACCTTGCGCGTGGCTGGGGCCATGTGACTGGGCCACCGCCATTTTGGAAAGAGTGATCAGCAGGAGGAGAGGCTTTTTGTCATTTCTGCTGCTGAGAAAAGACTGGCAGCGCTTAGGTTTGGGGGAGACCTCCTTCGTACTTCGCTGAGGAAACCAGAAGGACTCAGGAATCCTTCAACCTCAGATCCAAAAGACAGAGACTGGGTTCTTTGAAACACATGCAGTTGCACCGAGGGATGCAGGTGTGGGTGCTGAGAAAGTCAGGCCATCCTGGACTGACATGCTCTCTTTCCCAGGTCTCTAAACTAGAAGAAGATCTAAGGCCCAAACTGTAGTGATCTCCCATTCTATTTTCCTCAGTTTGTGTGATGGCATTTATGACACAGTTTCCAGTTTGTGTGCACCGACTTGAGTGACCTTTTCTCTCATTCTATATATAGTTGTAGTGTTAATAAATCTTTCTGGAGTTTCCCTATGCCATCAATTGTCATCTCGAATTTTATCCGAGATGTCATCGAGACCTCACTGCTTTGCTTTCCTTTTTTTTATATTGATGTGTGGTCCTGAACCCACCACATTAGCTTTGAGAAGAGAAGACTGAGGAGTGATCTCATTAATGTCTACAAATATTTGAGGGGTGGGTGNGAGTCTCCTTCACTGGAGATTTCAAGGCCTGCCTGCATGTGTTCCTGTGTGACTTGGTCTAGATGATTGTGCTGTTGGGGTGGACTGGACTAGATGATCTTTCGAGGTCCCTTCCAATCCGTAATGATTCTATGATTCTATGTTTCTATGAGTTACACTGATGTTTTATGTTCTTTTAAAAAACAACAAAATATAAATGAAAATACATATATCGGTCACTCTCAATGGAAATCACAACATAAAAATTAATAACATTTGTATTGCATTTTAATTAACCTGTGAGCTGTATAGATTATTCTTGTTATATATTATTTTATAGATGTTGCTGAAATTCAAGTTTTATGTTACAATGGTGTGCAGGAGATTTTATGAGAGGATAGGCTCTTTCTGTCAGGATCAGTCTCAATATACATTAAATGATTAGAAGATTATTACTTTTCTTGTTGAATCTGAAGTAAAATCTTTTTCAGGTTGCTCACACTCAAGACTTCTAAGATGTTATTTCTAAATACTGCACCCTTCAACTTGATATCAGATACACAAAATATTTTCAACTACACACAAATCTGAGAGGAGTGGCCAACACACTAGCAGACCGTGCTGCCATTCAGCAGGACCTGGACATGCTAGAGAGCTGGGCAAGGAGAAATTGAATGAACTATAAAAATGGCAAGAGTTGTGCATCTGATCGAGAACACCAGGTACCGGAATAGGTTGGGACTGACCTGCTAGAGAGCAGTGTAGGATAAAGGAATATGGGGGTCCTGTTGGACAGCAGGATGACCATGAGCCAGCAATGTGCTCTTGTGGCCAAGAGGGCCAACACCATCCTGGGGTAGACCAGAAATGAGGTGGTTAGCAGATCAAGAGAGGTTCTTCTCCCACTTTACTCTCCCCCAGTGTAACTTCATCTGGAACATTGTGTTCAGTTCTGGTCCCGTCAGTTCAAGAAGGACACAGAACCACTGGACAGAGTCCAGCACAGAGCCACAAAGATGATGAAAGGAGGAGAACAAGTCCCTAATGAGGAAAGGCTGAGGGAGTTGTGTCTCTTCAGGCTGGAGAAGAGAAGACTGAGGTTTGTAAGGGAAGAACTACGTACAAAAGGCAATGGGATGTAGTTCTGGTCTCCGCTCAGTATGGGGTAGTTGTCATGGGGTGACAGCAACTGGCTGCTGCACCCAACTGCTTCTGCCATGCTGGCAGAAGAGGAAGGGAAAATGGTGCAGGCTAGTTGTGTGCCTTTCCCCCGCACTTGCCCGATGTTTGATGTTTGGGACTGTGCTGGCACTGTGTTCTGCAGGCATTCATTCAGCAGTCACCAAACCAACCCCCCAGAGCTGCGCAACCGGAGTCCCACACCCTCTTCCTTTTTGTGAAAACAGAGCTGCACTTTGAACTGCTTTAAGGCAGAAATGTAATGCCAATCCCCTCCTGATCTAGTAGCAGCAGCTGATAAAAACTTAAGTAGCACTACTGCACTGGGTTGTATGTTAGAGTTATATGTAATTTGACCCAAAACAGGTTATTCTTAACCAATTACAATTTATTAAATAAGAACGAGCAAACAGCGCTTAAGGGTTCCTAGGGGTAGTGCTGGGTGCCAGGACGTCCTTCCCGCACTCCTGCACACCGAAAATGGCTCAAATCCCCTCTTTTATACCCCATGCATGGTCCATCATTGGTCAATTAGAAAAACAACACTGGCTCCTCACTGGGCTAGGTGTCCTCTTTGGAAAGAAGCCGGCACATCATTGGACAGTTCTTAATGAACTCAGGCTTTTCATTGTTGTTAGGATCCTTCCTGTTGTAGCATGGTCTCTTCAGGTGTCTTAGAAGATGCCTTGAGCGTGAGGGTCCTTTGGTCTCCTTAGGTATCTGGAAAGACTCCTTTCCGAAGTGGCGTAGCAAAGAGGACTTAATAATAACAACACAACAACACTAAAAACAAAGTACATGAATCACCAAAATACATACAACATTAGGACCCAGAAGAAGAACTTGTGTATCTCCCAAACCACTTCCCTCTACCCCACAGTAGGAGGGTCCTGGTGGACCATTGAATAAAATCCAGCAGGGGGTGACTGGGGCAGTTCCGGCCAGCCGTGGAGGAGAGAAGACCCATGGGTCCTGTGCTCCAATCTGCTGCCCAGCCCACCTGCCTTCTCCTGCGCTCTACCCTCTAGTTGAGCTTTTATCAGCGGTCACTGGTGAATCGGGAGGGGATCTATTTTGCACTTTAAGGCGTTGTGTTTTGCCTTAGACCGGTTCTAAGTGTGGTTCTGTTCTTGCAAGGGGGAAGTGGGCTGCCGAGGTTTGGGCACGCGGTTGCCAGGCAAGTGCCCGTGGAGCGGGGTACACACAGGAGAAGGGCATACGACTGGCCCACGCCATTTTTCCCTCCCTTCCTTTTCCAGTGTGCTGTGGTGCGGACATGAAAGCAGCTGGGTTCGAGCGCCTGTTGCTACCATGCCGTTGCAAGAGCTGCCTAGTGACTGGAGGCCAGACTTAAGCCAAATGACCTTCTGTACTTCTTTCCTTACACCATCTTTACATTTCTGTTGGTATTTTCTTTCCTCTTTTAAATGTACTTCGTTGTGAATAAAATTACAATTTATTGACACTTTCAAACTTGTTTATATTCCTTTCCTATATTGTGGGAGGGGAATCTAACAATCTGTTCTGGAGGGTTCCGCCTTTAACCCTCAAAATAGTACAACTACCGAAAGTGTAAAAATTATGTCACTAGAGAAGACAGGCGGGGCCAGGCAGGCTCAGAACATGCAGCTGTGCATCCTCTCTCCTCCACGGCTGGCCAGGAACTGCCTCTAGCTACACTGCTGCTTCCAAAAACTCCCTCTAGCACAAGACTTCCTTTGATACACTATCCCACACTTCTGCTCCTGTTGCAAGGCACAGAGCAGAGTGGTTTGGGAGATACATTTGTTCTTTTGGGTCCTAAAACCTTACCCGCCACATATATCTTTTTCAAGCACAAGCAGAAATGCTAGCCATAGCATCTCCCAGAAAAATTGCTTTCTATGCTTTGTTTTGACTTATTGAAAATAGGTTTTGAGCAAGAAGCATGGATATAATGAAAAAGCTTAAAGAAATATCAGTCCAAATGAATGCATTACTTTTCTAGTCCAGAATGACTGAAAAGGCCATATAAGAAGTGTAAAACGCCCTTTATTTCTTTATCCAGGTGTTACATCAAGGTTGGATTGGAAGCAGTATAAAACCATAAATTTCTTTAAAAGAATGTGAGAACAAATGGGACAAGTCCTCAGTTGTCAGTTTTCCCTTATAACTTACAATCCACAGCCAGAAGATACAGTCTCTTGCTTCTAACAGACTCTGCTTCTAACTTTTCTAGTTAGAGAATGAAACCTGGGAGGCAGCTGGCATGTAGTAAGTGATAGCTCAGACAACCCATCTAAGCAAAAGGCAAGTTGTATCAAAGGCAACGCCGGGTATTATAATTTCTATTGAGAGTGTAACTGCTGGATGAACATTTTGCTGTACTAGCTCTGAGTAGCAATGAACCACTCCAGATGTTCCCAAGAGAGCTTCCAATGGGAGAGTGGGACCCTATATTCATCTATTGTAACTGTTACCATCATGCATCATCTTCATATAGATGTTTTTGTCATTTATACATATCAGTTTATTTATGAGAAAGAACTTCTTCACAGTGAGGTTGACAGAGCACTGGAATAGGCTGTCCAGGGGGGTTGTGGAGTCTCCTTTTCTGGAGATGTTTAAAACCCGCCTGGATATGTTCCTGGACAACTTGGTCTAGGTGATCCTGCTGTGGCAGGGGGATTAGACTAGACGATCTTTCGAGGTGCCTCCCAATCCCTAATGTTCTGTGATTCTGTGATTTCAAATATCATAAGCAAAGACTCACGATAAATGTGATGAATTTCTATGTCTGTCAAATACATGCCATAGTTTAACTCTACCTGGCAGATAAGCAACATGCAGATGATTCCTTCCTCTTTCTCAGAAAAACACAGAGCCATAGAATATATTGGGTTGCAAGAGACTCCTAAGGGTTATCTTATCCAACTCTGCTAAAATAAGCAGGGACAACTTTAACTAGAGCAGATTGCTCAGACCACCATCAGTCCTTACCTTGAATGTGTCCAGGGATAGGGCCTCAATCACCTCTCTAGTCAACCTGTTCCAGTGATCCACCACCCTCATATTGAAGAAATTTTTCCTGATATCTAACCTAAATCTACCCTTTTCCAGCTTAAACCCTGCATTTTGTTTTTTGATTAGGTCTCCATTTAAATTACTATCATTTCTGTATTAATTTCTAAATGATACTTTACTGTTGAGAACCCTCAGTGTTTCCTACTAGAGACTTAGTCACACGCTATTTAAAATCAAGGTGTTAGCAGCCTTGGGCCCTTTTCATTTCCCAATAGAGTAACAGAGAAGATTAGAAGTTTATGACTATATCATTATGCATTATTTTACATGATGTAAACCTTTAATAAAAACATGTATGTAAGTACAACGTAGTTGGAGAGAGGTTAGAGAAAGTGAAGATTACCATCTACACTTAATTGATTTTACTAAGTCTTTGTATATATATCTTGTTATTATCATATATCAAATGTTATTATTTGTAATAGCACTACAAGCTTGGGCATGAACTCTAGTTTTTTTCATTTGAAAATGTCAAAAAGGAAAAAAATAAATAATACGTTGTTAAAATTAAATATCTCTTATGCAAACCTGATCTCATTCTATGATAAGGTGAACTGCTTAGTGAATGAGGGGAAGTCTGTCGATATAGTCTATCTGGACTTCAGTAAGGCCTTTAACACTGTTCCCCACGACATCCTCATGAAGAAGCTAGCTGCCCATGACTTGGACAGGTATGTACTCTACTGGTGGAACACTGTTTGGATGGCTGGGCCCAAAGAGCAGTAGTCAATGGACTTAAATCCAGTTGGAGTCTAGTCACAGGTGGTGTCTGCCAACAACTTTATCAATGATCCTCATGAAGGGATTGAGTGCAACCTCAGTAAATTTGCAGATGACATCAAACTGGGAGGGACTGTCTATCTGCTGTAGGCTAGTAAGGCTATTCAGAGGGATCTTTACAGACTGTATCAATGGGCTAAGGATAATTGCATCTGTTTCAATAGTGCCAAGAGTCAGATGCTGCATTTTGGTCACAACAGCCCCATGCAACGAATGCTACAGGCTGGGGGAAGTGTGGCTGGAAAGCAGTTTGACAAAAAGAGACCTGGGGATTCTAACTGACAGGTGGCTGAGTATGAGCCAGCAGGGTGCCCAGGTGGCCAATAAGGCCAATGGCATCCTGGCTTGTATTAGAAACTGTGTGTCCAGCAGGAGTAGGAAGCTGTTTGTCCTTCTGTACTCCACACTGGTGAGACCACACCTTGAGTTCTGTGTCCAGTTTTGGGCACCTCAGCACAAGGGAGACATTAAGGTGCTGGAGTGAGTTCAGAAGAGGGCAACAAATCTGGTGAACGGCCTGGAGAATAAATCTGATAAGGAGAGATTGAGAGACTTGGGGCTGTTTAGTTTCAGAAAGTGGAGGCTAAGGGAAGACCCCATCACTCTCTACAACTATCTGAAAGGACATTGTAGAGATGTTTGTTCTGGTTTCTTCTTATAGGTAATTAGAAACAGAATCCTAGAGAATGGCTTCAGGCTTCAACAAGATAGGTTTTGTTTAGACTTCAGGAAAAACTTCTTCATGGAGAGACGGTCAGGCACTGGAATGGGCTACCCAGGATGGTGATTGAGTCACCATCCCTGAATGTGTTTAGAAGTCGCTTAGATGTAGTTGGTGGGGGATCTGGTTTAGACGTCAACTTGTAGAATAGGGTTGATGGTTGGACTCGATGCTCCCAAGGGTCTTTTCTAACCTAAGTGATTCTATAATTCCATAAACAGGAAACTTTATATTGTTGCACAGAAGTTATGGCAGCCTATAGTTTTATAGGTTTGAAGGAAAAAAACATATTTTTAATCACACTTTTCCGAAGAAGTTTGCCATCAAGAAAAGTTTATGTAAACGCAAATTATGTTACTGCTCAAATAATATACTAAATACCTGTGCCATGGTACTTGTGGGTTTTAGCTTAAGCTGTATCTTGACAAAAATATTGACACCAGCTGAAGTTTACTGTGTGCAGACACTTCTGCAGCACATCTTCTGGTGTAATTTCATCCAAAAGTATTTCAGTTCTGTGCTCCAAGATCACTACAATGCAAAAAGTAACTGGATAATGCATTTAGAATATGAAATATTTTACTTCTGTGGTACTTGACTGGTTGCCTATATTATGCTTCATTGTTGCAAACTAATTTTAATAATTAATACTCAAGAACAGGGGCATAAAATTACTCAGTCATTTTTTTCTGGATTAAGAAAATCCACCTTAAGTGAGAAGACAGTTTACTTCTGAGTCAAAATTTAGTCTTAACAGATGACGAATTATTTGCTCAATAATGATACTAAAAGTTTCCCAGTTATCCAGTTATACTATCTCAATTATAATTTATACTCTTGTTCTGGGTGCCAGCATCAATGGTATCAGTCTTTTTGAGGAAGAAGATGTGGATGCAGAAGGTGTTCTCATGTACTTTTAGAAATACAAGCTCTGTATACATATCAGTGCGATTCTGATAACGCTTCTTCTTCCTTCCATTTCTGGAATCATTTTTATGCATTTATGAACACATGCTGCTTACCAGCTCTTTCTTCAATGCCTGTCACTACCACATGACATCCAAATTTACTGTGTGTGATTCCATTTGTAAAGAAGATATAGTCTTTCATTTTTCACTAAATTATAGATTTGTTTTATTGAAATCCAAAAGTTCTTTTCCTTTAATGACCCAGTAATTAAAATGACTGTGACCTATGGACTTGCTGTTTCTCTTGCATCCGATGGGACTGCACAAAGTTGCTGCCTGGGCTCAATATCCAGATTTTGACTGGTACATGGGATGACTGATAATCAAGAAGGTTCATGATTCTTGGCCATGTGACTATGATTTCAATGGTATACTAAATGTCAAGTTATAAATAAACGAGAAAAGGACTTTTCAAGCTGCAAAAAGGGTGTCTGTTTAATCTGCTCTGTGAAGCTGCAAGCATCAACTGCCATCTGCAACTCCTCCTTAGCAAAACTTTTGATGTCTCCTTGAGGCCATCTTACCGTTGTATTTGGAACTGAAAAGAAAGACATGTTGACAGGATTAATGGAAATTCAAGGTATGAAATTTTCTTAAGACAGCAGACAGACAAATAAAGATCTATCAAAATAAAGATGAAAATACAGAAGCAAAAGAAAAAGCAGAAAAAGGAGGAGAATAGGAAAAAGGAACCGGCAAGCACTTAAGAAAAATATTTAAAAATCTTGTTAAAAGCTTTTCAAGAGATACTGCCTTCAGCATCCTACAAAGAGCTCTAAAGAGAGGTCAGCAGTAAAGATATCACCATGGATAATATTCTACCTCTATGCATTTTTTATGCATCTTCTTGTCCTAACAATAATGTAATTAAAAGTGTCCACCCTTTGCCACAGACCTGAAATAGACAACTTGCAAAATAATCTTGCTACTGTTGAGAAGTCCTAGTTCCCATTAAATTCCTGTTTCATATCTGATGAACTGAGCTGACAGATTTTCATACACCAAAATAATGTAATGAAATTATACATGCATTTCACATTTTCCCATAAACCCATAAAGCCAAAAGTGCCAATTTATATTCCAAATATGTAATTCAACAGCTGCTGTGTTGATTCATTAGAATGGAATTCACAGTAAAGTAATTCTTCGGTTTGCAGGGATGATGTTGAATGCAATGGCAAAATTCCTACTTTACCTTTCAAAGAATAAAGTTTAGACAGACTTCCTCTGTTCCTAAGATAATACATGTATTTTAGTGTTTTATGGGAAAGTTAAAATTAGTGTTACCTCCAAGTGGGCAGATTATTATAAAAATATGTACAATGTATATATAATAAACTAAATCAGTAGACCTAGACCATATGTTTTAATGCAAAGGGTGGAGGAAAAGGGTTACTTTAAGACTTACAGCTTAAACTACATTCGATATCCTTGACATCACATTACTTTGCCCCATGTAAAGAGCACATTTTATATCATGTTTACAGGTGAATAACACATCTTCTAGATCTCTCCTTAGGTGAGTTTATTATTCATATCTTGTACTCAGGTCTTGTTCTTTTATAATAGCTCGATGTTTGAGTACAATCATACCTGATACTGAGTTGTATACATGTAGAACTGTAGTCCAGCAGTTGTTCATTTGCTTATTAACAGAAGTCTATATAAAGTGACAGGGAAGAAGCAGCAACACCCAGATGAATAGCATAGTAGAAAAAGCAACAGAAAAGCAACAATAGCACAGTATTTTTCAGTACTGTCTTGAATTGTCTGCCCTTAACCTTAGTGGTTCAACTACTTAGAAAGAGATGTCTTTTCTTGACATGTTAGCTACACTTGTAGTCTAGGTGTTCATATGAGAAAATAATCTTTACTGTTAACATTATTTTGTCTTTGCACTGATATATACAAAGCAAACAATTTTGTCCCCAAACAAAATAAAAATGAAAAAATACAATTTACTTCAGGAAATTATTTTGAACTATAATCTCCTTCTGAATCAGAACACCAGACTACTAACGATGATAATGATATACACATGTCCAAATTCTGAATTGGGTGCTCTTTCTTTTTTTATTTCTACCATAGTTAAATGCTCCGGTATTATTAAAAGTTAAAGGAAATTGCCATCAGTTTGTCTAGAATGTTTTTGATGGTTTGTGGGAAACTTCAGTTATTCATAAATGATGATGAACGCCATTGTACTTCAGTGCTATGATTTCCATGATTTACTGTGGTACTGAAGTGAAGTAGCATCTGTAGAGAAGGCAGAAAACATACATTTCAAATTTATGAATATAAATTACTTAATGCCTAAAAAAAATATAAATATTAAATATCTTTAGTTTTATAGTAGTATGCCTAATGCTCATATATTCAGTTTTAGCGTTTTCAATAAGAGGTTAGAAATTAGGACACAATAAATTTCTTAAAATGCTATAAATCCAAAGTAATTAATATTTTATTTTTGATATGCACATAATCATATTGGGATATAAAAATAGTTCTGAAAAAGTTAATACAAAAATATGTATTGAGATCATGCTCAAAAGAAAACCCAGGAAAGACAGCTGTAAAAGCAGATTCTTTATTCTTTGAAACATGATTATAACCCTGGAAATTACACTAAAAGAGTACATGCAGCTTAGCTATACAATAAGGGAATTAATATTTCTATTACTAATAACCTAAACAAAAAAGGTTCACTAAATCTTTTCCATTTCAGAAAAGAAAGAGATACAAATATTTATGAATCTACATACCTACCAATAAATTATACCTCCTGGTCCATAGAAGCTAAACAGTACCTACATACACATACATTCCCATATGCATAAATATACTTTACATACAGAAAACTATATGCACAAAAATTACTTAAAAATGTGTGTGTACACATATGCATATGTATTGATTTAGCACATATGTGCAACTTTAGATGTATAAATACTCAGATTGCCTCGCCTCCATTTTTGTGTAACATCAATTATTATGTAATGATTCATTTTTTTGTTTATTGCATGTACTTTACATCCCTAACGGTTCAGATGTTATTTTCCGTAATATCATAGCTTTGTTTGGTTCAATGTTTTTGAGTTCTGTTGGTTTGTTTGTTTTGTTCCTCGTGTTTTAATTTTGTTTGGTTTACAAATGCAATTCAACCTCATATTTTCTTTCATAGATTATTTTGGTCCCTTTAATTTAAGTTAACATGTTTGTTCCATTTTTGTCTCCAGTATAGACTGCTCTGAAAGCCAAGTTTTGATTCTGTGATGAAGACTGAATACTCAATTAACAGAATATGTACAATATATTCTAGTATTCCAAAACTTCAGTATCTATTGCCTTAAGTTTTTACATTTACCCTCCCATCTTTCCAATACCTACTTTTGTGTTTGCTGCTTAATATTTCTAATCTTCATATATTTATATGCTGACATGGTGACATATATATATATATATATATATATGTTCAATTCGCACATCGACTTGTTCCTACTTCCTTGCTGGCTATTTTTGGAGAAATCCAACAAGAACTGACCATTAAGATTTTCTCCTCAGTTTTT
>VXBP01004103.1:0-29652 GCA_013400115.1 Rhinopomastus cyanomelas
GACCCCAGACGAGTAATTTATAGCTCGTTATACTGCAGCATGCATTGGTGTACAGGCATTTCAGGGAGCGAGCTGAGTGCTCCGATTTCACCACACACCTGACCCCACCCTTGCCCTCCTTGGTGAGGGTAAAGTCATGGGCTCACCCGAACTTATCATAAAGATTGGCAGTTTAGGTATAGATATCTCAGTTAGTGCCTTATCCTCTGGGCCCCTCAGCTTCTCTGTGTCTGGATTTATCTGCAGAGAACAAGAATGACCCTAATTCACACTCTCTTTGCTGGAGAGCGAAATTCAAGACAGTCCTCAGTGGAGCAGCAAGGATACTTCCCGGGACTGAGTGATTCCTCACTGCCCTCTTTGGTGAATGAACTTTGATTTGAGTCCCCTTAGTGGGAGATTCTCCCTTGTTTGTGCCAGTGCACATATATTTCGGATAATCTTTTCTTAGAGTATTCCTTACAGTTTGGGATTTGGTTGTGCTGTGCTCACCTGACATCCAAACTTGGGTGTATACTGCTCCGGTTGCAGTACACTTGCCTTCTTCTGATAGAATAGAAACATAGAATCATAGAATCATTAGGGATTGGAAGGGACTTTGAAAGATCATCTAGTCCAATCCCCCTGCCACAGCAGGATCACCTCACTGGAGAAGCTATGGAATCAGAATCACTCAGGGCTGGAGGGGACCACCTGATCATCCAGTTCCAACCCCCTCCACCAGGCAGAGAAACCCCACCCTAGACCAGGCTGGCCAGAGCCCCATCCAGCCTGGCCTTAAACACCTCCAGAGATGGGGCCCCAACCACCTCCCTGGGCAACCCATTCCAGGCTCTCACCACTCTCATGGTGAACAACTTCCTCCTCACATCCACTCTAAATCTACCCATCTGCAGCTTTGCTCCATTCCCCCCAGTCCTGTCGCTACCTGACATCCTAAAAAGTCCCTTCCCAGCTTTTTTGTAGGCCCCCTTCAGATACTGGAAGGCCACAATAAGGTCACCTCGGAGCCTCCTCTTCTCCAGACTAAACAGCCCCAGTTCTTGCAGTCTGTCCTTATAGGAGAGGTGCTCCAGCCCTCTGATCATCCTCGTGGCCCTCCTCTGCACATGCTCCAGCACATCCACATACTTCTTGTAATAAGGGCTCCAGAACTGGATGCAGCACTCCAAAGCGGAGTAGAGGGGAAGAATCACCTCCCACGATCTGCTGGCCACACTTCTCTTGATCCAGGCCAGGATCCGGTTTCCCTTCTGGGCCGCAAGAGCACACTGCCTGCTCATGTTGAGCCTTTCATCCACAAGCACCCCCAAGTCCCTTTCCTCAGGGCTACTCTCCACTGACCACATCCCACCAAGACTGAAGTTGCTGCAGAGGGAAATTAGGGGCCCAGGTGAAATGTGGGGTTTAACAGGGCAGTTAACGCTTTTCCTGCCTTTGTGCATGGATTGGAGGGAGTTTAAAAACTAGAAGTTGTGGTGTGGGACACAGGCTGCTCACTCCTCGTGGTGAACTCTTGCCAATGGTAGACTAATAAAAAATGCTATATGCATAGTCATGTGGGTCTGAAGTGAATAAATTTAGTTTTTAGTTGATAGAAGGGTCCAAATCAGTGATCCTGAGGAAAGCAATAAAAAAATAGCGGTAACATGGAAATGTCCAATAGATCAAACTCATTTGTGGCAGCTTGGGAAAAAGTGAATGATGGCTTTAAGCCCCTTATAAAGGGATTCAAAGTACGAGCAGGTAGGTGGTGGTACCTGCCAAGCAGCTACATGTGCAGTTTTGACCACTGCTGGGTAGAAGTCACTAGCCCTAACACTGCCTCAGTCTCAAGCCACGTATGTGTCCTAAAACTCATTACTGTCTGCAGCCAAATGGGGCATCACCAAGGTGACTAACAACGTGGATAAGAAGGAAATAATGAGCCACACCCTTACAATTCTACAGTCTGGCCAGTTTGCAGACCTGATGGGTGATAGAGAGAGACTTTTTCCAAGGGACTTTAGTGACAGAATAAGGGCAAAAGGTTTCAAACCGAAAGGGGACAGAGTTAGAGTGGATCTTGGGAAAAAATTCCTCACTAGGAGGGTTTTGAGGCACTGGAACAGGCTGCCCAGAGAAGTTGTGAGTGTCCCCTCCCTGGAAGTGTTCAAGGGCAGTGGGTGGGGCATTGGGCAACCTGGTATAGTGAGAGATATCACTGCTCATAGCAGAGGAGTTGGTACCAGATGATCTCTGGTGTCCTTTCCAACCTAAACAATTCTAGGATTCCGTGATGCCATTTAACCACTAACCATAAAATACTGAACAGTAACAGCCCACCACTGACAAGTGCCATCACAAGTATAACCTCAACAGTGACAGCAATACAGAGCAGCAGCACTGAGAATTGGTACTGGGAAGGAGGAGGAAGGTAGCTCACAGTTGGGAGAATCGCACACACTCCTGCTGGCAGCACAGAATGGCATCACTGTACTGTATTATGATTCCTGTGCAACTTAAAGAGTGCCACTGAGCAGGTATGCCAATGGGAATCTAGTCAGTGGGGAACAGGCCATGCAAAAGGCTGGAGAGATAAAGACTGGCAGTGATTATTGGAAACAGGCAGCTCACAAGCCCTAAAGTTTGGACACGTAAAAGGCTGCACAAGAAATTAAACCCCTGCTGCAAACTGGAATCAGCAGTTACATAACCTAGCCCAAACTAAGGTGTTTACATAATCTAGCCCAAATAAGGTGTCAAATGGTGAAGGGGAAGATCTGGAACAATTAGCTGAATAGCTGCACATCAAGTGAGGACATTCAGGGAAAAGGAAGATTCCTGACCAACATGTGAACTTGTGTGTTGTTGGGAGCACCCAGAAACTCTAACTGCAATAAATCCACTTTTTTCTGATAGATACTGCTGTCTATTTTATGGCCTTTTGCAGAAGCTGGTGTCTGCTGCTACAAAAAGGAAGAATAGGGAAGCTTTATTCTTTATTCTATTCAGGTGATGGAGGAGGCACTTGGTACATTGACCTGAACAACAAGGGTGGGAATGCTAGTTTTGGAAAGCCACCTGGAACAACTGATGTGGTTGTGAGCACGTTGAGCGCTGACTTCATGGAAAAGTTCACAGTTGGGTGAGAAAGTTGTTTGTTGGGGCAGACACTAGTCCTGTTGCTCAGAAAACCTTCAGTTGATTTAGTGAGTGTAGCTTCATAAAGAATCTAGTCAATCTGTTTGGCTTCTGTTCTGCACACCTGTGATCTCTGTTTCCTACATATGCTTTGCTTTTACAAGAGAACTCTTTAGGAAAGTAATCTTGTTCATTTCTCCTGAGAGACCTGAGTTATAAGATCTTGGTTCAGCTTAACCAGTCATAATCTAATAATCAAATTAAGTAACAGCATAGGACATCTGATGCAATTTGGCCCTCTTGCTGAGATTTTTCTGGCGCCAGAAAAGGTTTTATTGATGAATAATTTGTTGATCAAGAGGCAATGACAAGGTTCTCATAATGTCAAGTTGCTGCACTTCTTTGTAAGTGTGATTTCTGTGTTTATCACAATTTAAGACTTCTGAACTTTTGTCATCAAAACTTCAAAATGGAGCAAGAATTTAATACAATAAGCATGGGAAAAAAAGCACTTCTCCATTAACTCAGTTAATCATTATAATGGAACCCTCAAAAAGAAAACCTTCAGAAATGGTCAGGAAATGCAAATTCTATTTCTACTCATCAGCCTCCTCTTTTTTCAGCACAGTGCTTCAAAACTGTGAAATATGTAGAGATGTACAGATATACAGAAATATTTTGTTAGACTGAGATATTTGAAGAATATGAGATTTAATCAATGTTTGATTTAGCAGTTTTACCATGTGGGCAGAAATACTAAGTACATACCGGAGAGGAATTTCTAAAGACCTCGAAGATCTTACCATAGCAGTATTATCGTTCCTGTGCACTGCCTGTCTCCAGCGCCATTTCATCTTCTGATGCTTCTGTTTCTCCTTTTTAGATAAGCCAAAGCAAATCACAGCTTTCATGTTAGGAAAATTAAGGGTTAAAGGTGACACAACGCTAGCAATGAGATTGGAAAAGATGCTGCCTCAGTTAATTTCTGAACACTAGCAGAACTCTGGCTTTTCGCGTGTAACTATGGTGCTGTTTTAAAACACCAGTCCTCATTTGATGCAGTGGAAGTATCAGTACCATTTCTAACTGTTGGAGAAGGCACAACTCAGTCCAACTGTAATCTACAACAAGAAAAACCCTTTTCTTAATAAATTGTTATAATGATTAAAAGAAAAATTATATCCCCAAAATATATTTTCACTTTTTTCCTTTGAATGCAAACAGCCCTTTGCTACTGTGTGATGTAGACCCCATCAAGCTTAATATCTTATGATGTCATCTTGTCTTCTAATTACCTGACATCTAATAAGATGTGAGCTCTGACCGCAGGATTAAGGGATAAACAACATTTCCAGGCTACTGTAGGAGTGGAATATGGCACTAGTTTTCCCCTCACACTGGGAGACAAACAGCATTGTTCTCTCTTGCAGTTGTTTCACAAAGGAACTCACAACTACCTCTTTAGATGTTATTAAAAAAAGGCTTGATCACCTAAACCTATCAAAAAATTTGTATATGCTCATGTGCAAAATATGGTCATATAGATTTAATTTATTTGAGCAGACACCTTAAAATATGAAATATATTTTGAAAACTACAAATATTAGAAAATGTTTTTCAAGTGAACATACCTCTGCAAATGTACATTTTTGCTTTTCAGGACTGCAGGGGCAGAAGGGAAAGGGGTGCAGCATCCATTTTACTATTAATTATGTCCTTGCACTTGCAAGCAAAGTGTGCTCATTTTCTTTGCTGCCTGTGCCTACAGTAAATGTTGCATACATCCCCCGTGCAGCCAGCAATACTGTCCTTTGCGCAGTGTGGTTGGTACTTGTGAATGTCATTTGGTGATGGACCAAGATGCATGTGTAATCCTAAAGAAAGGTGTCATCTTTAGAAGAAAAGTGCTTTTGTTTTCTAGAGTAGTCAACCAGTTTCCATCTGGCTACTGTGTTTCTTCTCTCTGTAGCATATCTCTCATGTTGCTCATGAGCTGGAGGAGTGAGAGCTCATCGTGCTGCTCTGGGGCATACTGATTGCTGCTGGCAGCCAGATCAGGGCTGTGCCTGACCCCAGATGTGGTTCTTTGAATAACTGCTTGTGCCAGGGAGGGAAAGGCAGAAACTACCATGTCCTGCACTCTGATTGGTGTAACCAGGTATGGATTCATGCCTAACAGAGCAAGCAATTCATAAGCTAGAAAAAGGAAAAATGAAAAACCTGGACCTCTGTGTGTCAATTTAATGTACTTATATTATGCTTACTTGACTCCGGATGCGCGTGCGTTCCACAGGCAGCACCATGAGCATGTGGGTAGGCATCCCACTCCCCTCCCCTCAGCATCCTTAGGATAAGTGGGATGGTGGCTGTGCTGTGGGATGTGTCCTGTGAGATATGGTGATGCTGAACATTAGGAATATTTATGAACATTCCTATCTCGCCATTCCTGAAGTTTTTACTGCGAATAAACATAGCTGAAGAACATGGCCGTCTGCTGTGCCCTGTTAGGAAGAAGACCCACAGCGGGTGGTACAATGGACAAACTACAGGCATTTGCGCTCTGCAGAGGGTTTTTCCAGGAAGACAGAAATATGCTGTGTGTGCATCTGTTGCTCACTTCACAGTTGTTGAGGCCCCTAAAAATGAAGTGACTAAACGAACTGTGGCTGCTTTGGTACTGTAAGTATCAGAGAGAAAGCTATCAGTGCTTTTGTTGCACGTCCAACCGACAAATCAAGAAAACAGCTAGGACGTCTGAAAAAGACAGTCACCATCTGCGCCCTGCTGACAGAAATGAGGAGGACTGATGGCTTATTGTGCTGCCAAGGAAAGGTAAGCTCATTAGCTCAAGAGCTCTGCTTTCATGTCTTCTCTCCCGCCTTTTCAGGACGGTTCCAACCCCCACACTTGTGTTTTTCCCGTTTCGAGCGGGTTTCGGAAAGGTTCAGCTGCCTGGTGCCAGCAGAGGAAGCAGAGAGCACTCGAGCTACCTGTGCCGCTGCAGGAATCCGGGCACAGCTCCACCAGGCATCCTCGGACGCTGCAAAACGCCGCCGTGCTACCAGGCTTGTGACAGACTCCCAAGGGGCACGGCTTACAACGTGCATGAATACCTTCGTCTGCACTCCCTATGGCTCAACAATGGAAAATGATGGGGCAGCCAAGTTTGCGACGCCCGCAAAATCTGTCTGTGCCTTGCAGCCTCTCACTTCCCTTCCTTCGCCTCTGGTACAGTCCCCATTCCAGAGCAGGAGTAATGGTGTATTCTTCTGTGACAGAGAACCAGGACTTGTCATACTTATTTGTCTCACCAAAACAGGCAACGGGACAGTAATGCTTTGTTCTCGGGTAGACACTTGTTTTGGAAGAACTTCAGCTGAAAAACGCAAAACTAAAACCACTGAATCTCTAGTCCTCATAAGGGAGTGTTGCTTAATCTACGTAGCTTAATCTACTCTAGAGTAAGATGTTGCTTTATATACAGAAGTTAACCAACAACCAACTCAATATGACTAAGTCAAGCAGCAGTAGAGTCAGTTTTTTATACTAGAGTGTGGTTGTTCCTCTCTAGCTTTGCTTCTCACCAATGGATGATGCTGAATTAAGAGGAAGGGACCTTGCCAACTGTAGGGAGACAGTACCATTGCTCTTCCTGGGACAGGTTTACCCACACAAAGTTTTATCATTTGGGTCCACACCTCAGCTTGAGATTACCATATGGGAGAAACAATGGAAGAAGAAGGAAAGGGGAACCACACAGTGACTGGCCAAGAAGTGAAGCCACAGGACCCTGAGAAGAGCAGCCATTCCAGTGTCAGCAAGTGGTGAGAACAAGGAAGATGACTATACCCACAACTATCCTTGTCAGGCTTTTTATGCTGTTAGTTTACTTTGTGCTTGGCATTAGGACTCAGTTCAGTTCCCTTTTGATTGTTCCTGTATATGATGGTACCGGGGCTAACGGGATCGCATTCAGTCAGTCACAAGTGGTACATGGTCATCACTAAGCTTTGTGCATGCTTATGGCTGGTAGTGATTATGAGGATTTTTACGTGACTACTATCTACTGTTCTTTTTGCTTACTCGTGTTCTTTCCTCTAATTTGAACTGAAGTTACACAACAGAAGGGGGAAAAGGGGGATTCTCAGACTGTCAGCAATTGCTCTCCACAGGAACATATTGAGATTTGCAGGTGGAAGGCCATCACGATAGAAGCAAAAAGGCAACGTCATAAGAAGGAAAAGGAAAGAAAACTGACACAGCCACTCAGATGGAAGGCAGCATTGCTGCAAGAGAAAAGCTGGCTGCGGAAGTGTGCACAGAGCCCCTGACATTGTAAGGTGAAGGCACTTGTGCATGTGTATGCGCAGCAGTTGAGTTGTCTGACATTTGCCATGCAGTGTCATTCAAGTTTATACAATCGCAGTCTGATTGCAAGGTTGAGCTCAGAGACCCATTTGTTAGAACTTCACAGTAATGGAGGCAGGAAAGTGCACGCACTATTTCTGCAGGTCATGCTTAAGCCCAAGCTCTGTGGTTAAGCTCAGCATCCATGCAAGAAAGAAAATTGGGTTCTGTTAAATTTCTTAGAGGTTAAGTCTCTTTCTCTGTTCTTACTTCCTCTCACTGATAGGAAACACATGGCAGGAACATCGCCTCTCAAAACATACATTTTCATCCATGGTTAAGTTTAAGCAGGGTGGGGAATAACTGCAATTATCTTCAGTTGCACTGCTTTTCATGTTTTTGTGTGTGTGAGAGACACGATCTTAGGGAAATAGATTCATAGAATCATCGAATGTGAAAAACACCTTCAAGACTAAGTCTATCCATCCACTCTACAACCCCTAACTACTAAAAAATCTCCTGAAACACCATGTCAAACTTTTTTTTAACACCTCCAGGGACAGTGCCTCCACCACTGCCCTGGACAGCCTGTTCCAAGGCCTCACTGCTCTGTCTCTGAAGCTGTTCCTAATATCCAGTTGGAACCTCCCCTATCGGAACCCTCCTCCAATCAGAACTTGACCCAATTGCCTCTTGCGCTATCACTAGTCACTAAGGAGAAGAGGCCAATACCTGCCTCACTAGAACTTTCTTTCAGGTAGTTCTAGACAGCAATGATGTCTCCCCTCAGCCTCCTCTTCTCCAGGTTGAACAGGCTGAGCTCCCTCAGCATCTCCTCATAAGACCTGCTCCCCAGAACCCTACAGTCAGTCTACAGAGTACACATTCCTAGAAATATAACGTAGCCTTAAGCAAATCTGTCTAGAAAGAACTTGTCAGCTAATAGCTTCCTGTTTCTGCTAACCTATTAAACATGATACAAAGGAACTCTGTGATCCAGATCTGTGCTGTAAAAGCAAAGTGCCTAAGATCACTTCCATTCACTGAAAGACAGATCTCTCAAACTTCTAAGTTTACCAGGCCAAAAATGGAGGGAAGAATAACATGGTTGCCTCATCCCAAACTGTAAGGAAACAAACTCACCTGGAGCACTTGGTTATTTTCTCTGCAAGTGGAATAAATGTTTCTGAGACGGTGATAGCTGAACATACCCTAAGGGAATAATGCCTCATCTTCATGCCTAACACCTCGACTGCTGCTATTTTCTTTCCTTTGAAGAAAAGAAGGCTCCAAATGCATGCCTTAGAAGGCACTGTTGTCAGGCTGTTACAGGTGGGCAACTGCACCAGAGTTGGTGCAGAAGTCCTGGAAATGTCCCCAGGACTTCTGTGATAGAACCAAACATCTCCAGCACGGGTCCACCTCTGTCATTGCAAACTCTTCTGTATTCTCCATCTTTCTGAGGCTGCACTGTGACCTCTTTTACACTTTTTACACAGAGTAAGCAACTCTGTGTAAAAAGCAGGCCTGTCCTCACAAAGCAGCGATAAGAGTGGAACAGAAATGGTCTTACTGGGGGTTTTCTATAGCCTTTGCAAGTTGCTTTTAGACAGGTATCCCAGGAACTCACAGCTAGCAATGCGAGGCAGTGAAGAGCATGACCCAGTTGTATATTAAAGCCACCTTGTGTTGTAAAGCACATTAAGGAACAACTTGAGGCAACAGGTAGTGGTCCGAAGTGTTGTGGTTTCTTAGGTACATAAACAGTCCATTGTCCTTATCCTATATACAGAAATTACACACTGTAAATTCTTACTTGCATCAGCCAAATCTCCACCCTATAATTAGCACATACCTATACTGCCAAGTCCCCTGTTTTCTTTCAAGTGAGTTTCTTGTTGAGCTGTTATTATACATTTTTACCACACTCAGTATTCAGTTTCTTGTTTAAATTGCTCTCCTTTACCTGTGTATTTCTGTCACACAAAAACTGACACCTGCTGTTGCCACAGATACATCCTATTCCACCAAAACCCCAGCTGTTTCTACTATTAATATAGGTCTTTCCAAAACAAACATGGATCTGCTGTCCAGTTAAATAGGAAATGGAGAAGTCCAGTCCTGTCCTTTTCTGACTCAACCTGTTCTTGCAGATGATTGCTCTGGGGAACACATATAATGCATACAGTTCATCAATGCTTTCTCTGACTCAGTTTTTTATTTCCCAAGTTAGTCTTTTCTTTTTTTTTTTGCCTATAGGATATTGATGTTATTGATCTAAAGCAGAAGTAATCCTCACTACTGAAAGAAGCCCAGTCTTCACATTTTTAAAGCACTTTTGTAGGAGCTTTTTCTTTCCAGCAAAAACCAAAGACATCATAGAATCATCAGGGATTGAAAGGGACTTTGAAAGATCATCTAGTCCAATCCCCCTGCCACAGCAGGATCACCTCACTGGAGAAGCTATGGTATTAGGATCACTCAGGGTTGGAAAGAACTATCATCCAGTTCCTGGCCTTAAACACCTCCAGGGACAGGGCCTCCACTGCCTTCCTGGACAATCCATTCCAGGCCTTCACCACTCTCATGGTGAAAAACTTCCTCCTCACATCCCCTCTAAATCTACCCATCTCCAGCTTTGCTCCATTCCCCCAAGTCCTGTCGCTACCTGACATCCTAAAAAGTCCCTCCCCAGCTTTTTTGTAGCCCCCTTCAGATACTGGAAGGCCACAATAAGGTCACCTCGGAGCCTCCTCTTCTCCAGACTCAACAGCCCTAGTTCTTGCAGTCTGTCCTCATAGGAGAGGTGCTCCAGCCCTCTGATCATCCTCGTGGCCCTCCTTTGCACATGCTCCAGCATCTCCACATACTTCTTGTAATAAGGGCTCCAGAACTGAAATCAGATGCATTTCTGTATTGCAGCAGTTCATACTTTGTCTGATTTACAAAGAGAACTGTAACTTCATTTGTCCTTCCATGAGAAAAAGTTACTTATTTCATTTGTGTAGTAAAAGTGTAATGAATGTTGGAAATGACACTTCTTGTGTCATGTTCTAGCGACATATGAAGCCATATCAGACAACAGGAGCCTAGAAAGCAGATTAAAATCCACAGAAATTTCATACAAAGCAGATTCATGCGGTGACAACTCTGAAAATGTGCAAAGTGGATCCTCAAGGGTATTTCAGGCCTCTGGTGAAGTAGCACAGGATTTCCAAAAGCACTCTGGGGACTGATCATCAGATACTTTCTCCTGTGCTGCTACTAATTACTAGTTGCAGTTAGTAACAAATCCAGGAAAGGAAGGACCAGCAGGAAGTTAGTTCTGCTCTCATGTGCTAGTGTATGAATGTGAAGTAGCCTTACTGTGCCCACAATGACAGCATTTGTCTGCAGTGTCTTCCTACAGCAGCAGTCACATATGAAGGAAAGGTGGCTGCCAAACACGACAAGTCTGAATACATTCGTCAGGTTGTTAGCTACCCAAAATGAAGCAAGAAGAAAATTGAGAGCTGACCCAAAAGCTCCATGTTTTTCTGAGCACCACCATATCTCTTTATGCATTTATAAGCTGTTAACTGCTTAGCAAATTCCTATTCACTTTGATCTCAACTCCAACTTGAAGCTAGGCATTCTGTTAGGTTGGTTTCTTTTCCTTGTTTGGGTTTTTTTTGCAGTGGATGGCTAACTGCAATTTTAACAAATCAAATCACTGTGAGTCAAGAGGCCTTTACAGTTGGCCCTCATTCCTCTATGTTCCTCAGGATGTACAAAGCAAAACCCAAATACCCACATGTGTGCCATTGTCTGGACTGTGAACCTCCAAGCGGAAACTGGGAAGAGCAGGAGTTTTTTGTTAATCAGTGTTTACTAGAAAAAGATAAAACCTTTGCACTGCAGTTTTTTAGATAACTTTCTGCTCCTCAAATTGTTCCATGCTGCCTTCTATTTGGGAAACACACTTGGGATGGTCTTTGCCTGATCTTTCGATTCAACTTGGTATTTCCTGAAGGGCCAGAAATAAGTCTGCTTGAGCAATTGCATAAGCCTACCCTCCCCAAGTCAGGCAGAGAAGTTCCAACCACAGCATTCTGATGTAGGCAGATGGGGAGAAGACCACTCTCCTCAAGCTGCCCTGTTGAAGTCAGGCTCACAGTGAACTTCTTCTCTCTGTTACTGACCCAGAAAGGAGTATGCTTTTCTGTCTTGTGGATCCATTTACCTCTCTGTGCTTTGGTTTCTAACCTGAGGGGCAGGGGGTGTAGAATCAGTGTTAAAGCAGTATTACAAGTGCTGAAGGACTGTCGAGCTGGGTACAACCAGATACTGTGATGAAGGACTAGCAGAGCACAAGGAACTGTATCAAAGGTGAATTAATTCTGAAATCACCTCCAGAAAGTGATAGAAATCTTATGGCAACATGCAGAGACCCCACAAATAATTTTTCAACTGGCAGGTAAGTGAAGGGTAAAATAACTGACAGCACTTTGGTTTGAAATATTGTGTCTGTTTAATTACAGATGTTCTAGGAATATGGGTATGTTTCCCAGACTGTGCTATTAAAAACATGCCTTATGTAAAGTAAGGTATAGAAGGGGGAAAGACCAGCAAGGAAAGACCACCTCCCTGGGACAGCCTCTCAGCCATGCAGAGGCAGGGCAGTCTGCCCATCCATGCACTTGCAGCAGCCAGCACAGTCCTGACGAGTAAACACCAGCAGCTCTGCTTCCTGGAGAACACCCTGCTTTCGCAGGAACATCAGTACACACTGCTTGCCACCATTCCAGTGAGTTACTAATGCCAGCAGTGAGCTAAGATGAGTTAATCTAAAATTGCAGTTCTGTGCTGAAATGCCAGGTGACATTATAAGCTAGCTGCGCTCTTTGGCAGAGCATGTGAAATGAACCAGAAACCTTGGATGCAATTACAGCCCTGTGTATGACACTGGGATGATAATAGGGTGCAGCAGCCAAGCTGCCATGACAGAGGTTTGAAAGGCATTTTCAAGCCCTCTTTTAATTAACAAGTGCAGACACAGCACTGACCCATGGCTGCCTGTAACAATGAAAAAGTGAAGAACAGACATGGGGTAGAAGATGGGCAAAGCGCAGATTTCAAGGCTGCTTTGTCCTGTTGCGACAAAAGAGTGTGAAGAGCAGAAGAGAAAAGCAAAGCAAACAAAAGCAAAGGATTTGTGAGAAAGGAAAGAGGAATCAGAAATGAGAATGAAGAAGCCATATACATAAGACAGGCTTTCAAAATATGGTTTGCAAACTCTTGGTTCTCCAACAATAAGTGAGGCACACGTCAAAGCAAAATCCAAGTGCTCTGCAAAGTTGACTGCAAAATCAAGTGCACGTGCAATTAATCAGCCTACGGAAGTCAGGCCAGCAGAGTCAGCTCCTCCACTGCAGAAAGGAGGACAAGAAGAGATGAGCAAGTCCCAGTGTTGCTTGGCTGCACATCACGCTCCCAGTTTCAAGGCCTCTGGAGAAGCAGAGTCTTTGTTTATAACACAAGTCTTCTCCATAGGTGCTCCCTGCTGACATAATTTGTGAAAATGTAGCTATGCAATCTTGGAAAGAGAGCTTAGAAGCCTCATCTTCAAGGCAAAAAGAGCCCTGGTTTGAACCAGCCTCTGCCCAGGAGGTGTGTTTGGTGGCATGAGGTGTGCTGCTGGGGAATACCCCTGAAACGCAGCCCATCTCAGCCCCTGGCAGGAGCCTGTAGACACAATGAAGTCCAGGAAGGTGGTCTTGTCCTCCATGTTGCCGGTGCTTTGACACAAGGTCCCCACCTAAAAGCGAGATGTTCGCAAGGTGTCATATGCTTAATCACTACAGGTGATTCTTCCATTTAAGGTTCCAAATCTTTAGGTGTCTGATGTTGAACCCTTAGAGACTTCTGCTGAGTTGCAGCATTTTACTGAAAATAACAAGAGCAGAAGGAATGGCAGTCTTCTGCAGGCAAGGTTAATGTGACTACCAAATTCCTCTGCTCCATCACAGGCAAACCAGAAAGAGCATTCTTTTTGGCACAAATCCACTTCCAGATTGCTTCCATTATACTCTTGTGTAAGCATTGTTGCCATCACAGCTAGGAGCATGTGTTAGCCCATTCAAGTTTTGCAAATGTTAGCATAAGGATGACGAGGAAAGGAAACCTCTGGGGCACAAAGCAGACAGCCAGTAAGACAAATACTCTCCCAGCAGCAGCCAGGCCTGCCTCCTTCTGGCATGATGCAACAAGGTGGGGAAAAAAGCCCAACAGAGGAGAGCATCAGAGTTTGCTTTGGCATGTGCCTCACTTACTGTCAGCGAACCAACATCCAGAGAAAATGCTGCCAGCATAGGGCAAGACATCCTGTGATCAATCGCAAAATAATCCCAATGTGAGAAATGCTGCTGGCGAGGTCTGTAGTTGCAAGTGAATCAAGAAAGTTGTGGTTTTCACAACAGGCAAACTGCAGTTTTTAATCCAGTGTACAGACGTAGTAGGAGGGCACGGATATGTGTGCACACACAGACCCTGCACAGAACTAGGAACTGTGGTGCCGCACCTGTGATGTCGTGTAAAAACGTAGTAACCGCATCGTGTACCTCGTCACCCGCACAAAACTACTAACAGCCATATAACCACAGTATTTTGAACACAGCTCCCGGGAGTCATACAGCTGCCGCAAGTCAATACTTCTTCCTTACGTTAACTGGAATGACATCGTTTCACGTTAGTCGAGAACGTGGTCCTTAGTACTGTGCTTGCGCATCACGGACACGACCCAGGCTTTACCACACAAGCGTCCCTCCTTGTTCTCCATGATCAAACCCATGCCCACCGCGGCTGTGCGGACACCGCAGCTCTGCCTGTTGTCACGCGGCGCCCCGGCCACCGCCAACCCCGGGAGTGCTCCAATCGGTTCCCAAACCAGGGGCCCCAACCACGGCGGGTGGCGCCGGAGCCGGCGTGCGGTGCTGCCGCGTACCGGGGCCGGTGCGCGAACCCGAGCAGCTCGGCCGCGTCACCGCACACTTCCTGCGGTGCGTGTGACCGGCGCCGGTTTCCGGTGCCTGACAGGAGCCCGGGCCCGCCGGCACGGACACCCACCGCGCGCGCGCACACGCGCGCCCGCACGGCAGGGCGGAGAAGGGGAGAGGGAGGAGGAAGAGGCGGAGGGAGCGTAGCAGCCCCGCGCCCAGCCCCGAGCGGCATCTCGGTAAATGCCCCTGTGCGATACCGGCAGTCCCGCACAGCCGGCCCTCCCGCCTTCTTTGCCGACAGGCACCTGCAGGTACGTGTCCGTCCGGCTGCACCTTGAGTGTGAGCGTGCGTGTGCGTGTGTGTGTGCGCGTGTGAGTGTGCGCGCACGAGTGTGTACGCGCATCTACCGCTGCCCGCCGCCGGGGGCGGGCGGTGCGCCCGGTATCTCTTTGTACGCAGCGGAGGCTCCCGTACTGTTCCCCGGCAGACGCAGCCCCGCCCCGAGCCGACAGGGGCACGCAACCCCCTTCTTTCCCGGGGCAGGGGTAGGTGCCCCCTTCCCGCTCCGTGCTGCACAGTGCGGGGGGTGGCGTCAGGAACGAAGGGTAGGAAGGGGGGTGTCGGGGTTTGGTATAACATAGGTAGCGATCGGAGCCCCACCAAGCCCCTCATTGCATCTTCTTGCGGAAATAAAACCGACCCTTCTCACCCGCAGAGAAGCAGTCAGGAGTCTGCGGCTGGGGACTCCCGGGTCTGTCGGCTTCACTGAGTGTAGGGCAGAGGCGGGTGGGGTGGTTTGAGCCCCTGCGGGGCGTTCGTCTCGCCCCAGCTCGCTGGGAAAGGCAGCCCCCTTGCAAAGGAGTTGTGGCCGAGAAGAGGCAGGAGAGACAAGGGAAGCTAGAACACGGAAACATGCTTGGGAAAGATGGTTAAGTGCAAAGGAAAGAGTGGAAACAGTGGAGAGGTATATCGAGCCCTCTGCAGTGTAATTCTGGCTGTCAGAACAGAACAACTTTGCAGCCAAAGGAATGACTCTGACACGCCGAAGCTCACCTCCCATTTACGGTACTGATGGTTATAAATATGCCCCTAAAACAGCTGGTTATTCAGTGGTACTAGTGCTTGAGGATCTGAAACAGAAACAATACATCGGGTAGAAACAAAGTCCTCATAGGACACGTATTTCAGCATTTAAATTGTTAATCCATGAAGTTTGCATTTGCTTGCCTTCTCCGCCATTCCTCTACTATCCTTCTCAGAAATACAGCCTCTGCAAGTAGTGCTGCAGTGCTGATGCTATGATAGGTGCTGAAGCTTGGCTGTGAACTGCCAGAGATAGTAATGGTTTTCGAGTTTTTTGTGTTGATCTAAAGAGAAATGGGATCAAGCCCTTACTGAGTGTGTTATCAATGGTGAAAATTTGCATAAATCAAATTATTACATTTGGAATGACAGCTCTTCAGGTCAGGGACTAGGCTTGTTTTTCTAAACAGCTTTTTTCTTTAAACAGAATAACTCCTGAAGGTCTTTTCAGGTCAGGAGTGACCAGTTCCTGTTTCCCCCTGTGGCTGCTTCTGTTCGCCTCCGTACAATTCAGAGTTCAGATGGCGACGGCAGTACTCACACGGTGCTGCAATTAACCTAGTAACCCCAGCGAGCAGCACACTGAGACTGCACGCCTGCCCCACAGTACATGTGCATAAGTACAGACTGCTTCCAACTGACTGGCATTAACAGGAGCTGAGTAGAATCACCTTGCAGGTCAGATACGCCAGTCGTGCCAGGCTGATTTTTTTAAGCATTGTTTCAGTCTTGGCTAAGTCTGTTTTTGTCCACATCTAAGGCCACACAAAAGCCAAAGTCAGAAGCCATACGGTTCTAAGTGATACTACTGGCTCCTCCTCACCTGCAGCTTCCATTAAAGAGGTGTTTTTTTAACCTTAGGCTCAAGTTTATCAGTTCTTTGACATTCTCTATATGTAAACTAAAAAACCCCAACTTGATAGTTTAAAGCCTTGCATCCAAATGAGTAATAAGAGGTAAGAACTGGCAAAAGGACATTGTGCAAGTGAACTATTAACAGCAAATGTTGAAGGGGTAGTAAATAGATGGTCTTATGCGCAGTGTAAAGCTTGTTGTGAGAGATATGCAGTGAAGTTATTCTTTGTGTTCTCTCAATATGGCAGTGTTTCCAGAAGATAACCTAAAACTTGAGGAAAAACTGTAACAGCCAAAGTCTTTTTCTATCTGTTGTTTACAACTGGTGTTTTGTTTTATAGGCAGGTGTGTATTGCTGTTGCACCTACACTGATGCATCTATGCACTTGTAGTCTTTGTGCAACACCAGGAAGTTTTCTACAACCAAACTTCCTGAAAGTTTCAAAAGCGCGGTGTAATTCAGTTTCATTCACGCGATAATAACAGGTTTGGAGTCACCAAGTTTTCAAAACATTTGCTGCATTAGCAATTCACACCTAGTAGTCACCAAGGGCCTCATCATTAGGTGGCCACTAAATTTCTGGCAGTTTGACTGTTGTGTGTCCATGCACTCCAGCTCAGAAGGGATTCTTCCAGGTGTTTCAGCAGTTCCATCCTTTGAGATTTTCAGTCTCATGATTTTATGCCACTCTGCCTCCCTTCCCTGTTGGATATATAGTGCAGAACAAAGAAGTCTGAAGGTCTTAAGTGTGGGGCAGACCTGTAATCCCAGCCTTTTCACTCATTTATATAGTACCACACCTTTACTACATCTGCACTCTGCGCATGATAACCCATGCAGGCACAGCTCACAGCGGTGGTGTGAAAAGCAACCTGTGTTGGGAAGGCACTTTGCAGAAACATATGTGGCAGTTAGTCCTCTCTAGGATTGTTACGCATCTGGTAGTTCAAGTGTGACTAGCTGAGCATAAGGTTCTGCTTTCAAAGCTTATTACTGCATGCTTCTCTGAAAAGTAAAATAGGGTGAGGTGGAGGTTAGTGACTTCAAGTATTGCATTTTTGTAGGCTTTTCTGGTTCATTTTCTTAGAAAAATATTTTAAAAAGCGTTAGACTGAGTAAAGTGTTTCCACAGTGGATCTGTATAATAGCTCAAAGAACTGGAAGGAATTACACCTTAGTACTATTAATAATTAAGAAGACCTGTGGATCATGAGTGTTTCAGCTAGAGTTACTTGACCTTGGCTCTGCTTTGTTGATTTATGAACTTTATTTACTGGCAGAGATGGTGAATTCTCTTGCAAGACAGAAATTACAGCATGCCAGCCATTTCTTGTTTCCATGGTAATGAGTACACCACACTGATTCCCTAATGAGACCCTTGGCTGGCCACTGATTGACTGTTTTCTGATTTGGTGTTCTGGGCACTGAAGTAAATAACAGGTCTTGTTCCTATGACTGACAGAACTCAAGCAGTCACAGTGGAAACAGAAATTTAAGAATAGAAACCTTCAACGTGGTGAAAACATATTGTAACTTAGCTTCAGTCAGCTGACAATGGGATATAAAGAGATAATTTTCAGTATTGTGTTTTCTTCTGAGAAGAGCGTGTTGAATAGGGCCTGTCCCAGATCTTGAATTTAGATTGTACTTTGTGTGCCTTTTCTGTTGCAGACTGGTGTGTGTCCAAACAAGTAATTTTTCAGCATTATGGGACTATTCTCAGTGACAGGTGTTTCCCCCTATTGCTGATCTTCAAGTTTTTATCACAGTTCTTTTGTTGTTGGAGAGTTCCTTTGTATTTCACTGTTCCCTTCTCTTGTTCATTAGTACCAGGCAGGATCTGCACAGTTTTGTTCACTTGACTATGAGACATTACATGAGTTGTGTTGGCACCAAGCATGATCCTATGATGATCTTAGGGTCTTAGTCCTGTGAGAAGTTACGGGAACAAAAGGTTTCCTGTGAGTGCAAAATCACAGGATTAGATTCATGGTGTTTGTGGCGCAAGCACTGTGACCTTTTGCAAGTTTTTATTTCCACTGCGAGGGCGCAGAGTATTATTTTCTAAAAAAAAAGTCATAAATAAATCATTTTACATCGGTTGCTTAGAACCTAAGGTAACAGGAAGGTATAAAGGTAGAGAAGAGAGATTTCTCCTTTGTTCCTCTCTAGCTTTGTTTATTTCATTAATTTTCTCATAATTTTTCATATGATCTACGCTGTTATCTTTTCTATGATCTTCTGTAAAATGAGCATCTTTGGTTGGTGTGGACAATCGGGCAAAAAAACCCCAAATGTCTCTCCAAAATATTTGTTTTAAAATGAGGAACATAAACATATAGCAGTGGGGAGACATGTGAGCACATGTGTTGCTCAGCTTTGGCAGCTGGATGAGATGGGAAGTAGTTTGCTTTCTTTGAGTCCCCAGTTGTATAATTTGAAAGCTTTTCTCTTAAGTCACTTCACCTATGAACAGCTGCATCTTATTGAGAGAAGTAGGCAACAAAGGTATCCATGATAGTTATCTTTTATAGCAGTTTTATCAAAATGTATGGAAAACTGTCAGCAACAGAATTTATTAATTTCAATTTTGTTAATTTCAAATTTTGCTACTCTGTTCATGGGTTGAGGCTGGAGAAAAGAAACCTGATCTAGTTGGAGGTGTCCCTGCTCACTGCAGGTGGGTTGGACAACATGACCTTTGAAGGTTCCCTCCAACCCAAATCATTCCATTGATAAAACCATTGATAGTTTAGTAGTTTACATTTAAATTCTTTCTGTACCTGGCCAGAAGTAGCCCCTAAATAACCTCTAGTACTTAACTGTGTGTTAGCCCAGTCTGTCTGAGAGACTTCTGACAGGTGTGACAAACAGAATAAAACTGGAACAACTGGTGGGTTAGAAATTTGTCTGGAATGGGGAGCTCCAGTGGAAAGCTGTGAAATGGCTACAAGCCAGGCACCGTGCTGTATTTTGGCTCCTGACAGCTGATCATCTTCAGAAGCAGCAGCATTTAAAAGCAGTGTGGTCCCCTGTGCAGGTGTGCCAGCCTGCCAACAAGGGAGCTGCTGTTACTAGGCTCGGTTGATACAGCTGCCAGTGTAAAAAGCCATTCCCTGTCTCTTCCCCTAACGAACTAAAAAGCAGAATTACAACATGCCTCTGCTGAGCCCAGGTTTTGGGGTTTTGTTTGTGGGTGTAGATTTTCACTTTGTCAAGGCTTGTAGTTTGCAAGCTGTTTTAGGAAATCATTAAAGAGTTTTCCCAGCGGTGATGCAAAATAATTGCTGTTGCATTTTATAACTATGTAAAGATGTTTCACATATAAATGCAAATAATATCCAAGTTCAAAATTATGCTTGTTTTTCTGTGTATGTAATTTATCCATTATATAACATTTGTGGCATGTATAATTAATATATATATGTTATTATGTCATTGTATTATTATGTGTGCTATAACATTTACTATAGTCTTACTAACATTGCATATTTTAGTATGGTGCATTATTACTACAACTGTTACACATTCATTCTAGTATATAGCCAAATGTGAGAGGAAAGACACATCTCACAGATAAAGTAAGTGTCTGTCTCACAGGGTGAGGGAGCTGAACTTCTGTTGGTATCTGGCCTGCTCCTGATGCTGTGATCCTGTGAAGTGCTTTCCCAAATGAGATGGTGGAAGGAATAATGCACTTGCCTCCATGTGACACTTGGCATGGAGCGCAAGGCCCAAATGAGCTGCAAAGACTTGGAGCACAGAATCAGGTTTCAGAATCATCCCGGCAGGTTGGAGATCTATCATGAAGATGACAGGGTTGTGTGAAGCACGGGGTTCTGCTCTGCGGCAGGATTAGGGAAATGTTGAAATTGAAATGACAAACTGGTTAGCAATTTTTTGGGAAAATATTTTTTTTAGCAGAAAACCACAAAGTCCTCTGCACAGCAGAAGTCAGTGCCTTTGCTGCATGGCCAAGATGGCTGGGACAGGAAACAATGTAGGAGGGAAGGTCAGAAGTATGCATTGAAATGTGCTAAGGAAAAGGCTCACGAAGCTGCGGGATGACCTGCAAGGAGGCTGCCACGCAAAGTCCTCACAACGAGGTTAGATGAGTGTCTGTCAGTGGGAGAAAGGAACTGCGAGCCCTAATTTTTAGTGATTTTTCTTTCATTTTTAATTCTCTTGCCTGTAGGAAGTTTTTTATCTAGAAAAACAGAGGAGAATGGACATTTCCAAAAAGGGCTGAAGAAAGACAACCAGGAACTCATTTTTTTAGATGAAAAATAGAGGTGGAGGAGAAAGGTCACTTATTTGAAGTTGCACGCGACTGCAAAACATGACCGCGTAACATCGAGCAGCACGACTTGGTGTGATGTGTGAACAGGTGCACACAGAGAGGTGGCAGTGCCATTTAGAGGAATATACCATGGTGAAATGCAAACACTTCTCCGCGGGCATATCTTCAGCTTAGTCCTTGTAACATGGTACTGGTGTCTCCCTTTATGTAGTCCTGGTGCAGGAAAGGACTTGAGCAGTTATAATCCTCCATTTTTTTGAGCAGCACGCTAGTATGGTATTTAGACCTTAGCCAGGCTAGAGTCAGCTGCTTCCATGTGCTTCTAGATTTCCAGAATGACAGCTGAAATCAGGGAAATATGAGCTTTTGGTTTACACTTGTTGTTGCATGGTTTTCATAACTTTTCTGTTTGTCTCCTCATTTTGAACCTGAAGCTGCAGACTGCCATTTCTATCCTTCTGGTGTCTCTGCAGTCTAAGTACAGATGGGATTAGGATGTATTTGTGTTCTCTGCTAATGTTCTCCTGAAGCTGTGGAGAAAACCCTCATCGCCCTGTGATAGTGTGTAAAATACACTGCAACACACCATAAGGAGACAGCATATTTTAGCTGGTAACACTCCAAATGTCAGAGCTTAGAATTTGCAAAATATTGCAGGATGAAAAAAAACTTAATGAATTATTCTTAAAATGTCAAAGCTGACACAAGATTTTGTTCCTTGTTGTTGAGCCAGTTTGGCACAGAAAATGCCAATGTGTTCATTCAGTGGACCATTTTCTGTTCTCCTTTACATCGATTGTCCACCTACAGCAGTCCATAGTCATACCAGGTCATGCTACTTTTTTTTAGTCCTATCAGGAAAATAGAGTCTGGCTTTTTTTCTTTTTTTTTTTCTTTTTTAAGTAAAAGCATATTTTAAACTTATCTGCAACTGTAAAATCAAGGGTGCCTTTTAAAAAATTGAGCTTTTACTTACAGACTTGGCATTACATTTTTTGCACCCACCAGCCAAATGTTTATTATGCCACCAGGGAACTCCAATCATAACTGTTCTTTTAAAATTCTGTAAACAGAACAGAGTTAGTCTGGCCCAGATATATTAATCCTAGCAATCTGTCAGACTTCACTGTATCACAGAATGTCTTTGGTTGGAAGAGACCTTCAAGACTAGATGAGTGTTGATGACTTAATTTGAAACCATTCAGGTTTAACATTTCCATCGCTGATTTCCAAAAATACAGGTATCTGTTGTAGAACAGTGAAGAAGAAAAACAGTCTTTGTAACAAATGAATGAACCTTGAAAATCCACCAGCAGGTTGATACTTTCCGAGTCCTCTGGACTTCAAGTTACATTTCAGTATAGATTCTCCTTACAAGTTTGAAACTTTTGTCCCCAGGTGAAGACATGCCAAAAATCTTGTGCAAATTAATTGTGTCCAAACCTCTTTTAATTTAAACCCTGTTTTTTAACACAACTTCACTTCATAGCAGGGTATAGCCAAGAATGCCCAAAACGGTGTATTTTGCAGAACTGGGTACTTTGAATTAAATAAGCATCGTAGGACTCCACCCACTTTGACTGGTGCCTGGCATCAGCCTAAAAATGAGGCTCCATGCTGAGTGTTAGCTGAACAGGCAGCAAGACTTAATTGAAATGCTGGTGATGGATGGAGATTTTTTTCACTGTGGAGAGCTGGGCCAGATATTTTGATTTTATAAATCTGCCTTGATTTGATGATGAGTGAAGAAAGCTGGAAATTTATCTATACAGTATATACATAAATCCACAGCACGTACATATTATTTTCTTTTGTCTTCCCATAAATAGTCTACAAACTCAGTCCTGTAAAGTATTAGATACGGTGGTGCAATCCAGCAAAACAAAGGTGAATTATTCTCCCAGAAACAGAAGCACTAGTCAATTAATGCTTGCATATGTTAGTAGATAATTAAGTTCCATGCATTTATTTTCCTGTGTTTCTTTCTGAATTGACTGTGAATATGTTTCCCTTTCAGCTAGCTTTTTTTTGTCTGGTTAGATAATCTATTCTGAAATATGGAAATGTAGAGCAGCCCATATTAGCAATGCATTCACACGTGTGAAAAGAAAAGGCTGTCTGGCAGATGACAACATTAAAATTTTGGAAATTTGGATTTACAGTTTCTTTTGGACTGCACGAGGATGTGTTATACTGAGCACCTCAAATAAGCCACATTTTGGAAAAGCCACACAAGGTAGTGGGACCATTACTGGAATACAGTACCAGGTGATTTACATGTAGGGTGGTTATTCACCCAGACCTTTATTTCCAAGAAACATTCCACACGTGAATTGACTTCTCTTTTTAAAATGCTGCATCTGCTTTAATGCACTGCTTTAATGTGTCCTGTATGTGTTTGAACAGTATTGTAAAGATGGCCAAAAAGTGTTTTTTGTCTAGCTAGACGTCAAGCAGAAATAGTACAGACAGGCACTGTTAACTGCGGCAATTTAATATTTTCATGCGCGTATTAACATTAAATACGTTCCTGTGGGCAGTTAACTCTGCAAAACCAAGTGACCTCTTTCCAGTCAAGCATCTCTAAAAATATCTTCACCTCAGCTGACCTCCTAGACACTGGTTAAACTATTCAGCTGTGTTTGATTAGCTTAGTTTACAGACTATTTAACTGGTGCAGAAGTCTTATCGTGGGATAATACTGTGAAGATTAATACAGAAAAAGGAAAAACCTGGAATCACTTAAGCAGGTTTTGTGAATCAAAGAGTTATGGATCTACTATATGTGTATTTTAAAACCTCAGGGCTTGCCCTCTGAGCTCAGTGATTTCTCTTTCTTCTTCAGATCAAGTTCCTCTTAGTCCTTCAATGGAAAGCAGTGATTTGCCTCACTGCAGCATCTACCTTTGTGGTTGTACCCTGCTGTTGGTGCCCTGCCCATGGCAGTGAGATTCGTGCTAGGCATGAGGAGCATGGTGTTTAGAAAGTGAAGGCAGCCTTTGGTGGCCTTGGGGAAGACAATAGCTGGGTATATCCTGGCTGTGCAGAGGGACATGTGGTTTTGTTTGGATGAGCCTGCAGTGAGTTTCCTGCAGTCCTGAGTGGGGTTTTTGTCCAAGGCCCCAGAAAATGTGCTTCTGGGGCCAGGTTTAGCAGAAGTCTGTAGCACTGTCTGGTATAAATGCCTCTTCTCTGCCAACTGGTGAATGGGAAATTGGAGCCAGTCCTTCTCACATGGTGGGAAGGTCCGCTATTCTCATTACAGACTGCTTTTATGTGAATCTAAATCAAGTGGTATCCGATGAAATTTTATTGAAGGTCAAGTAAATTAAATTGTATAGGTAATTTCCATGTATATGATTCACCTTTCCTCTTTATTTGATGACTACTTTGAAAGACTGTTACAGCTGTCAGGGGTCTAGCAGTGTTGCCTCGTGACTGTTGTAGAAGTGCGATCATGTCTGGTTGCATCTGATTGCTGCACTACTTTCAATTATGCACTGGCTGCTCAACAAAATTTCTCAAAAATTATAGCATATTGCTATTTTATATTTATAATTACACAATAAGGCATTCAAGGGGGTGTCAAGGTAAAATTTGTGCTGATAGAACATGCTGTTTGAGAAACAATTACTGGTTTTTGTTGGGGGAGGGAAGGGTTTCAGGGGACTGACAAAAGAAAATGGCGTTAGCATTTTTCACATGGTTTGACCCATTAGATTGTTTTGTAGAAGGTATTTGAGGAGGCAGCAAATTGAATTGCGTTTACATTTTCAAGACACTTATGATGGAAAATAGAAAAGACAGCAGTAGATAAACATGCTGCATATATAATATTACTGCCAAGGAAATTTAATTCACTATTCAGTGATGGGTTTGGGCAGATGTGTTGCATTCAGCTAGAGATAAGGTAATGCATGCAATGCAGTCTCAGATAAGTAGGAACAGAATGAAACTGGTATTTTGCATTAGTCGTGTGTTATGTTTTGTATCTGATTGGTGTGCAGCAGACACCTGATACTACTGGTATCAGATACTGCATCTGCATGTGTATAGGGGTGTGTGTGTGAGGTCTGGACTTCCTGTACATGATTCTATTTTGTAAACATCTACTTTGTTAGTGCTTTTCTGGATAGTTTGCTTTCTTTGCTAAGGCTATAGTTCTAACATTAAAAATAAGGGTATTAGTAGTAGGCCACTAGTGAACAGTGGTCCCAGTTTTTTAACTCAAGATAGTGAAAAGTAGCAGTTATGAGACAAATATCCCCATGCTCTGAGGGTAGTGTTACTGAAAATCTGGTCAAGAATAACTTTCTAAGTTTATTTGGAGGTTTTAGAAAGAAGGCATTCTGCATTGGCACCAGACCACATGGAGGATAATTCCTCTAATCATGACTCTACTAGTGGTGAACAGAGCACTAGTATTCCTGTAAGTATTCATATGCATCATGTTTCCTGGAAAAGTATTACGTGTTTATTCTATTTCCTGTCACTGGTTAACATCTGTGCATGGTCATTAGATGGGAATATTAAGTATGTGAGGGTCTTTGGTGACTGCAGAGACCCTGGTCAACAGTTTCAGGGCCAAATTCTTAAACCTCGTCTCCCTGAATGGTGATCTTTATACCTTCGTGCCAGGCCTTGGTCTATCTCCTTGTTCCAACTACCCAAGCTGCCAGGATCTCTCTGGTGATAGTCACGTGGCTTTGAAAGTCCTCGCTCTTACACAGCCATCCCCTGCCCAGCTAGTTTTGCTTTACCTAAATGACCTACATTCCAGATAGACAGGAGTACTGAATCTACAACTCAATGGTATTGCTTCCCTTTTTATTGAGGCTTTTATTCTCAAAAAAGTCAAAGGCTCATATCATATCGTATTGTTGAGATTCACAACATATTCACAACAAATGGAGAGGTTGTATTCCGATACAATGTAATCTGAACAATTGTAATTACTGCTGTCGTAACAATCATCACAAGTATCTGCCTTAAACAAGACCAGTTTAGTGATCAAGTGAGGACATGCCACGTTTCTTGAGAACCCCTTCACAAAGTCATCCTTTGTGACTGCTTGCAAAATTCTAGTTTGTTACCAAATTTCTGCAAGATCAGTGGAAATCCTTTGACCTTGATTTCCATGTAAACACTAGTTGTTGTTTATAACACTACTTCAAGTGATTCTGCTATAAAATGAGGTTCTCTTTCTGAGGACATTTTGATGCGTTCCCCAAACCTAGCTGTAATTTCTTTAAGTAATATTTTTGTCACCTCCCTAGCCTTGTTGGTGCAACAGGGAAAGCTTTCAGGCCATTCTGAAAAGGTGTCAGTTGATACCAAGTAGTATCCATCTTGTCTTGGCAATTTGGAAAAAATCCAAATCTCCTCACCGAACATCTTCCAGGCTGATTTTTCCCTGTTTACTGGGTTATTTATCAGACAAATCTCACATTTCTCAGTTACTGATTGAGTAATTTCCATCACTGCTCTACTTACAATGGTTTTTTCAAGATATTTTATGAAATTTCCTGTTCGACCTTCTTGTCTGGCTGTTCCTCTCATTAAAGGGAATGGCACTACTACTTCTCCACTGGAGGTCACTGCCCATCTATTTTCCTGTGTTTTGGCCTGCAGGTTGTCTATCAAATTATCTTTATTATAAATGAAGACACCTTTGGGAACTGTAGGGTCTTTTCAGAAATTACTGACAATATTCCTTTTCCTGCAGCATCTTTTGAAGCTTTTTCAGCTAATTGATTCCCCAAATCTGGAACAATTCTCCCATTTTGGCATGCTTTGCAGTACATAATTGCCACAGCCTTTGGCTTCTAGATGCCTTTCAGTAATTTGTAAATTTGAGGAGCGTGCTTGATTGGGGTTCCTTGTGCAGAAAATAATCCTCTCTCTTTGCACATAGCGCTGTGTGTGGGCCACTCCAAAGGCGTGCTTAAGAGTCTGACCAAATGTTAACTCGTTTCACTTCACTCAAGTCCAATCTCTCATGAGAGCCATCAGTTCAGCCTTCTGAGCTCAATTGATATCTGAGGATTAGACTGTAATGTCAGTTGTGATTACAACATATCCAGACATTTGCTTTCTGTCTCACAGACCAACTAACATCAGTATATAATTCCCATTCTGGATCTTTTGAGGTGTGGTCATCTCAACTGTACTTCCATCTCCACAAACTGGTTTGATTCACCTTCACCCTCACTCACTTCAGCAAGTCATTGTTGAGTAGGTGTCCATACAGCAGCTTTCCATCTTTGCTTGTTCCCTACAAGACAGCAGGATCCACTGGTGAAACAAGCATAGCATTTATGTGCAACCACAAGGTCTTTGTATGGAGGGGCTTCATCAGGGTGGGTCACTAATTCGTTTGGTGGCATCTCAAATGCAGGGCCCTCTGGTCAATTGGTGATCATCTCTATAATACCTGGATGTTGCCCATGTGTACTTGTATGGCTAAAAGGGCAGCCCACTTAGTCCGGATAGTGTCTGTGACATGATGAGTTGATGCTGCTTTCCCTTGGTACACCCGGTTTAGGACTGGAAGTCTGAGCACCAGAAGGAGCTGGGCCTCGGTGCCAATCACTTCTGAAGTGGCATAAATTCCTTTGTACGCAGCCAGTATCTCCTGCTCAGTGGAGGTGTAATTTGCCTCTGAGCCTGAATACTCTCAATTCCAGAACCCAAAGGGATGCCCTCGAGTCTCTCCTAGCACTTTCTGCCAGAGATTCAAGGTGATACCATTATCCCTGGCTGCAGCATAGAGCACGTTTTTTACCTCTGAGCCTGTGCATTCTGGTCCCAGGGCCATGCACTCCCTATTTCTTCTTTAATTTGATCAAATTTCCTGAATATGTTCAGGGCCCTACTCAAATCCATTCCCCTTTCTGCTCACAGTGTAAAAAGACTTGATGATCTCGCTGTACGGAGTGCATCCTCCAGAAACCCACTACTCCTAGGAAGGCTGGTGTCTCCTTCTTGTTAGTAGGTGGTGACATTGTGTAGATTCTGTTCATCACATCCATAGGGATATGGCTGCATCTGTCTTGCTGTTTAACCCCCAAGAAATGGATTTCTCAGGCAGATCCTCTGACCCTTGCTCCTTTTCATGGCAAACCCAGCTTCCAACAGAATGTCAATGGTCTTGATACCTTTCTTGAAGACCCACTCTGCTATGTCACCCCATACGATGGTGTCATCAATGCACTGCAGATGTTCTGGAGCTCTGTCCTTCTGCAGTGTATCATGGATCAGTCCATGGCAGATGGTTGGGCTGTGCCTCCACCCATGGGGCAGTTGGTTCCAGGTGTACTCACCATTAAGGTGAAAATAAGCTGCTGCCTGCTTTCTTCTGCTCTAGGAATGGGGGTAAAGGCATTAGCAATGTAATTTGTGGAACACCATTTCACTGCTTTTGACTCCAGCTCATACTGGAGCTCCAACATGTCAGGAACTGCAGCAGTCATGGATGGTGTGACTCATTCAGACCACTGCAGTCCATAGTCAGCCTCCATTCCCCATCAGGCTTCCACACTGGCCATATCGGACTGTTGAAGGATGTGCAAGTCTTGCTTTCAAGTTGACGAATTAGTATATATGAGTGCAGGGAATCTCTGCTGGTCTTGTGCTGCCAGGGATGTACTGTGGTAGATGCTGTTGGCATCTTTTGATCCTCCACCTCCAGCAGGCCTACAACCCAATAGCTGTCCAAAAGCACAAGATGGGCAGACAAGTGTTTAATGTTATCAGTCTCTACTGATGCCACACCAAAGGGCAACTTACAGCCTTTTGGGTCCTGAAAATACCCTTTTCTAAGGAAGTAGATTCTGAGGATGCATCTGGGCCAGTTACTATCACGTTTCTCTCAGCTGTCTGCCATCAGGCTCATCTTAGCCTCAAGCAGTGTTAGTTGGGGACCCTCCAGTTACTCCACTGATCATTATGGATTCTTTCCCTTAATGGTTAGATGGTGTCATGGTGCACCGTGCACCTGTGTCTTTAAGGCTGAGTGCTGCAGTGGCTCTGATGTGCCAGGCCATTGAATCCGCATTGGTTCAGTACACCCTGTTGTCCCTCTCCTCTGCCCGACTGGAGGCAGAGCCCTGCTAACACTGAGTAGCAATGGAGTTGCTCTTATTGAAAGGTGCATACCTTACTGATGCAACCTCCATTTGGGCGCATTCATCTTGCGAGTCATGTACTCAGAACCACAAGATGGAAGTTGGTCTCTTGTGCCACTTCGTCACTGGACCACTGTTTCCAACCACCTATCGAAGAGGGGCTTGCAGGGGGGCTCCACATCTGCTATCAAGCTAAATTCTTCAGTTTCGCTATGTCATCTACTCTCTCTGAGAGGCACTGCCTGCCTCACTTTCTTTTCTTTGAAAACTTTGCCTTTGATCACTTTCTTCTCTCCTGCTAATGCTGCTGACAACGTTGTACTTAGCAGGACTCACTCCCAGCATTTGCTGGCGAGTAGAGGGACAGTCCTCAGCTCCAAATCATACTCTTCCTCATTTCTGCTTTTTAAACATCTCTTCCCAATACTACAGGCAGTAGACTTCCTAATCTTCCAGAATACGATATTCTATAAGCTGCTTTTGAGTGAGGAGGTTCCCTCTCTCACACCTTTCTGCAGTGTTTCAGTATCCATCATTGGGGGATTTCTTCAGAAGCTCGTCTTCCAAAAATTACTTATTAACCAGCATTAACAAATACTACCAGGACTTGACAAACACCACAAAGACTGTAGCATAACACACAAAATACTGAGACATGTGATGACTCCTGTGACTGGAGTGTGGGAATGAAGGAGTATCAGCTTCCAGGATCATCCGTGATGCTATCCTTGAAGGGGATTGGCAGACTGCATGCCACACGCTGTGGCTGCCCTGCCTCCCCCTGCAACAGCACCAACCGCCACCGTGTCTACTTTTTCTACAAGACTTCCCATCCCGAT
>VXBP01004106.1:0-37606 GCA_013400115.1 Rhinopomastus cyanomelas
ACTCCACTAGATACAGGCCTCCAACCAGACTCTGCTCCATTGACTACTTCTCTCTGGCTTCTATCCTACAGCCAGTTCACGATCCACCTCACTACCCATTCACCTGGACCACTGCCTGAGTCTGGCTGTGAGGATGCTATATGAGACTGTGTCAAATGCCTTAGTGAGGTCAAGATAGACNCTGTGTCAAATGCCTTAGTGAGGTCAAGATAGACCACATCCACCGCTCTGCCATCATCTATCCACCTGGTTATGACCTCATAAAAGGCTATCATGTTGGTCAAGCATGATTTTCCCTTGATGAAGCCATACTGTCTGTCCGTAATGACCCTCCTGTCCTTGATGTGCTTGGAGAAAGCTTCTAGAACAAAGTGTTCCATCTCCTTTCCTGGGATGGAGGTGAGGCTGAGCGGTCTATAGTTACCTGTGTCCTCCTTCTTACCCTTTTTTAAGATTGGAGTGACATTTGCTATCCTCCAGTCCCTAGGCACCTCTCCTGATCCCCATGACTTAGAAAAGATGATGGAGAGTGGCTTAGCAATGCCTTCCACCATCTCCCTTAGTACACGTGGGTGCATCCCATCTGGACACATGGATTTGTGTACATCCAGTTTGCTCAACTTATCCCTAACCCAGTCCTCACCAACTAAGGTGGGCTCCTCCCTTGCGTCAACTTCCTTTGGAGTCTCAGCAGTCTGTGGCTTGATATCAAGACAGCCCCCAGAAGTATAGATAGAGACAAAGAAAGTGTTGAGTATCTCTGCCTTCTCTGCATCCTCTGACTTCAGGGTACCCACCTCATTGATCAGGGAGCCTTCGTTGCCTATAGTTTTTGTTTTACCTGCTATGTATTTGAAGCAGCTCTTTTTGTTGCCCTTGACCTATGTTGCAAGGTTTAATTCCAAGGAAGCCTTGGCTTTCCTAGTTGCATCCCTACATTCTCTCACCAGAGCTTTAGAATCACCCCAAGTGGCCATCCCCCTCCTTCCATGACCTATAGGCTTTCTTCTTCAGTTTGTCCAGCAGCTCCCTTTTTAGCCGTGCAGATCTTATGGCTCCCTTCCTTGATTTATTTCCTGTTGGAATGCTCTTATCTTATGCTTTAAAAGAGTACTATCTGAACGTTAACCAGCTACACTGAGCTTCTTCACCTGCCAGTACCCTGTCCCATGGGATTTCCCCTAGCAGTTGCTTGAAAAAGCCAAAGTTGGCCCTCCTGAAGTCCAGGGTTGTGATTCTACTAGCTATTCTGTTCCTACCCCATGAGACCCTTAACTCCACCATCTCATGGTCACTGCACACAAGGCTGCCCTCAACATTCACTGCTTCAAACAGACCCTCCTTGTTGATGAGTGTAAGATCCAGCAGCCCTCCTTTCCTAAGCGTCTCCTCCACCTTTTGCATCAGGAAGTTGTCATCAATGCACTGGAGGAACCTCCTGGACTGTGAATGGCTGGCTGAGTACGTCTTCCAGCAAATATCAGGGATTTCAAAATCCCCCATGAGAACCAGGGCCTGTAGCTGTGAGGCAGTTGCCAGCTGCCTGTAGAAGACCTCATCAACTTCCTCATTCTGGTCTGGTTGTCTGTAATAGACACTCACAACAGTGTCACCCATGCCAACCTGTCCCTTTATCTGCACCCACAAACTCTTAACTCTGTCTTCATCCACCCCTGGAAAGAACTCAATGCATTCTAGTTGCTCTCTCACATAGAGAGCAACTCCTCCACGCTGCCTTGATGAGCTTTCCCTCTTAAAAAGGACTTAGCTGTCCACGACCACATTGCAGTCATGTGATCTGTCCCCCCAGGTCTCCATAATTTTTACCAGATCATAATCACCTGTTTGTACAGAGATTTCTAACTCCTCCTGTTTATTCCCCATGCTACATGCATTGGTGTACAGGTGTTTCAGGGAGCGAGCTGAGCACTCCGGTTTGACCCTAGGACAGCGAGTGGCCACCTGGTTTTCATTAAGACCAGAGCTCTGTCCCACTGTTGCTCGCCCATTAACTATTGTACCCCACTTCAAATCTAGTTTAAAGTCCTATGAATGAGTCCTGCCAGCTCCTGCCCCAGAACCCTTTTTCCCTTCTGAGATAAAGCCCTGCCGGTTGTATCTGCAAGGTCTGGCACCTGATAAAACCTGTCACTATCAAAGAACCCAAAGCCTTGCCTGTAACTCCAGTCTCACAGCCAAGCATTAATGGACTGAGTCCTTCTATTCCGGCCTGGAATAGAAAATGGAAGAAATAATGAGAATACAATTTGTGCCCCAGAGTCTTTCACCAAACATCCTAATGTCTTAAAGTCTTTCTTCATTCCCCTCAGGCTATGGAATACAGCATCCTCCCCACATGTCTGGATGATCAGCAGTGGGTTATAGTCAGCTGATCTCACCAGGTTAAGGAGCAACCTAGTGATGACCATGATTTGAGCTCCAGGTAACTGCAGACTTCCTTATGATGGGGGTCAGCTCTGCGTATTGGACCCTTAGTCCCTTTTAGGAGCGAGTCTCCAATCTCCCTTCTCTTCTTTGTAGAGGAGGTCATCATATTACTGGTAGACTTCCTGGATTTATGTGACCTTGCCATGACCTCCAGGGTGGATTTTCTATCCTCTATATCCTTATTAGACTGACTGTCTTCCCATACGGGCTTATATCTATTACTTAGTGGCAACTGGGAAGGTGAGGCAGGCAAGCGTGATACTTGCCTTCTGCCATGACCCTGCACTTGGCTCCACTCACCTTGCTTGGGCTTTTGTCCTCCACCTGAGAACTATAGGATAGAGGCCCCCGCTGAATCTGGCTCTTATTTATTCATTGTCCAGACTGCTGAGCCTGGATCCACCTGTCTACCTTTATTTCAGCCTCTCTAATTCTCCTGAGCTTTTCAGCCTCATTTTGCAACTGTGCTGCCTGGTCAAGCAGATACCTGCTCACACTGTACACAGCCAGGAAAATGCAAAAACGTTCTACATTCCTGGCACCCTGTTACCTGCACAGCTTCATCTGGTTGAGGGACCTCTGTTTGGATTCCCACATCCATGTGCATTGGTGACCAAAGCCTGATCTTCCTCTGCTGCCATGTTGTTACCTTTTTTTTTTTCCTTCTGCCTGGCAGCTGAAGCAGCTAAAGCGAATAAAGTGGCTAGTGCCGTAGCTGCTGCATGTAGTCTGAGCGTGACTTCCGGTTTCGCTGCCCTTCAAGAGCTCCAGATCTGCACCCCCCCGGTGTTTGCCCGGCTTCTGCTATGAGAGTACCCAACCTCAGCGGCTGCCTTCCCTTCTACCCCGAGCTTTCCTGTTCAGGGAACCCACAGATCACCCAGAAACTTCTATAAAATAGCATTTGGGGGCTGGCGGTCTCGCTGCTCTGTGTAGTCTCCCAGGAGTCAGCCACTGCCTCCAGCAGGGCAGGAAGCCTTGTCTCCAGGTCCCGCTGCATCCCCTCCCAAATCATACACTACCTGGAAGTAGAGGGCGAGACAGAGCATCCTCAACAACAGTGTGTTGCGGCAGCTCTTGGAAAGAGAAGAGGGTCAGGCTGAGCAATTGGCCCACACATATACTCTGACCTTTTGCCAGCCCTTCACAGGACAGGTCAGTGGAAGAATTCTCTTAAAGTGAAACACACGTTTTTCTTCATGAAGGCATAGTTCTATAAATCTGAAAAATTGTGTAGTTTTCAAATGTAACACACCACTTTGGCACTTGTAACAGCATAGCTTTTTGCTGAGATGCTCTGTGAAGCATCCAAAGATTACAAACAGCTGAACATTAAACCATACCTATAGGAACTGTAATATGACATGATAACTTTCAATAATGGAAGGTGTTTGAAAGTTTCATAATTGTGAGTGAAATCTAAAAGTATGCTCAAAAAGGCATGTTGAAGAATTTAACAGGAGTAGTGTTGAGAAAGTAGTGTCTCAAAGTTCTATATACAATGCTGAAATTATGAAAATATTACTGACAATTTTAGAGACAATAACATTTCGAGCAAAATGTCACTGTAACTATTTTTTCATAACATGGACATAATTGGTAATAAATAATGCTTCTAAGGAGCAGTTGTAGAATACAATGTCAATGAGTAGACTAAACTGCCATTAATATGAGCAAGCCAAATGTGTAGCCAAGCAGACATAGACTGAACACATACTGCTCCTGATGGGAGTATGTTATTGTGTCCACTGGAGAGCAGCACTCAGAAAAATTAGTGTCAGCCTCATACAGGAAGTGCATGTATGCAGTATAGGTATGTTGAGCTGAGCACAGATCACTCAAATTACCTCATAGGACAGTGCAGGTGTGGAAGTAGGTGAAGGTATTGGGCAGTGTCAGACTTGGTAGATGTGTGTGAATGTGATAGAAAGGTGTTTCATGTGTGCCAGACTGGGAAAGCCTCATGAACCATCTGTGTGCAGCAGTACAGTTGCTAATTTTCAGTGGCAGTGTGGCAAACCTATCTTAGTACAAACTGCTAAAAACCTCTGTCATGCAGAGGAAAATATGACTGAGTTTGCTGCTTAATTACGTAAAAAGACACACAGATATTTTGCATAATGGCAGTTAACACCCAACTCTAAATGCAGCCTTCATTCTGCATAGCACGTCTAGCTTTGGGTTTAGGGGCAGGCATAGAAAAAAGTCTAGAACAAGTCTTTGTTTTGGAAGAGCTTGGATCAAACTCCATATACCTTGTGGGAAGGTAAAGAACCATGCTTTGTTCACAAAAGCCATGATATCGAACTCCAGGGATTTGCTTGTATAAAATACGGGTCTGAATCTCTATTTGGCAAGAGAAAAAAAAAAAAACCACCAGGAAGGTGATAGTGCTAAGCATCCATAACCAATTGAACAGTGGTTCTTTACAATAAAAGGGTGAGAGGCAGGCAGCATGGGAAGGGGCTGTCAGATCAAAACTGGATTTCACCATGCAAGATGTTTTTCTTTTGTAGATAACACTTATGTTTCCAGTTCTGATAATGATGAAGATGTGTTAGTTACAACAGAGCCAATTCCAGTAATTTTCCACCAAATTGCTACAGGTAATCTTTTGTCTTGATTTTTATAAAGTTAATATTTTGTGAGGAAAGGTGACACATTACCCATACTTGAAGGGAGATACGTTAGTGTGTGTAGCTATAAAAACTGCTGTTTTCTCACAGTCTTGCTGTAGTAAAATGCCCTACATTTCAGAGTAGAATACATTAAAAGATTCCTTATAAGATCACCACAGTTGTGAAGGTAGAATGTGTTTTATTCTTTTAATGTTTTACAGTCTGTGCTAAAGCAATTCTCCTTTAATACAGTTAGAGGTGCTTAATATTTCCCAGTTACAAGTTTTCATGCTCACTTGTCTAAAACTTCACCGAATCTTAACCACTGAGTATGAAACTATCACTGCCTCTGGTAAATTATATCAGGAAGTTTCAAATAAAATGGCTTAGATGTTTTACTAAATTAGAATATTTGAATTTATTTCCATACTTTCAGAAATTATTGGATACTGAAAGGGTATGCTTTTCAGTCATACAGGCACATTTGTGCAAGGTATAATCAAGATCTGTGTGCACTCTGTATAGACTTTTTAGATTTTAGCAGAGAAGGTCTCTGATGATTTCAGGCTGCAGAAGAAACTGCATAGAGCAGTCCTAATTCTGGCAGTTCTTCAGACAGCAACACTTGACTTTGCAGTAATTTTATTATTATTACAACACTTCAGGGCTTTTTTTTGGTATCACACAGAATTATTTTGAATTCCACCATAAAACCAATGTGATCATTAGTGTCTGATCTCATTTATACTGACGTAAATCAAGAATAATTTTACTGAAATTAGTGCAGTGGCATCCACACAAAAACTGGCCATTATAGTAGAAATCTAAGGTAAATTTTACTTGCAAATAGTTCTGTAATTTAGTAAGAAATAAAGCCTGTCATTTAAAGCAGAATAAAAACCTATGCTTTATAGAAAAGATGATCTAATGTAATATTGCTGAGGGGTTTTGGGGTTTCCTTCTTTTATAAAAATTGTATAAAATATACAGAATTAGTGAATGATGCTAAATTGTAAGTCAGATTGGGAAAGACAAATTTAGATGGACCGGTTGAGTTTCATTTCACACTTAAAATATGTCTTCTGAGGCACAGGAACTTCTTAGTTTTAGCCTGTTGTACTAAGAACTCTGATGCTTTCCATATCTATTAACTTTGTGGTCTGCTACTGAAATTCTTTCAATCCTGCATATGCAAAATTATTTCACGTTTTTCACAGATGTTCCCTATTCTCCCTTTTCTTTTAAGAATTAAGAAAAACAAGTGATGTCAGCTATTGCTTATCCATAAAATCAAAATTACAGAGGGAGAATGGAGAGGTATGTATTCCTTGTATGCACATTTTAATAGAAAGTATTTTAAGAAACATCAGAAAATAATGAAATACGAATGTAACTACTAATGTCATATCAAACATGTGCTTAGGAAAACTCTATACATTTACATACTTTAGCAGATAAGCATAGTTCTCTAGGTTCCATACCTGGATTAACCAGTGAACTGCTGAGCTGGGCTTGGGATGCTGTCATCTTGGGAAGCAGTTTTGATGTTCATTTCATTTTTTTTGTCCAGTGGTGGTCTAGATTGTGACAGCCCTAAAAATACAGCTGTCCTGGAGAGCCATTACATTTTAACTTCTTGCACATAGCACCATATCCCATTTATTAGCTCGTTGTATGGCCTACAGCAGCCCTGTGAGAGCCTCTAGTCCTCTGCATGACTGTTCACCTTAAGTAGTGACTGCGGTATTAAGGCCTTCTAGTCATGGTTATATTTGTGCTCTGGTATGTGTCCCTGACCATTCTTGCTGGGACATTAACTCAAGAAAAAAGTGGCACTAATGTGAAATCTGCACAGCTTTACAGTACTGTGGCCTCAAAGAAAGTACCACATGAGCTCCTACTCAAAGCAAGATCTTGGGCATTGTGTCAAGAATTAAGGAGCTTGATTTAAAGACTGCCTTTAGTAAGGGTGATTGCTGAGTTTATTCGATGACCACTCTTTAGGTTTCAATTTGTGTTTGGTCCAGGAAAGGGAAGCTAAGCAAGCCCAGATAAACTAATGCATGTGACTGGGGTTTTTATTGGATAACAAGTGAGCGTGTTTTGTGTTGAATTTTTGTTCAGTTAAGTGTGTTTTAACACAGACTTCCTCTTGAGCTAAGGATATTATCCAAAAAAGAAGAAAAAAGTTGCTTTGTTTCTTTTTTAACGAAGTAGAAGCAGAATTATTTTTATGCCATGTTATAGTACATTGCTGTGAAATTGGCTGAAATACAGGTTTTGCTCTGTGTATACACAGAGCGAATAGAGCAGAAATTTAGAGGCAAAGGTAGGGAAAATGGGATTAGAATGTCTGACTATTTAAATTATAGATAAGGTAATATTTGACATTTACGAATGTATAGGATTTAGGAGTGTCTTCTATTCTTTGACTCATACATTTGATTTTTATTCAATTATGATTGTTCTATGCAGGACATAAATAAAAATAAGCACAAAAGTACATAATCTTCAGGTTGAAGTGAAGAATTATGATTTTAACAGATATTCTTTAGTGGATCCTTGTCAGCATAGGACCCAGAAAAAACACATGGATTGAGAGAAACAAGATTAATATCTTCAAGCAGTAACATAATTAGGTAAACATATTATTGGAGGGAGTTAGAATATAACACTTCAGCTCTTGCCAAATGGCAGCCTCTACCAGGATCAGTTCGGTTTACTTGAGGGCGGTTATTCACAAAGCACCCTATTTAGAGCACGTTTTACTAGGGTAAGCGTACTGCTTTCTAATCCTTTAATTTTCAAAGTCTCAGTACGGGGCTAGCCAGAAAGTACTTTGAACTTTTCTGGCAACAGGCTGTTCTTCTTCTAAAAATAATAAGCAGTAATCTGTCGGGCTTTCACAAAAAACTGCTGAAGAGATCTCATGCTCAGACTTGAACTATTTCCTTAAACTGTTAGAATTGGTTTGCCAGAGTAAAGTAAATTAGATTTTTATTAGGTCACTGAAATACCAAATAGCTGAAGTTCAGATCATGTCCCAAACATACAGCCTACTGAATTCTTCAGGTCTTTAAAATACTACATTGCATCTGTACCCAGAAAAGGTGTTATTTCTCCAACAAATAATCAGAGTGTTTTTATGTACCCAGTTAGTAGCTGCTGGCATTAAATCTGATATTAAATCTGATATTAAAACAGGCCTCCAGTACTTTTCTAGAAAAATTACAAACAAGACATCTTAATAAGGCATACTATGAGCTTACTTGTAAAAACTTGATTCCTAGAACTATAAATGCAAGATAAGCGTATTGCTTGGAGCAGTGCTAACTTTCCTTTTCCATTAAGGAGTCACGGCACAACAGCACAGTTGAAGAAGACTCTGAAGGTGATAATGATTCTGAGGAATTTTATTATGGAGGACAGGTAACAGAGGTCATTTTATCACAAATTTCAAGAATTTAATATTTGTAATGTATGATAATTAATTTCTTATGTTTATTTAACATTGAGTAGAATGCTACATATGTAGCATTTTATAGCAGAAATACTGAATATGTATATAAAATTTAAGATTAGTTTGTTTACATTTGCAAAGATGTAAGACTAGATAAAACAAGTACTCTTCAGAATGTTAGCAAAAAGAAGCCATTTGCTTCTTCCAGGAAATAGTTGTTCACCCTTTAAAGTTTATCCTATTGTTGACATAAATGGGAAGTCAGAATGGATTCAAATCTGTTATCTTCTTTATGATTGCCATTTTGTAAAGACAAGAGCACTGCAATTTAATGATAAATGTAATTACAAAACAATTTTGATCTAGGCAGTAGTCCATGCTTTTTCTGAACTCTAGAGTTAAATTCACCTTGAAGAATGCTGCATTTTTTCATGTGAATGAACTCTGCTGTCTCTTTTTTTCTTGTTCCCTCAGCAGAATCAGTTATTATTAAATTCACTTATGTATTGAAAAATAAAATCTTTTCATATATTTTCTTTTTGCAATATCAATATATCACTTCAGGCTGATACTCCATGCAGATTTTTTATATCTTTTAGTCTATTGCCCCAAAGAAGTAATTCATTAATGCTATTGGAACTGTTTCTTTCAATGAACATTTTAACAAATTTTAGTTACTATTCATGAAAGTTGTCACAGCCTCAGCCTTGAGGCTGAAGCAATCCATGCCCTGGGTGCAGAGCCAAGGCTGCAGGAGTATTCTAAGAGTGCCAGACAGTCGGGTCAGTGCAGTGCAGTGTGGGATGCTGATGAGCAGGATATCACTGAACCTCTTATCTTGCGCAGCCAACAGCCTGGTGGGGTTTGAACACAGAATGAGTGCTGATATGCTTTACTCAAAAGTAAAAAAAAACACTCCCCTAAAAAATTCTTAGAAGTGAAATTGACACTGGAAATGAAGGAATGGATTTTCAGTGTCAGATATAACTGACATGGAGTACTGACTCTTGATTTTAGAAATTACTGCAGAAATTGCCTCCTTTCAGCTGCCAACTCCTACAGCCCCACAGAGCACTGAGGCAAGCCATGCACAGATACTGCAGTACAAAAGGTGATGTCCTATCTTAATCCGCCTGAGAGGAAAATTCTTCTGATTCTGTCCTGTAGTGAGAGTTCTGTGTTTTAGCTCAATTTTACAGCCCTACAGAAAGGGCAGTAACCTCAGGGTGAAGAAAAAGGCAGAAAACAGCAGGGATCACTTACTTTCTGAACCAGTGCTAATACATTTGGTAAAGGATGCCTGACAGGGTCCAAAGGAGTTAATAAATATTGTTATTTCCTGTGACATATGAACACAAGCATATATACATCATTATGCAAGTTGTGAAAGAGCTGTGTAATAGGTAATACTGGTTAGAATTTAGTTCTCTTATACTTGAATTAGAAATTACATTGCATTGTCATTTTTTAAGGTAATACATTTAATTGAAGAAATTATAACTAGCAAAAAGAGTTAGATCACCAATAAAAATAAATTAGGTCACTGTGAATGTCTTGAATATAGAATATTCAAAAAGCAGAATAAGGAGAACAAACAAACAAAGAAAATCATAGAAAGTGTATTTGAAAAGAGAGAAAAAAGGTAATTTTAAATTTAAAATTTTGTGGTCAAAAATACAGAATTCTGAAGAAGAGCTGATGAAATGAAAAAATACTGAGGACTTAGAAAATAAATGGGAATTCAGGTAATGAGCCAAGTTCCTCCAAGATATAAAAATAGTCATTTTGCAAATAAAGTGATTGTAGGAGTTAAGTGAGCACCAGGTGTATTAGGAAAACAAAATACTTGATGATATATGAGGGGAACAAGCAAGGCAAGTTGCCTCATTTGATGCAAGCATGTGCTATGCCTACAGAGAAAGGGGACAGAAATATTGGCCTGGACAGCTGGATAGAATAGATACCTGTGTAATTATGCAGAACACAGTTGGGAAAGGTGGAAGTCAGGGATAATTCTCAACATTTCTGAGTGATTGTAACTAGAAAGAGAGCATATGATGATGAAACAAGGACTGTGGAAGGTTGGAAATGGCATTTGAAAACAAGATACAACCTTTCAGTCATGAATTAAGTGTTTGTATCTGCTTCCTAGGTACCTGCTTGTAATCCTTCCTAAGGATTTAATGGATAAATACTTTTAAGTAGATAAGTGATTCAATAGCTTAAGTCTTATTGATTTTCAATGGGATTAAGGTTTGTAAATCACTTAATCTCCTTTAAAAATGCAACCTTTTGTCAGTATGTGGGCCAAAGTAATCTGGATCGGGTCTCCGATTAAAAACACAGACTTCTTAAACACAGACCATTCAGACAAAGCAAAGTTACCAGGTTTATATTCACTTGCTGTGACACTCTTCATTAAGTCTTTTATATTTGCAAATGAGAACAAGAGACTGAAGCAGTAATACTACTGTCCCTGGCACTCTCTCCCTCCTCTTATGCATGAGTTACAGGACATACTTCTAAATGTAGATATACAAACTTCTGTCTGTCTTCTCTGATGTGCCTGCCCAAACAATGGAGGGATACTTGGCTTATTCCCTTCTGGCTGTGAATATCACTGATATCTCAGAGCCCCATGCTATGCTCATAAATATTGATAAATAAATATTGTGCCTTATTTTAAAAGAATCATAAATCTAATTAACTTATTCTTTGCTAACTTCCACATGTTAAAAATTATCAGCTGATCATTAATTCTGTTGCCATTTATTTAATTAGATTGAAAAGTACACCTCCTGTTTTCCGAGCTGAAATTGACACAGCACCTACAGTTTTGTGCATAAAGATGGAATAAACAGTACTGCAGTTAGAGAAGATTCTGCAACAAGATTTTTCTGCAGGAATTTCTAGGTAGATAGATCAAAAGGGATTAATTACAGCCTTCTGCTTTGCTCTCTGAATTTATCAGAGGTACAAGTCTAAACCTACTCTCATTTCTGAATCTATCCAAATTTGGGGAGTTCTTTGACTTCCTCGTAAGTGGAATTAGCATCCCAATTGTTGTAAAGTAGAATTAGGTTCATGCAATCAGAATCATATTGCTTAACACAAAGGTAGTAATGCACTGAGAATAAATTGTTACAAGTGGTATTTTGGTCATTGTAGCAAATAGGAGGTTATTTTATTTAATGACTTTATACAGTCTAACCAAACCAGTTTGAAAAAAATTGGTATTGTGTCTAAACACATATTTCCTTATACCGCCGGTGAAGTACTTAAAATGTGAAAGTATTCTTTAATTTTGTATTTTTTCATCTGATATCAATGTACTGGTGAGTAGGATACAGCCAACATGTACACAGAAAATTTAGTTTAGATGCTAAACACTTAGTATATAGAATAGTTTAATGCTTCTGTTGTTGAGCCCAAGTCATTCTGTGTCTAATAAGTATGAGAGTTGATTTTCCATCTTAATGGTGTTAAAATGCATGTGTCCCAGAGCAAACCTCAAGACAAGAAAGGATAGAGGGATGAGTCCTCAGCTTCTCTTATGACAAACAGGAATGGGACACTCAAAATTTAGATTAAGAGGCATCTCCTTTGCAAATCTTACTGTTTAGCAGAGCCAGACCACCTCAGTGCTTCAGCTTATCAACATAGTGTCCTTTATGAGTATGTCATTAGGGAATGTTTATGCAGCATATTTTGCAGGGGGAGCTTTCAAGAGCCTACACCAGTTGCCAGTAATGAAATAAACAAAACTCCTAGGATATTTTTGTCTCTGGTAGGTTAGCTATGATGGAGAGCTTCACAAGCACCCACAGCTGGAGGCTGATTTGACAGCAGTGAGAGAGATCTACGGACCTAATGCAGTATCTCTCAGGTACGTCACTGATCTTTCAGTGTTGTGGAGCCTTTAACTTTTGGAGATTGAGTTCCTCGTGGACATTCCCTGACTATGTAAGCACAAGTCTCTTCTGGTGGTTTCTGCATGTTGCATGGCAAGATGATGGAACACTGCTGTCTAACAGTAATACTGGATTGGGGGTTTTTTGTGGATTTTTGTGGCTGATACATATGGCTGTGCTCAGAACAAGCCCTAGAAGCGTGTTCTCAGATGTCATTGTCTTTGGCAGTTCAGCTGGTATTTGATTAGGCTGTTTTGTTAAAAATTAATATTCAGCATTACTGTAAACCCTTGTTAAATTCCTTTTCTGTCATATTTTGTCTTTTGCCTTGGAGGTGAACAAGAGGAATGAAAAGAGATTTATTAAATGTTTTCCCTAGATAAAGACTGAAGGAATTAGATTTTTCTAGTCTCAAAAAAAAGAGGTATTATACTAGTTTTTCTTCATAAAAGCTGTAGATAGGAGTCATCAAACGTTCTGTGTAGTCATCATGAGAGAGACAATAAGAAACTGGCTCTCTTAGCAATAAACAAAAATCTGGTTACATTTTAAGAGATCTTTCTAATTGTGGGAATCAAAATTATCCTACGCAGAGAAGTGTTGGAGCCTCACTCAAAGTTGAATTGTAGTGAGCAGTTATACAGAAATTCTGTTAAGCATATATGAGCATAAATGATTCTGCCACAGGTCATAGCTGTATGATATTTTTAATAACATTCAGGCATTTTGTAACTGAATTTTCTATCTATGTAATCTTAGTAATTTAATAAAAATATTATGGCAAGATGTAACAGACCCAACAGGCATATTACAAAGAAAAAACAAAGACAGTAACTGTAGGCATACATATATTGCAAGTAACAATGTCCATTTACCTCTGAACAATAAACTCTGTTACTTTTATCTAGGAAGAGGGAGCATTTTGAAAACTATGGTGTACTATAAGTTTCCAAGTTAAGTGAAAATATCTTTACATTTGACGACCTGGGAAACAGGAATCTGAACAGTTGCATATAGATTTAGGAAATGAATGAGATAAATGTTTAATTGCCAAACTGCTAATTAGGAAATTAAGAGTACCTTGATTATAGGCTTTTCCAAGCTTCTAAAACTAGAACATTATAGGTAACCTTTCAAAAAATTCAGTGCATTTTATTTATTGAATCAGCTGTTTCACTGGAACTACTGTGAATTCTTTGAGCTCGCTGTACTAGAAATTGTGGCAACTGCCACAGTTTGCTTTTGGCATGTGGAAATCTTTAATGTTTCTTCCACTCTGTTTCAGATGGAAATACTTGCAAATGACAAATGCACTATTAAACATTCAGTTTCACCCCTTTCCTGCAGCTTCACTTCTCTGTGGAGAGAGAAGTCTGACAGAGACACCCGCTAAGATACATATATGCTCTTTTAGGAGTCTCTTGTGGTTGCAGAGACAACTGTACATAGAAAAGTTGAATTCCTTTACCTGTTTGCTTTCCACCACTCTCCTTTGAAATCTGGCCATCGAAGTAATGACAAAGTCCTTGTTTTCAGCCTTCTGAATCTCAGCCATGTGCATAATACCAGTGTTCATTTGTAAAAATTTGTAGAAGTTTGTATCAATCTGATATTCAGATCCTCTGGAAAACTCACAAAAATCTTAGGCCTGTAATGTACTGCACTGTAGTGCAGGCCAATGGCTAAGTCATTCAGTAGATGGGTAATTTCACTTTCAAAGCTGGATCTTCAGGGAGCTGTAGGAGCTTGCTGAGTGCCTGTAGAGCTCTGTGTGGACAGACTGCAAAGCAACTGACAGGGTGACTGTGAAGTCTCCAGTTAACACAGCATTGGTCCCTGCATGGGCATGTCTGCTCTAGAAAGAGAACCACTGGGATACCAGGATTTGGTCAAGCTACTTCTAATGTGATCTAGGTCCTACCGTGGACTGAGAGGCCACTTTGGCAGGAGATGGTTGTGGTTACAAAAATATTTTGTATTTCAAAATCGACTTCTTTAGGCGAAACTGGTTATGTGCACTGTAGTAGTTTAGCTTAAAAGAAAAGTAGAAGTCACTGTAAGAACAAGCATATAAAGGCACCAAAAGAAAAAAAGTGTAATGACTGGAAGCTGATCTCTGAATTGCAGTTAATTTAAATTAAAAGCATTTTATTATTTAGGCGCTTAAATGAGTATTTTCTAGCCCTGATTTTCAGAAGTCTGCAAGTACTTTGAGGGAGGATAATCAAAGTGAATCAGAAATAAGAGGCAAAAAAGCCATACTTTAAATGTAGGGTTTCAGATAACAAGGAAAAGCCTATTAATGTAAGTTAAATCTGAACCTTGGGTATCCCAGCAATACTTTTTATCTGCAATACATTGCAGATAAAAAAAAGGTAACTATTGCCTTGAGTACATTAGAAGTCAATCTTTATATTTTAACAAACAAGCACTTGAATGTGTGAACTTATCCCATGGGTATATTATGCCACTCTCTTGGCAATGTTGTATTGTCTTGTGTCATTGTCTTCATTGACATACCTCAAATCTTTTCAATATAATGCAGTTCTTTCCTTTCAGGGAATATGGAGCCATTGATGATGTAGATATTGACCTGCATATTGATGTTAGCTTTCTTGATGTAAGTAATCTAATCACAGAATTATATAACGAACATTAATACCCATTTAATTTTGCTACGTATCAGACTCTAAGTAGCCACTTAAAATCTCAGGTTTTTTTGAGATTTGATCTTCACAAGTGGCTGTCACATAATTAATTGCTACTCATGGAAAGGTTTCCTTTTCCTTTAACACTCACATTGTTAAAATGCTTTGTAGGCTTTTATTTACTGCCTTTCAAACACACCTTGTGACTGGTAAATGTTTTAACAGATACAAATGAAATACTTGTTTTGTTATTTTGCTGTCTTAGACATTATTTAAGTTAAAGCACTTCTAGAGTCCTGAAGGGAAAAAGACATTGTCTGGAGCATTCCTGTGTGCTTCTCAAAATCTAGGCTGATTAGGGAGAGGCTTGGCTGGCAAAGGAGACACAGGGCAGTGGAGCTGCAAGCTGGCAGCATGGCTTCTTAACAGTTGTGCTGTCATTAACTCCCAGCTGTGCAGATCTAGGTAGAGAACAAACTTAACTGCTTCTATGGGCATCATTAGCCTCTGCACCGGTACGGTGTATTCTCAGATCAGCACAAGTAGGATAACATTTCTTGGGTTTTCCTAAAAATTACAAAAAATCTGATAATAACTTGAATCAGTCTTAAGGAACAAAAGTTTCCTTTACCCTGTGTTACTGGATGAGTTTGATGTCCATCTTTATTTGCGTCTTCTCAGCTTAAAGGCAGTATTTCTTGATGGATAAAAATATGTCTGCCTGAACCATGGATGTAGTGTTGTACGTAAATCTGTATCTGTTTTTTTCTTTTTATCTTGAACTAGGAAGAGATTGCTGTGGCTTGGGATGTAATTCGCACAGAGCCTATAATAGTGCGACTGCACTGCTCACTTACACAGTACTTAAATGGTCCAGGTTAGTCACCTATATATTCTTTATGTGTTCTGTATGAATATGTTGGTCTGAGCCATGTACTAAGTGATAGATACTCCTTCATTGCCCAATGTTTGTCCATGCATGTGCTTAGCCAGTCGGGCTGGTTTGAAGTTAGGTATGATTTGCATGGCTGGTCCCTCAATAATGACTTGGGCATCTAATTTAAACTTCTATAGGGTGATTTTTGCCACTTGTTTTCCTGACATCACTTGAAATGGAACTGCTTCCCCTAGGAACCAGGGTTAAGAAATAAAGATCTGTAATTTCTAATGTGTGACTTTCTTGGAAATCTGGGATCATCTGCACAGATGAGATGTAACTGATAAGGTGTGCACACACAGACCTGTGCAACACATTAGTGTGCTCTTTTTCATGTATCTTTAAAGAATCAAAATGTGATGATTATCCTTTCCACTTATGATTGCTGTCTGAGAATTTTTAGATTTAAATGAGTTAAGTGAGTAACGCTTCCTCATGAGAATAAAACTGATCAAACTTCTGAAGAATCAACTGGTTTTGAAGACTTGGAAGCACTCACAGGCAAGGGTCAACTTCAGATATTTTTACACCAAGAAGACAGAAATAAGTTGAAATTTTGGTCATAACTTGCTCAGTTTTGAGGCTTGCAATACAATCCGTCAGTTTAGGCTTGTATCTGTGGGACAATTCTGCCCCTGGAAAATTAATAGTTGTTTCCAGTCATAATATGAATGACAAAATCTGTTCCAGTGAGCTATTTTTATAGCATATGTTGCCTGATGATGCTAAGGTTCTGTTCATTCAAAAACATTTCAATAGGACGAGGGGCAATGGTTGTAAGCTGGAACATAGGAGGTTCCGCTTCAACCTGAGAAGGAACTTCTTCACAGTGAGGGTGACAGAGCACTGGAACAGGCTGCCCAGGGGGCTTGTGGAGTCTCCCTCACTGGAGATATTCAAGACCCAACTGGATGGGTTCCCGTGTGACTTGGTTTAGGTGATCCTGCTGTTGCAGGCAGATTGGACTAGATGATCTTTCGAGGTCCCTTCCAATCCGTAGTGATTCTATGATTCTATGATTATATCAGTTCTTTTTTCTTTTTTTGCTTGACTTCAGTCTTTTTTTCTGCATTTTATTGCTTCAGTCTTTTTTGTTAATGTGCAGATCTTAGAATATGTGTTTGCCATAGCAGGTAGCTCTGTTAGTATTAATATTTTTATCCAAATGTAATTTAAAATATAAAGAGTGCATCAAAGAAAAGATGGTGAAGTGTGAAGAGCAGCATACAGTAAGAAGTGATCTAGTGAAATGAGAAGTAACAACATGGTATGTTTATGGTTAAACCAGCAGCTGCTGACAGAGGGGGTAACTGGGTACCGTGAAAGGCCAGACCAGGGCTAGAGACAAGTGTTTAGCTGATACTGGTTTTATGAGCTTGGTTACTCTCTTTATTAACCAGAAAAGGACAATGATAACCACCATCTTTTGTATTAGCAATGAAACAGCCAAACTAATAACAAATGCTGAGTACATAAGGTTAGACCAGTAAATGCATAAGGGTCACAATTAATGGGAAATCAGTCCTGAGAAGCAGGATGGTAAGTGAACTTCTTCAGGGAAGAAGACAAGCAGAAGAAAGAGGAGAAGTAAAATCAGTAGAACGCCACTTCCCCTTTTACGCCAAGCATGACTTTTGTGGTCTAGGATGCAGCTGTAGTCAGCTCTCATCAGCTGCCCATGCTGACTCTAAACTTTTAATGGTGCAGACCATGGCTGACCTAGAATTCTGTCCCAACAAAAGCAGGACAGAATTCCACCCTATAGCACATACAATTTATTTCATGCCCGAGTCATTACTATTTTTCCCATCTCTCAATACATCCATATACACAAGCATTGGTCCCTTGGTCCGTGAGTCATTTCTCCATAAAGTTCATTGAATTAATTTCGTTCAAAACCATGGGTTCCATCTGTTGGATGGTTGAAGGTACTGCCCTGATCAAATTATTAATACTTTTTGTCAGTTTGTCTCAAACATCAGTTTGTCTTGGAAAAGATGAGATTACATTTGAATAATGACATTAAAGAAAGGGTATCTACAGGTCTTTGAACTATGTAAGTATGGATGGTCAGATTAGATATTCTGTAATTTTTTAAAAAAATTGTTAAAATGAAATTAAAGCGTAAACTTTGACACTGTGAATAAAATCTGGCTTTCTGAATGATCAGAATACATGTTCCAAAGTACTGATTTTCTATTAAGACTTGAACCAAACCCAGATTTTTTGTTGGTTTTTTTTTTATTTCACTTCAGTCATTACCACTTTGTGTAATACAAACTATAGTCTATTCATGCTTGTAATGTGTGTTAGCTGTTGTCCTGCCATGAGGACCTGAGGCTCTTTCAACAATTGCTGGATTCTGTCTGCCACTTCTATCTAGTAAATGCTATTAATGTATATTGGTAATACAAAGAGCTAGTTTCTAGCCTCCACCCTACACGTTCAATTTTCTGACAGATTAATATAGATATAGCGATGTTAGGATGGATCTTGAGCAAATTCAGTGCAATCCTTGGCCACTGGAATTTATGTATCAGGCACTTACATGATGATTATGGATCTTGTATTAAAAACACCTTCAGAAAGAAAACCCAAATGCTAATTAATTCAGTTTCTTGTACTCTGGGTTTTCTTCATAGTCACAGCACGTAATGACTACTTACTTGGAAGAAAATTTAAGAGATTAGGCTAAATGAATTACCAGTCCAAGTTCATGTATTCTGATGCTGCTCTCTAATACTTGAATAATACAAAAGCACATTTTTGTTATTAAAATTAGTGAAAAGAGATATATTTGGAAGAATTCAATTTCCAAAATACTAATTTGTAAAATTACAATTTATAATACTGAAAGGATCATTCATTTCTTAATAGGCTTAGATGACACATTCACTTTTACCATTGCTTCAATAGCACTGTCTATAAGTAGTAGTAAAGGTCTAGATGCAACAGTGTCCCTAATATGACTTGTATGGCCATGAGTTCTTGATTATTTCTGTAAGTTCATATATCAACAGTCAATATCTCCTTTTTCCGTAGTGCCAACTGTGGATGTATTTCAGCTCTCTACTAAGGAAAGATTTGGGCTAGGACATCAGCTGAAAAAGTAAGTCTAGAAAAGTGTAAACCCCTGTTATTAGGTAAATATTACACTCTTTGTAGTTCCTGGACCATGTCATAATTAACAGGTTGTCAGGTTGGTTGGATCAAAGCAGTTTGAAGTTCTTTTTCTTTAAATAAAAAATAGCAGGATTTGCCTTTTTAAGTTCCGTTTTGACAATCATTAAGGAAAACTTGATTTGTACTGCCTACCAGGTTTTTTTTCTGTCACTGGAGCAGGAATCTTTCTGAACATTGTGCATACCCAAAGGGGTCTATGATTTCATGGTAGCCTTTAGGATATACTACAGTAATAAGGCCATCTTAATTTTGAGGACAAGAGGGAAGAACAGTTGGAAAAAACCCAGCAATTTCACATGTTCATTATATAATTAACTCTAATACAATTTGCTGAGTCATCTTTTCACATTCACTTGTGTATGAGTAATAAAATGACATGGATATAGGCTTTCATTTCTGACCATTACAATACTAAGAATCTCTTCAGAAAACTAGTGTGTTTCTGTTTGGTGTTTAAAGAAATTCAGTACAGCATTTTCATAGTCTTACAAATGAATTAGTATTATTAAAATATCTGTGCTACAGGAATTAAAAAAATGAAATGCTTCCCTCATATGAGCAATCTCCTAGAACATTTCAGTACTTCCACTATCTCTCATTTGTGCACTGGGTCATTACTAAATATTCCATAAGATATTTTCAAGGACATAGCTGCATAATTCACAGCTGAGAAGAAGTCAGAGTACCCATGAACCCTGTGGCCTTTGAAGATTCACTAAATTTTCAGTAAAGACCATACAAAATTCCACTTCAACTTTATCACTCAAAGACCCCACTGCTAGATTAGAGTCACAGAACTATTTTGTTTGGAAGGAACTACTGGAGGTGACCTAATGCAACATCCTGCTCCAGATAACGATAACTGCAAAATTATAAGAATCGACTCAGAGAGCCAGGCAGTTGAGCTGTGAAATCTCCAGCCTTTGTGAAGAACCTTTTGTACTTGCTGTGAGTGCTTATTTTTGTAGCCTTTATGTTTCAAGCGTTCCTTGCTACAACTAGAGACTGCTGCCTTTTGCAGTCCATCTTTGGGAAGTGTCCAACTTTGTCTTTTCTGTGAACCTTTTTTGGGTACTGTAATATTCAACATCCCTACCTTCATGTCTGTACTTTAGAAGAATATGACTCTACTTGAGTAGAGTGGATGATGTAGCCTATCTCTGTAGCAGCTGGAGAGACAAACCTATGGTTGGATGAGTTGTCGTTGAATCAGTTTGTCTCTAAATCTCCATGAGAGGCGAATTTGCATAAATCTTGCCATGATTGTTTACACAGACTTTATTCTCAGTAAAAGTTCTATGTAAATCACTTCTATGTGGAAAACAAAGCATTATTGAGGAGCTAAGGCACTCAATCATCAGCCCACATATATGACAGAAAAACTCTGCCTGTAGAGTAAGAACATGTTGCTTATATGATGAACAGAGACACTCTGTCATTAAAGTGAATATGTCTTTATTCCTAGGATAATTAAGAAAATATTCTTTTCTTTCTTGTAGAATTATGCAGACGTTTGTTACACAACAGTGGAAGAATAGCAAAGACAAATCTAACTGTACGCACAACAAGAAAGTGTCTGACAAAAAAGTGAAATCTCCTCTGCACATCTTTTCTACATTGCGCAGGTAATAGCAAGGAAAATAAGCTGTTAACACTATATCATGTTCAAAATCCACAAGGTGAAATGCTGACTTTTCTCCACAAAAGAAATGCTCTATTTATATCTTACCTCATGGGTTTCCAGTCCTTGACTTGCATGACATGAAGGTGAACTATGTACTACTGTGTCTTCTAAAACTTACTTGAAGGCAGAACATTTTATTGCCTTGCTCTCTGAAATAGCCCTGTTTCATCTAGAATAGGAAATAATTGATTTTATATTATTATGGTGAGTTCAAACCACAAGTAAACAGAACGAAAAGCAACCAGGTCTTGATGAGGTCTCTGGTAGAATTTACCAGACAATAGGTAGTTTAGGGAAAATGAAAGGAGTTTATTAGATCTGTAACTACATACAAAAAGAAGAGTAAGGTTAAGCAAGTTAGTGCACACAAGCCAGAAACTCCATCTCAAATGCCATCACATATTCTGAGAAAAAGAACAATGGGATATTACTACCGTATTGGTCTTTGGGTTTTTACATTAGAGACCTGGGAAGAGCATGTTGGTCAAGCAGAGAGGGGTACAACCACCCTCTCTTCTTTCCTTCAGAGAGACTTGTCAGGTCTCCCTATGAGTTCAAGACCGTGGTCTGCAGATGCTGAACCCTTGGCGATTTCAGACTAGTGAACTCTTGAATTCTTCAGTGTAGCTTGTCTGGCAAATTGCTAATCGGACAGGCCTGATTCCTTAGAGCCTGAACAGCATCCTTGGTGCAGAAACATGCCTTTTGAAAAGAGCTCAGTCTCTCTTCTTACCAAAGAAGGTCTAAGAATTCTTGAGTCCTTCTGCTTCTTTCAGAACAGACAGTTCAGCTAAACACGAACGAATTTTCAGATGCCTTGCCCGGGCCTTCTTGTCTCCTCAATACTTGAGCATCCCCAGCTTTTCTCAGTGTCAGAAATGACAAAGAGTTTCTCTTCTTGTTGATCAGTTGCTCCAAATGGCGGCAGCCACATGGCCAGGCATGTGGCAAGCACACAATGGCAGTGACTGCATAGCTACATGAGCAGGGGCCTCCCCTTGCTGCAAACACAGCTAACAGAGAGTTCCCCTCCCAGGGTTCTCTCTCTCTCTCCCCTCCTTCTGCTTTGCTTATAGGGGAAAGGGGAGTATTTCAGCTCACCATGGGTTGCTGGATGCAGTACTGACTCACTCCATGCGGGGAGGAATTGGCATTTGATGGTTCTTGCTACACCTGGCTGCCTTGGAAGGTGAGCGGGGGAAGGGCTTTATGTTAGCACAGCATAGAAGCCAGTCTGTGGCTCTGCCGGTATGCTCTGCCAGCACTGGTATGCACCGTTCCAACTTGGGGGCCAAGGCCAAGCCAGTCTGAGTCAGGGTCAGCTTCTTTCCCCTCATACCCCCTCCCTACCTCCATCCAGCAGGGCAGGGGCTGAAGGCCCCACCCACACAGCCCCCTTAGAAGTGGGAACAGGGGAGACGGAACCCTATGTGGATGTGCTGGGGAAAAGGTCCCAGAGGAACAAAGGGACTGACCTGTGCAATTAGCCATCTCTTATAGCTTAACCTTTTGTGCACCCCCACAACAGGTCACTGAGAAATTTTTCCTTAAGATGAAATGCATATTTTTCTTTATGGGTAATTTTCAAACTGTAACAATTACTTAACTTGATAACTTCCTGTAGTCAGGCATTTGACAGTTACTTGAATAGCAGAAGTACAAATATAAGTCATGTGTACCAGTAATATGTAACATATATATTTTTTTAAAGTGTGGTTGTCTAGATTGTGGTGGGTTCAAGACCAATTTAATATACAAGAAAAGAAAGCAAAGCAGTGAGGTCTCGATGACATCTCGGATAAATTTGCCAGACAATGGATGGCTTAGGGAAACTGCAGAAAGGTTTATTAACTCTATAACTGTATACAGAAAGGAAGAAAAGGTTACGCAAGTCAGTGCACACAAACTAGAAACTGTGTCACAAATGTCATCACACATTCTGAGAAAAATACAATGGCAGGTCACCATCATTTGGGCCTTGGTTCTTCTTTCACTTTAGAGACCTGGGAAAAAGAACATGTCAGTCCGGGATGGCCTGACTTTCTCAGCGCCCACACCTGCATCCCTCGGTGCAGCCGCATGCGTTTCAAACAAAGAACTCAGTCTCTGTCTTTCAGATCCAAGGTTTAAGGATTCTCAAGTCCTTCTGCTTTCTTCAGCTAAGCACGAAGGAGTTCTCCCCCAAAACTTAAGCACCCCAGTCTTTCTCAGCAGCAGAAATGACAAACAGCCTCTCTTCCTGCTGATCAGTCTCTCCAAAATGGCAGCAGCGTAGCCTCATGGCCCCGGCCATGTGCGGGATCCAAGATGAAGACCGACCACATGGCTGTGTCAGCAGGGCCGCACACCCCCCATACTCTACATGTGGCCAAGAGGGTCTTCCAAAGATTCTCCCTCCTCTTCTCCCTCTCCTGTTTCAGCTCCAGGAGGAAGAGAATTACTCCAGCTCACCGCAATGCTGAAGGCTGCTCCGGTGGGGGGGGGTGTTGTGATGGCAAATATGCACCAGTCTTTCTTCTCTGGTCCGGGCACGGTGCAGCGGCAACAGTGGGACCATGCTGCCGTGGCGAGGGGCCATCTTGGAGCCGCATTTCCCACCCCTCCTCACCGCCTCGGGAACAGGAGATGGGGGGGTGCTCGCTTCAGGAGCTGCTGCCCCCCAAAGAGAGGGAACAAAGTGTGTGCTCTTCTTTTTATAGGCTGACATAGGCAGGCCTTTCTGGGGCAGGTCCCAGGATAGATCCTTCTGGGGAAAGTTCCTGGGACAGTGTAACTGAGGAATGGTCCCCCAGGACAGGCCTTTCCGGGGCAGGTCCCCAGGACAGTGTCACCTCCCCCAGGACAGGTAACTGGGGGAAGGGTTCCTCTTGAGAGTAACTTTTTGTTCCTCATGAAAGCACAACTTTTGCATATCTGAAAATTCTGGTAATTTTCAAACTGCAACATAGATGTTTTTTGTTTAGAAAGAACATATTTTTTTGATTTTTTTTAAAGCTAGAAAAATTATTGGTGAAAGACTGATTTGCTGAGCTGCTGAGCACCCGCCCATCTCCACTAAGTACATTAATGTTCACCACTTCTGAAATACAGAATTTCAAAGAACAAAGGCATTAAAAACATACAAGTAGTTTGTTAATAGTTATGTTTAATTCATTATGACTTCTGCCAGTTACTCATAAATGTATGTAAATTAGGCTCTTATTTTACCTCTTTTAGGAATGTGACTATTTAGCACGTTTTCCTGCTTAGGAGGGGTTGACATATCAACCCTTCTGTGAGTCTGAGGTGAATGCTTCTCTGAACATTACTTCTTTTTGATTAATTTTGCCTTTCTAAATTTCTTGTGTAAAAAAGAGAGTATGATGATTGCTTACCCTGAAAAGGAAGGAATATCAAAGATGACAAAGTTTATTTGTTTCAAAGGCAGGAGAGGAAGGTGATGTAAGAAGCTTACCTATAACCTACAATGTCACACATCATTTCCTAGCAAAGGCCATATCTTGAGGTTTGTTTTTATTCAGAAAGAACATAGAAGAGCGAGCCTAGTCTTTCCACTTGATTTGACTCCTGCTGCAGTGCCTGTCCAAAGATGGCTCAGCCCAACAACAGGCATCTCTGCAGCACCATTACTACCTCCTGTCTGCAGGAGAGTGGTATTAAGCGAACTGCAGCAGTGAGTCAGCAACTTCCATATGCATATTCTACTGTCACCACTTCCTAACTGGGTGGGGAAACCTGCCAGCCTCTCCCAGTGGAGTTTCACTTCTTTTCTGTTTGATCACAGCCCAATAAATACTCCAAAGATTAATGTTGCTTATGAAGCATAGAAAAATTATTCAGTGTACCTGGTATGTCGATAATTATTTTGCAAAGAAGGGTAAATGAGAGCCTTATAGAAACATGACAATGCATGTGAATGTTGTTTTGTAAAAACATTTTGGGTTTTACTTTCTGCATTAATAATTTAGGTCATCACATTCTCATTTCTACTCTTATAGAACTGGCATTTTTCTAGAACGTGAAAGAAGGCCATAGAAGTGTCTTCCACAGAACACCAAGATTGTTATGGGGTTTTAAAAATGCTAATCGTTATGGTACATTAAAGACGAATTTTGCCAAGGAAAGTGTGTTATGCTCTTAAACAAAATATGTGGGTTTCCTTTCAGATACTTTCCTAATAAATGGTTTTGCTCAGAGACATAGAGAGCTTTACAAAGAGCCATAAGGATATAGTACTAACTTCTGTTTAAATGATTTGTCATCTTTCTGATCAATGAACTCATGTGTAAGTAGAAGTAGAATGCCTATTTGGGATTGGGGAATTATTTCTGTATACAGTTGCTAAGTTTTTTTAATATTGGGCTGCATTAACTAGTGAAAAACATGAAGACAATTGACTCTTAAAAGTTTTCACATATGTGTGGTCTTTCACAAGATTTTGATTATTCTCCAACTTTGTCTTCTCCTTCTTTACTTTTAAGGTCACCAAGTTATCCTCCACCTGGCTGTGGTAAAAATAAGTCAAAACTGAAGTCAGAACAGGATGGCATCTCCAAAACTCACAAGTTACTGAGAAGGACTTGCTCTAGCACAGTGAAGGTGGAGGATATGTGTGCCACAAAATCTCACAGAACCTTTGGCCGCTCGTTGTCGAGTGACCCTAGGGCTGAACAAACAGTGGCTATTAAATCGCACAAACTATTGAACCGTTCTTGCTCTGCAGCCGTCAAGCAGGAGGAGTGCATTGCTTTAAAGCCACATAAGCTGCTAAGTAGGTCATGTTCTGGGGATCCACGATGTGAGCACAACAGCACCTTGAAGCCCCACAAACTTTTAAGCAGGTCCTACTCCAGTAATCTTAGAATGGAAGAATTGGATGGATTGAAGAGTCACAAGTTACTCAGCAAGACTTACTCCAATGCCCCTAAATCATCCAAAATAGAGCCTTTCAAGGAATCCACCACAGCAGAGAGCAGGAGGCTCTCTCTTACCTCAGGGCTTATTGGTATCTTAACACCATCTTCATCATCATCTTCACAAGCTGCTGTGCGTAATAATTTTTTTTTTATTCTGCTTATTTTCCTCCTGTTATTTTCCAAATGTGCTGTTACGCTTATTATGCAAAGGCATTAATACTGAAGATATCTGGTAGTGAATATATTATATATGTTGTGTATTTTGCAAGACAAGAGCAATGGAGTCAGCTTTTCAGAAGGACTTAAACAACTGTGCAGGCACATATATTGGAGTCATAAAACTAGAATTTGCTTAGGTCAAGACGTATTTTACATGTCTTACTGCATACAGTTCAATGTGCCTACTAGACATGGAGAAACTTAATCGTCCACTTTCTTCCCAGCTTCCATTCTTGCTGCAGGAAGAAGGGAGAGTGGGTGCTTCTGTGCTGCAAAATTGACATGATCACACAGGTCTTTTTTCATTTCACTGTTTATTCTCTGGGGAAAGTAACCACCCGCTGGTGTGTTCGGGTGCCATGTCACCTCTTCTGGTTTTTATATCTGAGATCATTGTCATAATGTAAGGAACCTGTCATAATTCAAGTCACCTCTTGTGCATTTGTGCTTTGTGAAAGATTAACCTTCAATGCACTAGTGGCAGCAGGAGGTTGGGGAAGGAATTAGGCCCACACTGGCCCCATTCTTTCCCCAGAAACTTGCTTGATTATGAAAACAAAGGGTATCACATATACTCAAATTTAGGAAAAAGAACTCAAAGTGAATCACAGAACATAAGAGATTGGAAGGGACCTCAAAAGATAAATGAATTCTTATTCTGCCTCTTAAAAGAATGGTTTTTATACTTCAGAGGAAATAAAAGGTCTTGTTTAAGGCACCCAACTGCTTTCAGTATTAGATCTGGGGACAGGCACTGTAGAGACAGTCCTCTCTACTCTCTCATCCTTCTGGCACCTTGATGTTCTCAGCAAGAAAAAGCTTGAATTGCTTGAAATGCAATACAGGTATTTGAGATGGTGCTTTTAGAATAATGAAATTATATTGAGTGTGCTATGTGCCATGGCAAATTAGTTTAATAAACTGTGAGCTATATTAATCAGATCTAAAAGCTATTCTGTAATATCATAAAATCATTTAAATACATGCTGTATTAAATATGTGTTCCTGTAACATATACACCAATCTTAATTTAAGGTGAGCCAACAAACTTTTAACTTGTCACAGTTTAGAGATTTTTTTTTTTCTAAATCACCAGAGGAAATCTTAACATAGCAAGACTTTTCTATCCTGAAGTTAACAGAAATCTCACTAATTTTGATAAGATAATGACACCTGACTAAGTGGTGTCATTACTGATGTTATCAGCTGATATGATAGAAGTGCAAGCCCTGCCTGCCAGTCTGTAGAAGTTGCTAATTGTTTCCTGCTAGAGTACATTTACTTTAAGTGAAAACCATGACATACATGGTCAGAAGAAGTTTGATTCATTGCTTGGCTGGTGAGCATCAACAGTTCCTGTCACATTTTAAATGCAAGCACTAGATATGACTACTGGCAATTTGAAATTAGTGGAATGTGGAAGCAGTGAATTGGGAACCCTAGCTTCTCTACTCTACAGTATTTCAATCTCATGTATGAATACAATTTGAAGGATTGTTCCCCGGGAGGAAAAAGGATAAAGTTTACCAATTAAGAAGTTGAAAGAAATGATAGAAATGATAGGAAATTAATGTATAAACCAAAAAAAAATAAAAAAAAGAGAGAAATCATGTAAATGGAGCTGATCTTGTTCAAAGCGAGGTTTGATTGAGATAGATGTCAGCCTGAGGGAAATTTTGTACTTTAGTCACTCCTGTAAGATAAATTCCATCTAACTGTTGTTATCACGTGTTGGAAGAAAAAAGCAGAAAGTATTTGAGTAGAATCTGAGCACAAACATGTGATGCTTAGTTCTTTCAAGTCTAAGCAGAGAGCTCATATTTGGATAGACAATTAGCAGTTAAAATTTAATGCAAGATACTTATATTAAGTATACTTTAATGTGAGATACACAAGTTTATTAGAATGAAGTCAAGGCACTGGTGTTTCCATTTGAGATTAAAATCTTTGGAATGCTGAGATGCAAAAGCTTATGAGATTCAGGAAATAAACATAGATAATAAAAATCTATCCAACACTCAGCAAACAGAAAAAGGGTTAATTATTTGTAATGGCTCGTTTATGCAAATATAGATCTTTCTAGATACAAATACTGTTTAATTAACATATAACCATGAGAAAAAAGCAGCAAATATTCTACCTTTTCCTTATAGTATAACAGCACTGAAGTTGCCTCAACCTTTTCTTTACAGCAAAATTATGGTGCAAAATGCATTCCGATACGAGACCGTGGCTTTCTTGTGCAGGTAGGATGTCCTGTCTTACCTATTTATGAAACACTATGGAGCATGAGCTAACTGTTAATTATTTTTAAGCAGATATTGTTATTCTCATTTTCATTGTTCTCAGACTATTGAATTTGCTGAGCAGCGGATACCAGTATTGAATGAATACTGTGTAGTTTGCGATGAACCCCATGTGTTCCAGAACGGACCTATGCTGAGGGTAAGTGATGTGCTCGCAGGGAGAAAGAATCAATTTTATAATGCCTTAAGTAGCAGTGGATATAAAACTTTGTTATAAAATTTTGTACGTCCTTTTGACATGCAAAAGTTGTAATGTATATTAACCAAGTATTGCTGTGTTTGAAAAAAAAGTAAGCAAGGGAGATGGAACACAGTCTTGCATAAGATCACAGAAACATGAAGTGGCATATGTGTTTCACTGAACGTTCTCTTACAACATTAGTCACAGCAGGGTAGTGTAGAGGAAGCATATTAGAGTGCTTTTTAGTCCTGTGGTGTTCTTTTAAAAGTTTAGGTTCGCGTCAGTCTTTTAGCTCTTACCGACCCATAACCAGGGTTTTCATATATACTGGTTTAATGCTACAAAGCTGTGAAGTTCTGGACTACTTTTGCAGATATGCTACTGGAATGAGCCATCCTTCATAATGTGATCAGTAAGGCAGGAGATCTCTGTGAGGTGTCTAATCTAGCTGTGACCTAGTCCAGGAACACTATTGTGTTTCAGTTGCTCAAAATCAGTTTAGTTCAGCAGCTCTTCCTTCCTTTCATTGCTGTGTAACTGGGAACCAGGAATTTTGCATGTTGAACATTGTACCCCTTCATGCTGTTGTTGAATGCATGCAGTGAAAAAGAGTAAGATTGGTCATAAAAGACACACTATGCCTAGAGCTGCTGGATACACTTTATGATAGTGTATCAGAAGAGCAGAATTCTTTAGGAGTGATTGTTCAGAGTTCTTCTTTCTTCACCTGTCCTGAACCCTAGGGAATCCTGAGTAGCCTTAAAAGATTAAAGCTATGGAAAAATGTTGAATACCGGTGTGTGAATGGCCTGACACTCCCAGCAATTTCTTCACAGAATGCTAAGAAAATGCACATAAGTTGAAGGAGGCATATTCTATGACAGTTCCCTGGAATTAATTTAGGAAAGTTATTGCTTATATGGTAGCAGAATTCACTTAATTGTCATCCACTATGACACTCAGTGACACATATGGTCAAGCATTCTGATAGGCAATTAGGCTGCTAATAAGATTTGCAAAAGCATCTACATAGTTAAGATTTTAATTCNTACCTGCCTTTTAAATTTATTTTTTTTCTGCCAGATTTCCCAGAAACCAAAACAAATAAAAAGCCTGTAGGGAAAGCATCAATTCCATGTTGTTCATCTTTGAATACACTGCTATGCAATTGCCTGTGACAGGATCAAATAATATTGAGTAAAGTTTGCATAGTGAGTAAAGTTTGGATTAATAATTATTTAAATATTTATTATTTATTATGCAAATAATTATTTAAAATACTGGGTTTTATCTGTTGCCCAGAGGACAAAACAAACAGTAGGATATATTCCTGTTTACATGATGAACTATTAAAAGAAAATGAAAAATCATCTGCTTAAAATCTTAATTCTTCTTGCTTTCCCACTTTAGAGATTAAAATTCCTAATAAATACTTTCTTCTGTTTTTAGCATTAATGACTTTGCAGCTCACACATAGACACATACATACATACATATATGTATATGGATAATGTATATATAAAGAGGATAAAGAATGACCCAATTCAAACAATGCTTTGATTTTAACACTGCTACCAGAGCAATTCTCAAATATATGTTACTTTATTAAGTGCAGTGCAGGGGGCTTTCATCTAGGGCAGGGCTACATGCAGTCGAGTTTTATGTAACTTACACCAGATCTCCTATGACATTCAGCAAGGCCAAATGCCAGTTCCTGCACTTGGGTCATAACAATCTCATGAAAAAACAGAGACTTGGGGAAGAGTAGCTGAGAAGGCGTCTGGCAGAAAAGGATTTGGGGTTCTTGGTTGGCAGTGAACCAGCAACAATGCCAGCAGTGTGCCCAGATGGCCAAGAAGGCAAACAGCATCCAACACATAAGAAATGGCATGACCAGCTTCCCCAGGAGTACAGACATGATTGTCCACCTTTACTTGGCACTGTTGAAGCTGTACCTCAAGTACTGTGTTCAGCTTTGTGCTTCTGACTAAAAGAAAGACGTTTTGGTGCTGGAGCATGTCCAGAGAAAGGCAACAAAGCTGGTGAAGGGTCTGGAGAACAAGTGTTATGATGACTGGCTAAGGAAACTGGTGTATTTTAATATGAATAAAAGGAGGCTTAGGGAAAGGAGACCTTGTCACTCATACAATTACCTTTCTGAGGTTGTAGTGAGGTGGAAGTTGGTTTCTTGACCCAAACAACAAAGAGTAGGTAAAAAAAAAAAAAAAGGTTCATAATGCAGCAGGGGAAGTTTAGATTGCTTACCAAGAAAAATTTCTTAACATAAAGGTTTTCCAGGCATTGGAACAGGCTGCCTACGGAAGTGGTGGAATCACTATCCCAGGAGGAATTTAAAAGAACGTATACATATGTTTTGTGGAGAACTTGCTAGTGCTTTGTTAATGGTTGGACTTGATGAACTTCAAGGTCTTTTCCAACCTAAATAATCCTGTGATTTTATAAATCTATGTCTTGTCACGTATCCTTAATGATTAGTTTCCTTTCTATATTTTGGACTGTTTTTTTACTAGTACAAAGAAGGCATATGAATTTGTAAAAGCAAATTGATTGTTCATTATATTATTTAGCATTGATATTCTGATGCTGGAAGACCTACTCAGCCAGCCTTCCACAGTCTGGGACGTTCCTCTACTGCACTGGTGACAATTTCTTGATGCAAATGGTAGAGGAGCCCACAAGGAAAGGAGCGCTGCTAAATCTTGTACTCACCAACGAGGAGGGTCTGGTTGAAGCAGTGAAGGTTGAGGGCAGTGTTGGTTGCAGTGACCATGAGATGGTGGAGTTAAATATCTCATGTAGTAGGAACAGAATGCTTAGCAGAATCACAACCCTGGACTTCAGGAGGGCCGACTCTGGCCTTTTCAAGCAATTGCTAGGGGAAATCCTGTGGGACAGGGTACTGGCAGGTAAAGGAGCTCAGGGTAGCTGCTTAACATTCAAAGATCACTTTCTTGAAGCATAAGAAAAGAGCATTCCAACAAGAAATAAGTGAAGGAAGGGAGCCATAAGATCTGCGTAGTTAAAGAGAAGAAAGCCTATAGGTCATGGAAGGAGGGGATGGCCACTTGGGGTGATTCTAAAGCTCTGGTGAGAGAATATAGGGATACCACTAGGAAAGTAAAGGCCTCCTTGGAATTAAACCTTGCAAGAGAGTTCAAGGGCTTCTTCAAATACACTGCATATAAAACTAAACCTCGAGGCAATGCAGGCCCCCTGATCAATGAGGTTGGTGCCCTGAAAACAGAGGATACAGAGAAAGCAGAGATACTGAACACATTCTTTGCCTCTGTCAGTACTTCTGGGGGCTGTCCTGATCTCAAGGCCCAGATTGCTGGGGCTCCAGAGGAAGTGAGGCAAGAGAGGAGCCTGCCTGGGTTGATGAGGTCTGGGTTAGGGATCAGCTGAGCAAACTGGATGTACATAAATCCATGGGCCCTGATGGGATGGGATGCACCTGCGTGTACTAAGGGAGATGGCAAAAGTCATTGCTAAGCCACTCCATCATCATTTCTAAGTCATCAGGATCAGAAGAAGTGCCTGGGGACTGGAGCATAGCTAATATCACTCTAATCTTCAAAAGGGTAAGAAGGAGGACCCAGGTAACTATAGACCGGTCAGCTTCACCTCCCCCCGCGGAAAGGTGATGGAACAATTTGTCCTGGATGCAGTCGCCAGGCTCATCAAGGACAAGAGGGTCACTGGGGACAGTCAGCATGGCTTTACAAGGGGAAAGTCCTGCTTGACCAACCTGAAAACTTTTTATGAAGGCATAACCACGTGGATAGATGATGGCAGAGTGGTGGATGTGGTCTATCTTGACTTGAGTAAGGCATTTGACACATTCTCCCACGGCATCCTTGCAGCCAGACTGGGTCAATGTGGACTGGATGATTTGGTATCAAGGTGTATCATGAACTGGCTGCAGGTAATGGTCAATGGGACAGAATCTGGTTGGAGGCCTGTATCTCTTGAAGTGCCCCAGGGGTCAGTACTGGGATGAGTCCTGTTCAATCTATTCATTAATGACTTGGGTAAGTGATTAGGGTGCACTGTCAGTAAGTTTGCTGATGACACAAAGCTGGGTGGTGTCACCAACACCCCAGCAGACTGTGGTGCCATTCAGCAAGACCTGGACAGGCTGGAGAGCTGAGCAGAGAGAGAAATTTAGTGAAATACAACAAGGGTAAGTGCAGGGCAAGAACAAGCCCAGGCACCAGCTGGGGACTGAGTTGTTGTAGAGCAGTGTAGGTGAAAGGGACCAGGGGGTCCTGGTGGTGAGCAGGATGACCATGAGCCAGTAATGTGCTCTTGTGGCCAAGAGGGCCAAGAGCATCCTGGGATGGATCAGAAATGGGGGTGGTTAGCAGATCAAGAGAGGTTCTTCTCTCACTCTACTCTGCTCTGGTGAGACCACATCTGGAGTATTGTGTCCAGTTCTGGGCCCCTCAGCTCAAGCAGGACACATTGCTGCTGGAGGGAGTCCCTTGTAGAGCAATGAGGATGATGAAGGAAGTGGAGCACCTCCCTTATGCGGAGAGGCTGAGGGAGCTGGTTCTCTTTATTTTGGAGAAGAGGAGAGTGAAGGGTTACCTCATTAATGTCTGTAAATATTTGAGGGGTGAGTGTCAGGAGGATGGATCCAGGCTCTTCTCAATGTCATCGTGTGATAGGAGAAAGGGCAGTGAGTATAAGCTGGAACATAGGAGGTTCCATATAAATATGGGAAGGAACTTCTTCACAGTGAGGATGACGGAGCATTGGAACAGGCTGCTCAGGAAGGTTGTGGAGTGTCCTTCTTTGGAGACATTTAAAACCTGCCTGGATATGTTCCTATATGACTTGGTCTAGGTGATCCTGCTGTGTCAGGAGGATTGGACTAGATGATCTTTCACGTTCCCTTCCAATCCCTAATGATTCTATGATTCCATGATTCTAATAGTCCTAACAGTGCTCTGAGTCCTACATATTTCACTCTTCATAGAAGGACTAAGAAACAGCTTTGAATGATTATCAAGAGTTGGCACTGCAACCTTTATCTCCAAACAGCAAATTTATCTTACGTACAGAATCACAATAAATCTTCCTGCAAGGCAACCTGTGATGCACAGATCTCATGAGCTCTATCATCCGCCTCTTCTAAAATAGCTGTTTGCTCAGCTTTCAAAACAGTGGGAAGTACAAGGTCAGATACAAGTTGTGTGCTGTGGAGAAATGGAGAAGATAGGCCTGGTAAATGTATGGAAAACTAGAGTCTGCTCATTTTTGCTGTTAGCCTCTGTTACGTCTTTAAATTTGTTCTCAGTGTGAGGCATGAGCTATTTTGTGTTTGTAAATAATGGCCAGATTTGCATGGTTTCAAAAACATTTTGAAATGCTTTTTCTTGATATTTCCAAACTGTTGGTATATAACCAACCATAACCAGGTGGATGGATGATGGCAGAGCAGTGGATGTGATCTCTCTTGACTTAAGTAAGGCTTTTGACACAGTCTCTCACAGCATCCTCGCAGACAAACTGAGGCAGCGTGGTCTAGATTTTCAGGTAGTGAGGTGGATCGTAAACTGGCTACAGGGTAGAAGTCAGAGAGAAGTGGTCAATGGGACAGAGTCTGGTTGGAGGCCTGTATCTAGTGGAGTGCCCCAGGGATCGGTGCTGGGACCAGTCCTATTCAATCTGTTCATTAATGAGTTAGATGAGGGATTGGCATGCACTGTCAGCAAGTTTGCTGATGACACAAAGCTGTGTGGTGTTGCCGACACCCCTGCAGAATGTGCTGCCATTCAGCGAGACCTGGGTAGGCTGGAGAGCTGGACAGAGAAAAATCTAATGAGCTGTAACAAAGGAAAGCGTAGAGTCTTGCATCTGGGCAAGAACAACCCCAGGTACCAGTATAGACTGGGGACTGACCTGTTGAAGANTTCACGTTGAGGGTGATGGAGCACTGGAACAGGCTGCCCAGGGAGGTTGTGCAGTCTCCCTCACTGGAGATATTCAGGACCCGACTGGATGTGTTCATGTGTGACTTGGTCTAGGTGATCCTGCTGTGTCAGGGGGATTGGACTAGATGATCTTTCCAGGTCCTTTCCAGTCCTTAATGATTCTATGATTCTATGGTTCATACATGTGGTGTTCTATGATTCTATGATCATTCTGATTTCTTTCAAACTGCCATAGTAGACTAAATATTAGAAGTAGAACTGAAATATTGTCCCATTGGGCCTGTGTCTGTACTGCAAAGCCCCTAAAACTGGAGCATGTGTCATCTGCTGTATTTCACTGGCTTTTGAAAGTCTTCAGCGACAGAGGTTGCACAATGTCTCTGAGCAACCTGATCCAGCAATTGATATATCCTTACAGGGAGCTAATTTTAAGTTTATGTAAAATATTAGATAAAAGTTCAGATAAAGCTAGTCCTTTACAAAGAATAAAATGCTAACTGACTTCCAAAGATACTTTTTTGACCTTATGATTTGGTTCTTCTAGCTAAAGAATATATTTTCCAAGGCTGATATATTACTATACTAAAGAATCCTCAGCATGATGTAGTTCTATAGTAGAAGGTTGTGATTGTCTTTTGAATGCCATATGAAATTCTTCCTCTTGCTCTGGAGCTAAGAATACTAGTCTAGGGAAAGACCAAGTTGCATTTTAATAATGCAACAGTTTTGCTGCTATAACCGTAGAGAGATACCTTGTTTTAGGAATTCAGTGTGTACTTTTATTACAAACATTGAATTATAATGAGATCATAAGTCATTAAGAAAAGTGGCTATTATATTCAAGGACCTGATTAAAAGAAGTATACTAAAGCTGTACTATTATATACTATCATTTTCAAAGACTAGAGGAAAGTACATGGCACTCCTTTCTTCAAGAAGAGCAAGGAAGGGTAGACCCAGAGAAACGCAGTCTGGTCACTGTAACTGTAATTGTAATCCATGAGAAGTAGCTAAGCCTGAAAACCATTTCCAAGCAAATTAAAGCATAAGAAATTTATCAAGAGCAGTCAGCATGACTTCAGCAAAGGGAAATAGCACTTGATGAACTTGATGTTTATCTGTGATTAAGTGACTGATCTGGTAGATGAGGGTAAAGCAATGGATATTGCCTGTGTGGACTTTGGTAAAGCCTTTGACACTGTCTTTCATAATATCCTCATAAACAAGCTGTTGTTGCATAGGCTGGATGAGGAAATAGTGAGATGGACTGAAAACTTGCTGAATGGCTGGGCCCGGAGTGTGATGGCAAGAACAACCCTAGGTACCAGTATAGGCTGGGGACTGACCTGTTGGAGTGTAGTGTAGGGGAAAGGGACTTGGGGGTCCTGGTGGACAACAAGATGACTATGAGCCAGCAATGTGCTCTTGTGGCCAAGAGGGCCAACAGCATCCTGGGGTGGATCAGAAAGGGGGTGGTTAGCAGATCAAGAGAGGTTCTTCTCCCCCTCTACCCTTCCCTGGTGAGACCACACCTGGAGTATTGTGTCCAGTTGTGGGCTCCTCAGTTCAAGATGGATGTGGAGCTGCTGGAGAGAGTTCAGCGTAGGGCAACGAAGATGATGAAAGAGGTGGAGCACCTCCGTTATGAGGAGAGGCTGAGGGAGCTGGGTCTCTTGAGCTTGGAGAAGAGGAGACTGAGGGGTGACCTCATTAATGTGTATAAATATTTGAGGGGTGGGAGTCAGGAGGATGGAGCTGGGCTGTTCTCAGTATCATGTAGTGACAGGACGAGGGGCAATGGTTGTAAGCTGGAACATAAGAGGTTCCACATCAACCTGAGAAGGAACTTCTTCACGTTGAGGGTGACAGAGCACTGGAACAGGCTGCCCAGGGAGGTTGTGCAGTCTCCCTCACTGGAGATATTCAGGACCCGACTGGATGTGTTGCTGTGTGACTTGGTCTAGGTGATCCTGCTGTGTCAGGGGGATTGGACTAGATGATCTTTCGAGGTCCCTTCCAATCCATAATGATTCTATGATTCTAGGATTCTGTGATCTGTGGCACAAAGTCCAGTTGAAAGCCAGTAACTACGAGTGTACACTGGGGGTCAGTGCTGGACTCAGCCCTGTTTAATATCTGCAATCAGCTGGATAATGAAACAGTGTATCTTCACTGAATTTGCAGATAATACAGAGCTGGGAGAAGTGGATGATATTCCAGAGCAATGGTGCACTGTTCAGAAACACCTCACACAGACTGGAGAAATAGTAACCTTGTGCAGTTCAGCAAATTGAAGTCCAAAATCCTTAGTACAGGCACAAATAAATTCATCTGTACAGGCTTGGTCCACCCAGCTTGTCAGAAAATGACCTAAAGGTGGTTGACCAGCCAGCAGTATGCTTTTACCACGTAAGTCTGCAATGTGCTCTTGTGGTAAGCAAGGTTAGTGGTAACTCGGTATCCTGGTTTGGTGGTAAGCAAGGTTAGTGGTAACTCGGTATCCTGGTTTGAGTTACAACAGCTAATTCAGTGATTTTTACTTTTAAGTTCAGTCTTTTCTAAGTAACTGCAATTTCTGAAGTTAACAGCATATTTTTGCAGACAGTGTCTGCTTCTACAAGTAATAACATTTGTTTACAGTTGCTATTAAGGTTTGGTATGGTGAAAGTCTCTTGCTTATAGTCAGTCCTGTGAGAACCATGGTCACTGCTAACTACATCTTGTGTGTCACATTGGGAATGCAGTAAGTGAGAGACCACACTTGCAGGGAGGAGTAGACAGGACAGGTGACACTAAACTGACCCACAAGGTGTTCCATCTCATGTATATTGTATTTGGTATTGTTGTAGTTTGAAAATTGCTAGCATTTTCAAATGTACAGCAGTTCTGCTTTCATGAAGAAGAAAAGAAAAGGAGTTGTTTTGTTTTGGAGGACCCCTCCCCCACACGGGACTTGTCCTGGGGGAAGGTGTCACTGGTCCTGGACCTGCTCCGGATGTCCGTGTTGGGTTAGCCTATGAAAAAGCAGAGTGGGCGGTTTATTTTTAGAAAGTCGGGAAATCAGGAAGAAGGAAGAGTAGTGAGGAAGTAGAGAACAAGGAGGAAGTATGTAGCCCGCTTGTGTGCGCTGCAGGC
>VXBP01004106.1:38106-52023 GCA_013400115.1 Rhinopomastus cyanomelas
ACAGAGACTGGAGTTTTGTTGTTGAGATGCATGCCACCCGCACCGGGGTGCGATTGGAGCGTTAAGGAAGAGGGTGGTAGCACTCGTCTCCGGTTAGCATGCTTTTGTTGTTGTCCAGATCTCTGACGTGACCCAAGGCCCAAACGATAGTGACTTCCCATGGTATTTTTCTCAGATAGTGTAATGGCATGTGTGACGCAGTTTCTAGGTTGAGTGCACCAACTTGCTGGGTTTTATTTGTTTTATTTTCCTGGGTTTTTTTCTTTTCTTTGTCTGTATACAGCTATTAGGTTAATAAACTTCTATCCAGTATCCTAAGCTATTCATTGTCTGGCAAATTTGTCCGAGATGTCATCGAGACCTTACTGCAGAGAATGTGGGCAGTTCATTGATTTGAACCTGCTAAAACTGGTGGAGAAACCCCAACCTGCTACAGGTATAAAGCTGAGATATCACAAGTGTCAGGCCTTTTTAATAAGTGGCATCTGAGGAGGACTCAGTCTCTTCTGCCTTTGATCCAAATCCCTGTGTTCCTACATATCCTTACAGAATTCTGCTCTTGAATCCAGGTCCCATCTGCCACTGCCCACCTCATCATCCCCTTTGGGAAGGTAGAGGGGTCGTCATTTGTCTAGTGGCTGGCCCAGACTTAACCGATGACACTGGGTTGCATAAAGATGAGACTATTCAGCCTGGAGAAGAGAAGGCTCAGGCAGGATCAGAATTATTTTGGTTTGAAAAGACCTTTAAGAACATTAAGTCTGACCATTTACCTAACTATATGGAGAAGAGACCAACACTCATTAATCTGCAACCTCATTTTGAATAGTTGTGTATGGCAATAAGACCTCTCCTCCTTCAGACTAAACAGTCCCCATCTCCCTCTTAAGGCTTCTTTTCATGTCTTGCTGATATTCTTTGGACCTGCTGCAGACCCTCAGTGCCCAAAACGGAGCACAGTACTCTCAGTGTGACCTCACTTTTGCTGAGTACAGTGAGACAATCCGTACTCCTGCTGGCCACACTATTTCTGATACGAGCCAGGATGCCATTGGTTTTGGCTGACTTAGCACACTGCCAGCTCATATTCAGCCAGCTGTCAATCAGTAGTCCTAAGTCTGTTTCTATTGGGCAGCTTTCTAGCCTCTCTCCCCCTGGCCTATAACTTTGCATTGGGTAGGTGGAGGTTCCACTGGAACATCAGGAAATACTTTTCTACTCTTTTTAACTTTTCTGTGGTTAACTGGATGTGGAGTTCTGGGCACTGGCACCCAACTTCCCTGGGCAACTGGCTCAACGAGAACCTGCTTAAGCAGGGATCTTGGTGCACATGACCTCCAGACATCCCTTCCAACCTCAATCATTCTGTAATTCTGTGAGCATCTTTGGCTTTTACATAGTATAATTTAATGTGTGGCTGATGTCTTCCTGTCTATGCCTTTCCAAATTTCTTATTTACAAGTAAGATACATTGGTAAAGCAGCATCATAGAATGGATTTTAAAGACCTGTGAGACAATTATGCAGGACAAAAAAACCTTAAATGAAGCCTATTCAATAAGGAGATAAAGACCCCTGTCTGTATCAGTAATTTTTCTTTCATTCAAGAAGTCCCTTTAGAGTGCCATCTTATGTTGAAACTTCAGACTAAGGTTTCTTTAGAACAAAAGAGGGAATAGTAAAAAACAGTGGAACTAAATAGTGAAGCTAGCTGTTTTGAAATTTGTACTCTGGTATAGATATCTCTACTGTTTAATTTTTACTTATGAATGGTAAAATACTGTAAACAATATTTGAAATACCTTTTGGTTTTATTTAGTAATAAAAGATGTTACAGTCTGGTAATTCTCATGTATCTGTTCTTTTATTAATAATCTTTAATTTTCAGGATGTTTTTCATTGCAAAGTGCTTGGTTGTGATTTATTCTTTATGGGTGAAAACTTGGACCCAGCAAAGCTCCGATGAGATGAAGAGGTCTCAGATTTCTCTGTCCTTTGAATATGAGATTCCTTGTCACCACTGGAATGTAGTAGCTTAAGATTGGGAAGTTTTTGGAGTAAACATCACTGAACTGTGGAGAGAAGTGTAGGTGTACTAATATGTTTAGCCAGACTAGACTTCCACAAGCCAGATGCTTGTGCAATTACAAGATTCTGTGGAATAATACTGTGGTCCTTCTTATCATTACTCCACAATAGGCTGCTTTTCACTCTTTTAATGAAAAATCATTTTCCAGTTAAAACCAGTACTTGTGTGGAATGAATTTCAATCACTTCAATACTGAGAAATGACTGCCAAAGTGCACCTTTGCCATCCATATGTATCTAAGAAATAAATGTAGTAAAAATAAGTGTATAAGCTGTCCAGTAATGCAGGGGAAACATAACCAAACAAGCAGAAATTAAACTGCATCAGCCAAACCAAACAGACCAAGTGACATTTCTTAGCTTCAGTCTACTCTCATCTTTCTACAGGTTGTATCTGCTTAGTATTGTGGTATCTCCCATGTCTTTCAGCAGTCTTTCACATACCACATCAGTATTGTGACATTATTCAGAAAGCTTACCTTACAGATTTATAGTAAGACAGGGTAGTAGACACATTATTTGTGCTCCCTGGCAGAAATGTATGTATACCTATGCACAGTTTGTAGTATCTTGACTGCATTGAGCTTATGCTATAAAGTAGGCAGAATACATAGATACACACAGATACACAGATCATTAGGTATTGGAAGGGACCTCCAGAGGTCACAAATCCAACCCTCCTGCTTGAGCAGAATCATAGAACCTAAGACAGGTTACACAGAAGTTCATCCAGACGGGTCTCAAAAGTCTTTAGAGAAGTAGACTCTGCAACCTCTTTGGGCAGCCTGTTTCAATACTCAGTAACCCTTACAGTAAAGAGCAAAGCTCCAACTTACACCCATTGCCCCTTGTCCTATTGCAGGGTGCAGGTGAAAAGAGATTGTCTCTTTCTTCTTGACACCCAGCCCTCATGTATTTATATACAGTGATTAAGCCCCTCATAATTTTCTCCTCTCCAAGCTGAAAAGTCCCAGGTCTCTCAATCTCTCCTCATAAAGCAAGGGCTCCAGTCCCCTAAATCATCTTCATGGCCCTGTGTTGAACCCACTCAATCAGTTCTCTGTCCCTTTTGAACTGAGGAGCCCAGAACTGGACACAGTATTCCACAGGTGGCCTCACTAAGGCAGAGAAGAGGGGGAGGAGAACCTCCCCTGATCTGCTGGACACACTCTTCTTGATCCATCCCAGGATTCCATTGGCCCTCTCGCCCACAAGAGCACATTGCTGTTCCATGGCTACCTTAACATTCACAAGAACTCAAAGGTCCTTCTCCACAGAGGTACTCTCCAGTAGATCATCCCCAACCTGTAGTGATGCACTTTGTTACTTCTTCCTAGGTGAAGGACTCTGCACTTATTACACCTCATTAAATTCCTCTTTGCCCATCCCTCCAGTCTGTCCAAATCTTCCTGAATGACTCCACATCCATCAGATGTATCAGCCAGACCACCCAACTTAGTGTCATTAGCAAAATTGCTGAGGAGACACTCTGTCCTGTCATTGAGGTTATTAATAAAGATATTGAACAAAGCTGGACCCAGCACCAGATCTCTGGGGGACACCACTGGTTACAGGTCTCCAGCTAGACCCTACACCATTAATCACCATTCTTTGGGCTCTTTTATATAGCCAGTTCTTCACACAAGTCACAATGTTTTCTTCTATCCCACACTTCCTAAGCTTACTCATGAGGATGGTATGGAGCACTGTGTCAAAGGTCGAGGTAGACCACATGATTTCCCCATGGTAAGTCCATGCTGACTACTTCTGATTACCCTATTGTGATCCATATTCTTAGAGATTACTTCCAGAATCACAGAACATTAGGGATTGGAAGGGACCTTGAAAGGTCATCTAGTCCAATCACCCTGCCAGAGCAGGATGAACCACTCCATCATTTTTCTAGGGATGGAGGTGAGAATGAGTGGTTTGTAGTTGCCCGGATTTTCCTTTTTACCCATTTTGAAGACTGGTGTGACAACAGCTTTCCTTCAGTCCTCAGGTACCTCTCCTGTTAACCACTGTCTCTCAAAAACAGTGGAAAGTGACAGAGCAACATCAGTCAGTTCTCTTGACACTCTTGGTAGCATCAGGACCCAAAGATTTATGAATACTCAACTCTTGTAGTTGATCACTAACCCAGTCCTCTTTGACTTGGAAAATCTTCTTTCTTACGGTCTAGCTCTCCTGTCTCCCAGGTCTGGAGTTCCCTAGGGCTGGTCGTAGGAATAAAAACTGAAGCAAAGACGTTTTTTACCACTTCTGCCTTCTCTGCATTGTCAGTTATAAGGGCTGCCACCTCATTCAGCAGTGAGCCCACACTATCCTTATTCCTTCTGTTACTACTAATGTATTTGTACAAGCCCTTCTTGTTCTCTTTAACTACCCTAGCCAGCTTTAGCTGTAAAAGGGCTTTGGCCTTCCTTATAGGCTCCATGCAAGTCCCAACAACTTCCCTATAATTCTGCCTTGCAACAAGTGCATGAATTGTAGACCTCCTTCTTATCAAAGATTTCCTTTAGGAGCTCCTTGATCATCCACATACGTGTCCTAGCACATCTAACTGATTTTTTCCACAATGAAATATACTTTTTTGGGCTTGGAGGAAGTGATGTTTAAAAATTAACCAACTATCTTGATCTTCTCTACCCTCTAGAGTTTTAGCCTATGGGATTTCTGCAGGTAAATCCCTGAATAAATTCTTTCAGTTGAAAACAACCTACCAAGATTATCTAGTGCAACTGCCTGACCAAAAAGTTAAAACGTGTTGTTAACATGTAGCTCCCTGCAGTAGATAGACTTTATTTGGAAATTCAGGACATGGATGTACTTCTTGGTGTTAAGGTTTAAAGCAATTCCTCAGTCAGTGTCTGTGGGTAAATACTGAATCTGAGTAAGTTTCTTTTTTAAGAAATGTTTTAGTGGAAATCAAAAACATATCAGTATGGGTTATTAAAATGCAAAACTGAGTTTTAATTTGGATAGAACATTGGGTTTTTTGATCCAGTATGAGCTAGTGCTGGATGCTTCATTCAGAAGTTTTATTTTCTCATGGCAAATAAACCTTAAACTTGCCTTTCAAAAGAATATTTTTTATTAATAATTAAAACATGTTTTTAATCTGAAGCTTGCTGGAACTAGTGGGTAATGGTGTATATTTTCAGTAATCCTTTTTAAGTAAATTCAGAAACCATACAGTTTGGATTCAAACCATTACCTTGCAATTCTCTAGCAATGTGTTCTAAGATACAAATTACCTACAGTTTTTAATTTTATCCATTTCTAATTTAACTGACCCCTCTGTGAAATACAGGAGTCTTAAACTTGTAAAGATGTTTTGTGCTGCTTCTCTTACAGACAATAAAAATTTTACGTAACATTAACGCAGCACTGATGGAATGTGTGCAAGTGCCTCCTCAGTGCCTGCTTCCAGCTACTGCTTTTACCTTGTGTATCGGATCTCTAGGGAGATTTGAGGTTTCTGTAGCATTTGTTAATTCATCAGAATGCGTTGCTTACAGATGTAAGCTACGGGAGAGCCAAAAGAGAAATGTTTCTTAGCTCTGGAGTGTGTTTCAGAATTAGTAATGTTATTCTTAGTGTTCCAATTATGATTGAGCCTTTGATACATGTTCAGGTGTTAGAGAATGAATAACAAATCTTATTTTTGCCTTTGCTTAAAATACTACTATGACATATTCAAAAATGCATTGCTGACAGAAGCTATGAAGTAAACTTTGAAACCTTGAAAGCCCACCTGCAAATATCCTTCTTTCTTTCCTTGCTTTGCTTTGTTTTCTTTCTTGCTTTCCTTCTTTTCTCTCCTTTTTTATCTGTTGCTCCTCCTTCCCCAACTTCCCCCCACTCCTCCCCACCATGTTCATTATTGTTGCTGCTGTGTTATATTCTCTTCCTTCTGGTGAAGAAAGTATATAATAATGAAGAGAAAAAGCTAAGTTCCCCTTATAGAAAAACTACCAATTGTTGTGGTTGAAAGTAGGAAACAGAAGAGAGATGTGAAGTTACATTTAGTCTGCATGCTTGTGGTTTCATTAGGAGAAGTGAGATGGTGACTAATGGTTTCACCTTTACCATTCGTTACATTTGTAGGTCAGGCTATGAGCCTTCCCCGAGTTTGTCCTTTTAGATCAAGAGATTCTAGGTGTGTCAGTCATGTTGCAGCCTCATTAGTGTCTATGTGACATCTCTGAAAGTATAGGAAAGGGTGGCACATCACTCTTCTGAGCACATGCATGGCAAATTGTAGGAAGTAGCAAGATAAATCAATATCAGCTATGAAAGTTTCAGATTTCTGGAGGTGAAAGGATGCCTGTAAGTACTGTGTAAGCCCAGGAACCAGTACCCAGGTGGTTTGCCATTTCACCGTTCCTAGTAATTGCTGTAAGCAGTGAAACTTGCGTTGTAATGTGGAAACTGTGATTTTTCTTCACCGCAGCAGTTGGGTGAGTACTTCTAAGCATGCAGAGAATGGGAGTCACTAAAGGAAAAGTGAAAAAACCTCAAAAGTTAAAAAAAACCTTTCTGTTCTCTCAGTGGCTTCTGCTTCCAAACATTTACAGTCTCAGGTTAACTGCCCAGCTTTTATTTTCTTCTGGCTTTTCCCCACTGGAATAATTATCCTTCTAAATAGTCTTTTACTGCCAGTGATCTTCACTTGGCTAATAGTTTTGCAGAAGCCAACAACTTAATGATATAGATTTTCTCCTTTCAAGGGAAAAATAAAGTATATGCAAGATCACTAGCAGCTGCTGCTATGAAGAGGAGGTACAGCTGCCCTCTTCAGGCAACGGAGAGCTAAATTTCCCAGCTAGTCAGCTCTAAATGCCTTCAATATGATGTTTGTAACCGGTTATGTTCTGCATACACCAAAGCTAAAGTTAACATTTGGAAATATATACCTGATTATAAGCCCTATTTTGTAATGTATTTTACCTCTGAAAACTGGAAAATAGTAATCCAATGGAAGTTGAGTATTCTCTACCTTTTTGGATACGGATCCACATCAGTAAGAACATGTTTCCATGTACGTAGACAGTAGTCCTTATAAATTTCAGATTCCTGAATAGTGTGTGTGCTTGAATAAAAATAAAAGTATCAAAAAATGGCATTGAGACAATGTAGCTTTTACAAATGTGTACATAGTAGTGTTCTTATTTGTTTACCATGGCTAGGACATTTGTTGTATTTGTGGTACAAAGAACAAGACTGTTCCTATCACAAGGGCTCACCTTTTATTATAACAGAAGATACAAGTAGATGCTATTAAAACACACTGGCAGTATGGGAAATACTAGCAGCCATGTAGGAACAAGTTTGCACCCCAGTTTTCCCACAAAGCTTGCTATTTTCTATAAGCTCTGTCTTCTAAAATTTATTTTATAAGTTACTTTTCATATGTTTTCATTGGTTCTGGCATGCACAGTTGTGGACAAAACCAAAATCTAAATGTTAATAGATAACAGATACTAGACAGATAACTCATCATCAGATGACAATCAAAAACCCTCCAAATGTTTGCCTTTTAATCATAAGTAATTTTGGAGAGAAAGAAGGAGGTTAGCTGGTTGGACTTAACTAATGGCTGGAGCAGAGGACAGTGAAGTAGCCATGCCGACATCTTTTGAAACATTCTACTAACATTTGTGCGAAATTTAAGTATAAATTAATCTTATTTGATTAAATTTGGACAATTTCACAAAGAGTATACAAATGTATTCCTGAAATGGCTGGAGTTTGGGTTACAAGGGATCCCAGGGTGGGTAATGAATGTATTGATTGGGTATTGATGCTACAGGATTTCACAGAATCATAGGATATCAGGGATTGGAAGGGATCTCAAAAGATTATCCAGTCCAATCCTTCTGCCAGAGCAGGATCACCTAGACCAAGTCGCACAGGAACATATCCAGACAGGTTTTAAATATCTCCAGAGGAGGAGACTCCACAAGCCCCCTGGGCAGCCTGTTTGGGTCTGTTTTCTTAGGCTTCAGAGCAAAATTACTCAGTAGTAAGCGTAAAAGTTCATCAAATACATAAAATCAAAATAAAGTTATAGACCCTAATGGTAATGTCTGTGTCTTTTCCAGGCTCAAACTTGCTGTCTTGCTCTCTACATATCTGTAGTACAACAGCCATGAGATCTTGCTTAGCTCCACTATCCACTTGAGAGAATAAAGGCCTTCCAAATATTGTACACAAGTACAACCACCATTTTCCTAACAACGTTCCTTTGCCAGATGCTCAGATGTATCTGGGATCATAATACAGGGGGGAGAAATGCAAATCCTGTGTTCTCTTTGCCATCTTTAAGTCTCCAGATAATTTACTTTGTTGAAATTTTAAAAAGAGTGTAAAAAATAAGTGTCTTCTTAACACTTCTTGTCATGACAAGCATGGCTAAACTTAAATTACTGTGCTGTTCCAGACCAGACCCATGCTTTGGAGTAAAAGGTAGTCTGGGTATACTGTTGATTCTGATAGTCAGATGGTAGTGACACTGTGCTCCCCTAACTAAGCTAACCTAAATAACCGCTTTCTAAATGTGGAAAAACTAATAAATACTTTCTGTCTAGCATGCCATGAGACAGCAAATTGGATCATATTCCATAGGCATCATCTGCTGCCTAATGCAATGTAACATAGCAGATAAAACAAACCAAATGGGTGACACTCTGTTAGACTTGAAATACAATAATTCTCTTAAAATAACTGATGTGAGAATATGTTGGTTCAGTAGATTTCAAATGCCTGTCTGTTTTGAATCTTTGAAAATGAACAAATGCACATTTTAATGTCTATGAAACCAGTGACTACAAATACAGCAGTACACCTATTATTGACAAAGCTGTTGCCTGAATTCAACCATCTTTTCATGTTTTCTTTGTATGCTCAAATATTTTCTTCCATTTCTGCAAATACATCCAAGAGAGATTGGCTTGAACTTCAAAGCACACTGCTTCAAATGCTTAGGTGATTACCACTTTAGCTAGACTGAGAATTTTTAGTGACAGAAGATCAGCAGTGCCTACCAAGGATCATTGTAGATTTCAGTGAGATAGAATTTAATGGTTCAGATTAAAGCAATAAACACATTTATTTGAACCCATTTTAAGGAACATTATAATTTGTATTTCTTTCAGCTATTTATTAATTTTGAATGTTTATATCAGTTAACTGTGTGATTCATTTCTTGAGCATTTCAAAAAGTGATCTGCTAATTATCCCTCAGTAAATAAGCATGGAAATGCTGTATTTTTTTTTAATTTCTGCTTTGTTTTCTGTAAGAGACAGAATGGCCAGTTCTCATTCAATAAGCAGTTTCAGGTTTTTTTTTATTTGATCATTGTGATGGCATTATGAGTTACCTTTTTTTGATATTATATTACATTTCTTTGTAAATCTAAATTTATCACAGAATCACAGAACATTAGAGATTGGAAGGGACCTCGAAAGATCATCTAGTACAATCGCCCTACCAGCAGGATCACCTAGACCAAGTCACACAGGAACACATCCAGGCAGGTTTTAAATGTCTCCAGAGAAGGAGACTCCACAACCTCCCTGGGCAGCCTGTTCCGTGCTCTGTCACCCTCACTGGGAAGCAGTCCCTTCACAGATTGATGTGGAACCTCCTATGTTCCAGCTGACACCCACTGCCCCTTGTCCTATCACTAGATGACATTAAGAAGAGCCTTACTCCATACTCCTGACACCCAGCCTTCACATATTTATAAATGCTACATGTGGCCTTCTCAAGTATGGTGTCAACTATATAAAAATACAATGTATTTTCTTAAAGTTTATAAACAAATTTTAAAATTAGATAAATTTCAATAAATATCAGGTTTTTGTGTGTATTCTCAACAGCAGAATAACAAGCTGTGAAGAATAAACCTGCATTTGTCTTCAGCTTTGGGGTCCCCAACATAAGGCAGAGCAGATGCACAAAAATTGTCGTGATTTGAAGACGGGCTGAGAGCTGGGGTTGTTCAGCCTGGAGGAAGGCTCAAGGGAGTCCTTGAAGCGCCCTTCCAGTACTTAACAGATACCTTACAGGAAAAAGGAAGAACGGAGTCTTTATCAGAGACGAGGGCTAGCTGTTTCTGATAGAAATTGGGTCGATTTAGATTAGATATAAGGAATTTTTTGTTTTTAAGAGAGTGGTGAGACATGACAACAAGTTGTCCAGTTAGTTGTGGATGCTTCATCTCTGGAACTGTTCATGGCCAGGCTAGATGGGGCTTTGAACAACCTGGACTAGCCTGATGTCAAGGAACTAGGGAATTTTTTAACCCTTCGAACCCAAACCATTCTATGGTTTTTTGACAGGGCTGTGCTCCTATTAGTTTCTGGATTTGTTCTTCATTAATGTTAATTATGTAGAACGTTTTGAGGGTCTGACAGAATAGTGTTGAGGACATTTGAGTACTATGCCTGGAAGTTTCATTTTGTACTCTTGATTATTTTAAGATATCCTCTGCAAGTAATTCAGGTTTTAAAGTTCTTCATGCTTGTTCTTCAAATTATTAAAATGCTTCTCTAATATATCTTCCTCAACAGTTGTGTATTCTTAATTTGAAATTAATGTTGCAGTTGATATCTGAAGAAAAAAATCAACACTAAATGTGTTCGGGTTTCCTTGTAAATATTGCCTAATAAAACCAAGAACCCAAAATTAGAACAAAAAATTAATGAACTTTCTTTCCTCTGTGTAGCCCACTGTTTGCGAACGGGAGCTCTGCGTATTCGCTTTCCAAACATTAGGAGTGATGAACGAAGCTGCTGATGAAATTGCAACCGGAGCTCAGGTAGGATTATCTCATGCTTATTACTCTTCTGATTTTCTATAATAGACTCAGTCTTGTCAGTCTCTTCTAGCATTTCTTTTTATCTGTATTCCCCAAATAAGTGGTGTTTGGTAAGTATGATTTATTTGTCCACTCATATAGTTGTAAAGACAGTTTTATGTATGCCGTTTTCAAACAGCAATAATGAAGTGCTTCCATTTTTTTACTTCCATGTAATTAGAGTATCCCTGTTTTCTTGTTCTGTTAGATTCAATTAGGTCGCCTGGGTTGTTAGTAAAGGCAGCCATTGTCATTTGGAGAGAATTCCCATTTATTTTCACCTAATGAGCCATTATTCCACTTGTGCAATTAATAAGCTAGTTCCTGTTCATGGCGTTGGGATGCAGCTATCCACTGAGCAGCTGTTGTTTTGATCATTAAATAACAGTGAGAAAGTCCTTACTAATGTTGCTACAAAGGGTTTTTTTCTCCCCAAGGACTGGGAATTTATAAGTTTACTTATTAGTGTAGTTATAACCATATCATTGGTTTTTTTCATAATTTTGTAAGTGCCTTAAAACAAAATATTTCAAATTAGGTTTCCAAAACACCATTTATCCTTAGATTACAGTAAATGCAAAACTTTAAAACTGTTTAAGATCTTTTTAAGATCTTACGCGTACCTTGCATGTACATAGTTCTAGGGGACTAGCACACAGCTCACTATATCTGATCTGTCTGAGCTTCCGTTTCTGCTGGCAGAGAGAATTCAGCATTTTAGTGTTTGATTCATCTGAGCTATTTTTGATGTTATTTTTGGAAAGCATGAATCACAGCATAGACTATCAGCAGGAGGGTTATTTACTCCTCTGATTATAAAGAGAGCCTAGAGTTCACTAGTAAGAAGTAGATGTTTGCATTATGAATCTCTCAGTTTTGTCAGATGAGCCTTCCTTCAAACCACTCTACATAGCGGAATGCCTAAATATATGCTCTCATTATTAAAAACCACATCCTGTTTTCTGATGCTGAGCTTCCAGATAGTTTCCTGAGGTATATACCCCTGCTCTGTCACTTCCAATATTCTGATGTCTCCTCAATAATAAGTTATTGTACGTTCTAAAACTTTCAATCCAGAACTTGCCTTGTCTTATTTCCGTTGCATCAAAATGCCTGAAAATTGAATGCCTGATTTGTTGATAGTTCAGGCTCCCTGGAGAGAGAGAAAGATGCTAAGAGACGAATGTTTTAAGAGGTAACTGTCAGCAGAAGGGTCATCTTGTCCTTCCTGAAAATATTTTAATCCTTCCTTACTAACTTCAGTAGCTGCTCTTAAGGAGGAGGAGTTTAGGTCTGGATAAAAGAACATGTAGTAGATAAGCAGGACAACACTGCCTATGGAAATTTGGATTTAACATCCAAATGTTATTTAAATTGATTTTAATTGAACATTTTTCAATATATGTGAAATACTTAGTAATTGTAATTAACAGAATATTTCTAAACTGATGGAGAAAAAGTTGTTCATTCATGCTAAAGAACAGAGGAGGAGAATGGCAGCAGTGTGATTAACTGCAGCTCAGATTTTTTTCCTGTAAATCATGGTTCTTCATTCTGCTTCTCTAAAGAACCTTTGTTTTGTTGGGTTTATTTTCCTCAATGGCAGGTACGTAAAAACTTCTAGAACAGCTTGAACTGTGCGATGAGATCTGATCTTTGTGGGTTTGTGGAAGGAACTAAGGATGCCTATTAAGTGCAACTCATCTCAGCTTTTACTTTCTTCCATGGAAAAATCTATTTTCATGCAATAATGTTTCCAAAAGGCGCAGAAAAAGCAGAGGGTGCTTCTTCTAACTAATGTGTACATATTACACACATGATCTTACAATGAAGTCTTGGAAATCATAGATAATCAAAGCCATGTTGTAATTTCGTACAACAGGATGGAAGGAAGAGGATGTCCCAGTGTCAGCCATTGAAATGACTGTTACATCACTGCACTGCTTTGGCTTTAACAGAAGCAATGTTTGCAAGTCTTCCTATGATAACAGTCTTTTGTAGAACAGCAGGCAGCGCTACAAATCCATGGACCTTATTCTGAGCAATGTTTTTCACTGCCATCTACTGTACACACACACACAAAGCCATCACAGCTTCATTTCCCTAGAGAATGAATTTAACCCATGAGTTAGCTATGTCCACAAGAGAAGGACTGCAAACAATGTATTTGATGTGATAATACATTTAGGACCAGATACTTGTTATACTTATGCTCCTGAAATAACATACCATGTCTGAAGCTGAAGTCTGTTTGAGCTCTATGGAAAAATTTCAATCGTAAACAGTGTCTTGTTGATAACATTATTTGGGTAATGCAAGTATCGATGAAATATGCTATTACTCCAATATGTAAAAAATTCAACTGCGAGGCACAGTGTGCAAGTATATATATTCAGCAAATATCTTTCTTTGTCTCTAGGTGGTTGATCTTTTAGTATCTATGTGTCGGTCTGCATTAGAGTCACCTAGGAAAGTTGTCATTTTTGAACCGTATCCTTCTGTAGTTGATCCAAATGATCCTCAGATGCTGGCTTTTAACCCCAGGGTAAGTAGTTTTCTTTATGTCATGGCTTGGCTTGTAGTCATGCATGAGATTTCAATGCAAAGCAATCTTCTGAAGAAGTCTCCTTTACTGTAAGAGAGACACCTCCAGAATATAGTACAAGCATGTGACTGTTTTCCGAACTTTGTAGATTTTTCCATTGTCTCTTGGAAGGTATTCAAGTATAAACTGTAAGTTCTGATCAGAGTTTTATCAGAGAAGACATTCTTTTAGGGTACAAATTCTATATTTAAGTTCTAAATTTCTATTCTTAGTGTATTTCTCTCAGTGAGTAAAATAGACAGAAAGAGCCAAATGGCCATTGGGAGGTGTAAACCATGCAAAGTAGTGCATTTCTAGCCCATCGTTTTATGATTAAAGCAATTATTCCTGCCATGTCATTTTCTTTTAAAAGTAATTT
>VXBP01004106.1:52056-66474 GCA_013400115.1 Rhinopomastus cyanomelas
TTTTAAAAGTAATTTTATCGAATTTAATTTTATCGAATCATAATAGATGAATTTTATACAAGCATCAATTCTAAAGAAAAGAATTGTATTTGCACTGTGTTGTCAGGCTGAAAATAATGCATCTCAGGGAAACCCTCAAGAAGCCTTGTAGTATTTCTTCTCATGTGTGCTACCCTAAGGAGTAGATTAGAACATTGCATCTTGCATCAGGGTGCATTTTACTTTTTGTGAACAATGGCCAGTTAGATGTGGTTCTTCCTCTGGAAAAGAGAACGTGTTCTGTGGCTTGTAGGATAAAGGACTTACCAGGATGTGCTTGGAAGGGTGCTGATGATGAGACAGCTGGTTTGGTGGCTGGGCAAAGTGTGAGTTTGAAGCAGACAAGGGAAGAAAAAAGAAGGTCACACTAGAAGAAGAGTAGAAATAGACCCTGAGCTGGCAGGGTCCACTTGACCTCCTCTCAGCTTCTTGTCAGCATAGATGAGATGCCTGTCTATGGGCAGAGGTTAGCAAGACTGAAAGACTGGAAAAAATGAACCTCCTGGAGATGATGTGAAATTTGGAGCTGGTGAAGCATAAACTGTTAAGATCATCAACTCAGAAAAAGTGAAGCCAAATGTTAGTTGTTCCCAAACAAAAGGTAGGCAACGATCAGAGTGAGAAAAAGTTAAAAATGATATTTAATGTTTTACAGAGTCGCTAGTAAAGTAAACACATTTGTTTATAAGCGTTTAATTTAAAATCTATTTGGTCATCGCATTTTTTAACTTGATAGCACGTTGACCAGGTAACTCTTGAGAACCTGTGTTCAGTTACAAATATTTTTTTTTAATGTGAGCTAATTTTTTGAGCATGTTGGAGATCACAGTGAAATTCAAAGAAACACTATCATGGCAGTATTTCTAGGTGGAATTTTCCCAGAGTGTGACTGAGAGTGCCTATATGTGAGGTGTGAGGAAACTGTTGGTTAGAAATATTTGAAAGGATTATTTGGCTGAACATTCATCCTAGCTTTGATTTTATACATAAGCAAAGAAAACAGTCTTTTGTAGAGTCAGAAGCTAATACTCTTTTAATGTATTTGCATATTTTGTGCTACATCAGAAGAAGAATTATGACCGAGTCATGAAAGCATTGGACAGTATCACTTCTATTAGAGAGATGACACAGGTGAGTTATAAAAAGCTTTTCCTAACTAAGTAGCTATTTGTAGCACTAGGAAGATCTTTATGTTGCTTGTCTGTGATAGGTAAGGAAGTCAATAGTATAATCTCTTTCCTATACAGCTGTAATAGTACTAGATTGTTTATTAAAAATAAGAAACCTAATGACACCTTTGTCTAATAGCAGTCAAATAAAAGAGATTAACTCAGATCTTTTGAACTTTTAAGCAAGAGATTATAACAGCATAAAGGGGCATTGTTTTGAAATAATCACTAACTGCTGCAAATATCAAAGTCATACTGAGTCTTTTATTTCCAAAGCGAAGGAAATTGATTTTCTAATGGTGCTCTGAACTCTTCATTTCTATTATAGCAAAACACTTGATCACCTAAGTATGGTTGGGGACTTGGAAGGCTGGGACCCTTGCAATTTTTACCGTATGATTTCTCAATACTCACAGATTCTGATAACTGTGCTTCTGTTTGTTGTTAAACTTCCTTTCCCAAACAGCCCAGCTGATTATAACTGGTAACTAAAATCTCTCCCTTGTACCTTGCTTTTCAAACTGCTATATAAAATGTTACCTCACAACAGTGTAGATATCTTATTCTACTTATATTCATAAAGAACTTTGGGATCCTGGAATGAAAAATGATATGTAGAGAGCTGAGCAAATGGCACCTCGCAGAAAAACCCAAAAAGTCCATAAAAACATGTTTCCCTTCCTGAAAATGTTTATTTTCCTCCTTGAATATATTAATTTGCCCCTGTGTCAGCAGTGGTTCTGCCCAGAGCCGGGGGGAGTTTCTTTCATAACTTCTTGCAAGGTCTGTGCTTAAAACCCTTCAGGTTCAAACTGCAACAATACAGTGTTTTACTGATTTATACCATGGAACAGTTAAACAACATAAAGTGGAATATCTTTGGCTATTTTGAGACAGTTAATTTTTCTTAATCTAAGAACCAAACATAAATAGATGTCTGCTGTTACTCTCCCTGAGATCACTGTTATGTTAGCTATAATAGACTCATTCTAATGCTAATTATATATTTGTTATTTTAGTTCAGGGAAAATGATTGGTATAGTAATTCTTATTGTCATCAAAACACGTTTATAACTGCACAATGCAGTGTCAGTAAAACTGTAACTTAGGCCTAATAAGTGAAATACATGAGTTCCACATATTGGTTTTAAAAGATGAAATCACAGGCAGTGTAACACGAAATGTAAACTTTTGATTTCAACTAGAAATAAAGAATGTATTTGCTCTTTTATAGGCACCTTACTTGGAAATAAAGAAGCAGATGGATAAACAAGACCCACTTGCACATCCTCTTTTACAATGGTATGAAATTGTCTTACATAAAATTATTATTATTAAGGTTTCAATTCTAATGAATAATCACTTCAGCATTGCAATTTGGTGTAAACTCACTGTAACTATTAACATCAGGGTTGACATATGCAGCTGCAGATGTTGTTGGACTGATTCTGGACCTCCTCCAGGCCCTCTGAAACTACTGGAAGGACTCTAGCTTATTTATACAGCTTCTGATCTCATTTTCTAATCAAGGTTTAGTCTACTTCCATCTGATAGATTCCAAGGCCTGCAGCTGGGTGCTTTTGGTGGCAACACATAACACATTTTTAAGAAGAAATGTTCTGTTGGTTACTATGTCTAATGCATGTTTCTTATTTTAGGGTTATTTCTAGTAATAGATCACATATTGTGAAGCTACCAGTGAATAGGGTAAGTGTCTGTGGGTTCTTTATTATTTTCTTAGGGCTTATGACATTTTAGGTGGGAGTCTACTAGCCAAACATATGTGTCCATGTTCAAATGAACCACACAGACTCCACCAAGAGACAAGGGAGAGAAGAAGGCTGTTTCAGATCATGACTCACAGAATCTAAAATATGTCAAAAAATATTGCTCATAAAAAGCCTGTTAGAAGTGAGTAGTAGTTCAGTAACGTCACTAATTGTTCTGTTACCATATAGAATATTAGATACAGAATTATACAGAAAGCATTGCACACAAACATGATGTACCAGGAGATCCACATACAAATATACTTTAAAAAGAGCATAGTTACAGAATTTAGAGGCATGGTGCTGAGATTCATTTCTGAGTATGTATGCCTGTGACCCTATGACAAAGGGCATAGTATTCTGCAACCTTAATTCAAAGGCAGCTCCGATCAGAACAACATTAGTCAATTTAATTACTTTATTGGACCCATATTAGGATGAAATCTGTTTTGGAATCATAGAATCATAGAATCATAGAATCATTACAGATCGGAAGGGACCTCGAAAGATCATCTAGTCCAATCCGCCTGCAACAGCAGGATCACCTAAATCAAGTCACACAGGAACCTGTCCAGTCGGGTCTTGAACATCTCCAGAGAAGGAGACTCCACAACCCCCCTGGGCAGCCTGTTCCAGTGCTCCGTCACCCTCACTGTGAAGAAGTTCCTTCTCAGGTTGATGTGGAACCTCCTATGTTCCAGCTTACAACCATTGCCCCTTGTCCTATCACTACATGACACCGAGAACAGCCCAGTGCCATCCTCCTGACACCCACTTCCATATGTTTCATAACACATGAAGACATTTTTACTGTTTGATTTCAGGTAAGAACTATGGTAATAAGACCAATTTAAACTTTGTTCATGTACTTATTTAGATGCAGTCATGTATTGTATGAAACAGCATGGTATCTTAAGAACTATCGTTATGGAAATACAATGCTTTTTTATTAATCAACTCCTTTTTACTTGTGCACTGTTCTATTTTACAGCAACTAAAGTTTATGCACACTCCCCACCAGTTCCTGCTTCTCAGCAGTCCACCAGCCAAAGAATCCAATTTCCGAGCTGCTAAAAATCTCTATGGAAGTACTTTTGCATTTCAGTAAGTACTTATATTAATCAAGGTTACTGAAATGCCATGCTATTTTTTTTTGTTAGAATCAGAGTCAGAGATTCATTGAAGTTGGTAGAGACCATTAACATCAAGTCCAACCATCAACTTATTATTAAGCAGACCAAAACTGAACAGAGTACTCAAGATGAGACCTCACTAGTGCCAAATACAGTGGATGATCACTTTTCTAGTTCTGCTGGCCATACTTTTTCTGATGCTAGCGAGGATGCCATTTCCCTTCGTGTCCACCTTGGCACATTGCTAGCTGGTATTCAGTAACTGGCTGTCAATATCCCCAAGTCCTTTTATGCCAGGCAGTTCTCCAGACACATTTTCCCAAGGCTGTAGTGTTACATAGGGTTGCTGTGACTGAAGTGAAGGATTTGGTCTCGCTGAACCTCGTACAATTGACCTTGGCCCTTCAGTTCAGCCTGTACATGCCCATCCGTAGAGCTTTCCTACCCTCAAGCAGATCAACAAACCCACACAATTTGTTGTCATCTGCAAACTTGCTGAGGGTGCACTCAATCCCCTCATCTAGATCATTGATAAAGATGTTAAACAAGACTGGCCCTGACACTGACCTGGGGAGCACTGCTTGTGACCGGACGTCAACTCAGTTTATCTCCATTCCACAGAACTCTCTAGACTTGGCAATGAAGTCAGTTTGTTACCCATCAAACAGTCCACCTATCTAAGCCATGAGCCAGCAGCTTCTCTAGGAGAATGCTGTGGGAGACTGTGTCAAGTGATTTACTGAAGTCTAGGTAAACAGCATCCGCAGACTTCGCCTCATCCACTAAATCAGTCACTTGGTCACAGAAGGAGATCAGGTTGATCAAGTAAGATCTTCCATGTTCTTGCCATTTGAAGTTTTTAAGTGGGAATTTAGTGTTTTAAAAGATTACAGATTTCATTTTACATTTTACATTATTTTTTTTCAGTGGTTCACACATTGAAAATTGGCATTCCATCCTGAGAAACGGCTTAGTTGTTGCTTCCAATACGAGGCTGCAGGTAACTAGTAGACTAAATAGACTTTAACTTACTTATGCATGCTTGACTATATACTAACACAGGCAAGTTTTCAAGGAGTTCTCTGATAATCATACAGTTGGAAAAAAGGGATGGTTTCAAATCATAGAATCACAGAATCATCAGGGATTGTCAGGGACCTTGAAAGATCATCTAGTCCAATCCCCCTGAATACCTTCTTGTTTCCTGGGAAAGGTACTTTTCTGATGCAATTCAAATGAAATAATATGCTGCTAAAATGGCTATAAAATCTCACTGCTGGAATAAGCATTACAGAGGAGCAGCTCTTGAAAGTTTAGCTCAATTCCACTTAAAAGCAGTCTTGGGAATAAATTTAGAGCTACATAAACTATCTCCATGTAGTAAGATCCAAGTTCATACTAGATTTAGAGGAACTGGTTTTATAGCGCCTTCTGTTCTCTTCTGTTTCCTTGAGAATGGAAATATGAATGTACTAGCCAGGAGGGAGCTACTTCAGACTTTGCTTCATGTTCTCAGACTGAACGATCAGAGAACAGTAGCCAGTACCAGAGGGACTGGGGAGTTGTAACCCACAGTACTTTCACATCACAAGTTTGACAGCTATTCCCCAGAGCTGTTCCATGGTACCTTGGAAGACGATCCAAATGTTCTGACTAAGGATTGGGGTAAAGCAGACACTGAAAAAAGGAAATCAAATCCATGCTGTTGGGTGTTTTTATTAGTATATTTGGAAGATAATTCCCCAAGAAAGCAGGATTTATACACCAAAATTCACCAAAGTCATCCCCTTTGTTTATGCTTTTTTTTTGGTTGTTGTTGTTGAAATACTGAGAATAGAAAGAAGCAAAGCCCTGTTTTCTAGGCATGATTTTTTAGGTCCCTCTAACTCCTATGGGATGTCCTGAGCCCAGTTCATTCTACTTAACCCAATACCAACTAGACAGGATTCTCACCAAGGTTCCTGTACAACACTGGACAAAGTGAAGGAGTGAAAGCGTGTTCACACATTTTTGTGAGGGCTCTGATACATTGCAGAGATAATGTAGGTATCATTGGATCAGATGATGTAAAGATGATCATGACTCTGAAGCGTAGTGGTCATACCATCTACCTAGTGAGGAGATACTCTGGATTCTCATTTGTGCTGCAAAAACTACTTGATATATTTTCTTTAGAGATTTTTCTACCAGTTGCTGGTAGAAAGTAAAACTCCCTCTTTTTAAGAAAGTGACTGCAGGGCTAATAAAAAGTGCTCACTTTTGCTGCTGTCAAGGGTTAAAAGCCTGAGACAAAGTTAACCAATTCATTTGGTTAACATGCTAATGGCCAAAATGAAAAAACAATGCAGTGAAGGTTCCAAAAACCACTTGCAGGCAAAAACAAAATTAAGTTGATTTGGGAAAACAAACAAACAAACAGGACAACATTTGATGCACCCCATGTAAAGACCAGTATAAAGAATTCACATCACATAAAAATCCTCACATGAAGACATGCACACATGGACATGTGGAGATAATCACTGTTCTTACGTAACTGAGCCAAAACTCCAATGTCCATCCCTCAAAAGGGAAAAGATACTTCCAGCTGTTCCTGCTTCTTGTGGGAACATGATGATCATCGAGTCCATGTACACATCCCTCAGTGTCAGCAGGCATTTTAAAGTCCAGTTTTCAGTTCCATGCACTTTCATGCCAGAATGCCAATTCCTGTGGCCACAAACAAGGGGAGAACTTTCTACATTTCATCAATCAGTGGAATTCAGATTAAACCTTTCTTCTACTGATCCGTGAGGTGCCACACTTTCTATTCACCATGTTTCCAGGGAAAGATGGCTGCTGAGTCTGTGACTCAGTGACATGTGCTCTCTCCAAAACACAGACAGGAAGTGAAGATGGATTTGAAGAAGAAGGAGGAGCTGGAAACCTGAAACTGAAGCCCCAAACCCCTTCTGCTGACCCAAACCCCTTGGTTCGCAGAGACACATAAATTAGGCTTGCAGTTTACAAGACAAACATCATCAAAAATTCTCAAACCATTACTGTTGCTTAGCCCAAGCTTCATTATATGGAAGAGAGATGTTGGTGAAGAAGCTTCTTCCTTTTCTTCTATTCTTTTTGACAGCTGGTAACTTTGTGGCTACAAAATATGGCTGCAGTGATAGGATATGCGTGTCTGAACTGGCTTAGGAAAAAGCTTGACTGAACTAATTCCTGCAGTACTAAACTGAACTAATGAGTACATTTTTCTTTAGAATGTGAGCAGTGTCATCACCATCTCTTCATTTCTTACCTTAAAGCAAACAAAAAGCAGCTGATGTCGATTCACAGAGTCTGGCTTAGGCTATGCTTCCTGCCCAGGTTTAGATGTGAGAGACATGCTGAGCTTTCTTGGCCTTGTTCAAGCTGAGGTGTATTTGCTATGTACAGAACCATTCTCTGTATGCATCCTTCATGGTAATGTTCACTTTCAAAACAGAAGTACATAAACAATTATGTATATAATTCTGCTATAAAATAATGTTTGGGCCTTTGGACATGGTTTTCATATACAGTATTTTAGTTATATAGTCACAGCATGGTTTTTTGACAGACCATTTTAAAAGACCATTAATGTTTTGAAGATCATTTATTACCAGCAATATATTAGTGTAATGGGGCAGATGCTTATCTACGTTACAACCTGTTTCTCATATTATAATTTTGTCCAGGTAACTAAATTAAGGACAAACAGTCACTCTGCTTTTTTTTCAGCTCCATGGTGCAATGTTTGGAAGTGGAATCTATCTTAGTCCATTATCAAGCATATCATTTGGATACTCAGGTGATATCTATAAATCACTCTAAAGTTGGAGAAATAAGGTTGGGGGGTATTTTACCTGCTTCACTGTTTGTAACACTACATTGAATTTTGTCTTTGTCAACCAAGATTTAATTTATTAAAACAGGAGAAAATCTAAATTCCCTAATTAAATGCCCACCTTTATTTTCCAAGGTGGTAGAATTGTTGAAACTATGAAGTAAACAGTTGCTAATATGGGATGTTGTGTGTAAATAAGCAGGTCTTGATTATGCAATGGAAATCCAACTTTGTGGTTATGGCTTTTTTGTCAGTATCTGCCTAAATCCACCAAATGTTATTTATCCATTAATGGGCCTTTATGATCTGATCTGACAAAATAAATTTTCATTAATAGGCATGCTCCACTCTATGTATTTAAGAGAATGCCCAAGTATCACCACATCAGGATTACATAGACTATACAGGGCAGTACGTTTAGTTTAGCATGAGAATAAGAGGGAACAAAATTTGTCCCATTAGTAAGTCTACAAAATGAGTTGTGCAATTTTCCGTATGAGTTAAGTCAAGCATAATATCAATGAGATACACAAATGTGTATGTTAAGAAACAGATTTTAAAATATGGTGACTTTTTCCTTTTACATATGTTACACTTCCTAACTTACAAAATTGCATTCAGCATGGCTGAATATGTTTGCATACCTGTGGATAATTCTAAGGATTTTAGTTAAACTTTCTGATTTTCACTATTTTTAGGTAATGTCACAATTAATTTTAAAAGATCAGCATTTTTACTGATATTTATTACATTTCTATATCAATAATGTCCACATGCACTTTTAGCTTTTCAGAGATTATACAAGTATGGAAGCTTTTTAGACTCATTAAAAGTAATGGTTGCAGTATCATTATCTAACAAAATGAGCTGCTTTTTGGACAACACTGCGCTGTCAGCTTCAGTGTGCTTTTTCTCATCTCTCTACCTTTCTTGGTCTCTTCCATCCCATCTCCTCTAGAAAGGAGGCCTGTGTTCCTATGAAGTATGTAATATTTGATGCCAGTAAAAACCGTGGAGGAGTCCTACATTCCCTGTTGCTTCAAAGAGTTAAACTTCCCCATAATTCACTCTGCGTTTGTAAGCTGCCAAGAAATATGGGATAATGGAAAGGCAAGGAAGCCTGTGGTAGTGTGCAATACAGAAATTTTGTATTAACATGAGGAATACAGAAAACATTTAAGGCACAAATGTAACCATTTAGATTTTTCAGAAGGAAATTTGATCCACTGTGGCTGACAAATAAATACTTTTATATGTAGATTAATTAAACCAATATAGACTTTGGAATTTTCGATAAATTAACTACTCCTAAACATTAATAAAACTTCTAATAAGTCTAAAAAATTGTTACAGATTAAGATCTAAAATTCTTCCTCTCATGACTTTACTGTCCCACTCCATAGGAGATTTGACTTTGTTACTTCAGCCTCGATAGAGTCAGTTAGACTCAACATGCTGAACTGAATGGCATTTGAGCTGATGCTTATCTGCCTTTGGACCTACTTAATACTAGCTTGACTTTCCTAAGTCTTTGCAATACAGGGAAATGTACTGCAGATTTTCAGGATTAATGTGAAATAATATATAACAAAGTTAACTAGCTTTTTGGGTGCTATGTGATTCCCTCTGTCCTACCTGTTTAATTCTCTGTGCTTTACTTATGATGACATCTATATGCCAGAGTATCTTACATGACTTAAATATTACTAGGGATGAACAAGAAGCAGCAGAAGGTGTCAGCTAAAGATGAACCAGCTTCAGGCAGTAAGGGCAGTAATACGTCACAGGTACAGTACATCAGCGATCTCTGTAAGCTTTATGGGTGTATACTTGGCAGCTTGATAGCTGAAGGAATGTAATACTCCCTTTGTGAAAGCTGACAGCTTTGTTTTATTTTATTGAATGAAATCAACAACCTCAGAGATTGCAAACACTGAATACAGCCCACATATTGCTTTTAATAACAATTTATGGAGTATACTGCAGGTCTTCTTTTCCAAACACAAGAGTTTAGGAAAAATATGAAAATACCGTGGAGTCTGTATTATGACTGTTAGTAAGTCCTTTCTGAGTTCCAGATTTGCTGAGGAATAATGTAAAAGGAATTGAGAGTGGTTATTGTTAGAAAATGAGTAGCGTTTCATTTATAACAAGTCAGTTTTTCATGGTTTTTACATATTAAACCATTACAATTTTACTCTACGTAAAGCAAACTCGCAGCATTTGTGTATATGGATAAATTTTGTAAAAGAAATATTAGATCTTTATCCATGTAGAAACTACATAATAATATGGCTTTGGAGAGATATTGATATATAAGATTAGAAGTCCTAAGAAATCAGAAGGCGAGCAAAATATCAGAACAGTGTCCAGAAACAGTGATCATATGAACCTTCTTTCTTTCCGGATATCAATTTGTGTATCAAAAGCACTCTGATGTTCTTGTAATGTTATTAATTCTATAAGAACTTCTTTCTTGATAAAGAAGTTCAAAACCTTGCTAGTGATCCAAATAAATAACATAAATGTTTTTAGAAATTTTATTGCATTTAGAAATACAATATAAATGTCTAGAAAGGCTGCTTCAGTCTTTGTTTATTGAATATAGCAGCCCTCTCCTTTGCTGAATTTTTTACTCAGTTTGTCTTACTGCATTAATGAGTTTTTCTTATGTTTTTACATCTCAGTCACAGAAGAAAGGACAACAGTCACAATTTTTGCAAAGCCGTAACTTAAAATGCATAGCCTTATGTGAAGGTAAGCTGAAAGCTCTTGAAAAACTGTTTTAGTCATCGACAAGATGTTAATGGATGCAAATCATGAGATCTTTTGTTCCAGTATTGGTTGTTTTTCAGTAAGAAGCTACTGGTAGGTGGACAAGTGATCCTGCTGTGGCAGGGGGATTGGACTAGATGATCTTTCAGGGTCCCTTCCAATCCCTAATGATTCTATGATTCTAAGTGCTTCCTTAATAAATGACCTCTACATTTCCGTTCAGAATGTTTCCCTCTTTGAACACAGCCTATAACAGGCTGGATTTTCATTACATAGTCATACGCACATGGCAACTGATCATCTGGTCTGTCTTTCAAATGCAATCAATCATATTCTTAAACCATCAAGAAAACCCAAGCCATAACCATTACTTTACGTACAGGTTTCCTGCAAGTTATTAATTATTTTAAAAATCTAAGTTGGAAAAAACCTAACTTTCCAAATGAGTTTCCAAAACAATTTTTGTTGTTCACGTAAATAAACTCTTAATCTAGTAACCAGTCTGTTCTCTATGACAGTGTTAGACATTTTGTGAAGTTAAAAACCTGCGTCTATTATTGAAATACTTGGCTGTTATTTTAATAACTAATGAAATGTTAATAGGTTTTGAGTATTACTGGATTTTAATAAAAATTGAACCAATAATCAGCAGTTAGTCTCATTGGCTAAACAAAAAATAAAACGTATAGATTTTGGTTTGCCTTTCATTTGGAACATTTGTTTATTTTTGTGGTGGGTTCAAGACCACAATTGAAGATAAAAGAAAGGAAAGCAAAGCAGTGAGGTCTCGATGACATCTTGGATAAATCTGCCAGACAATGGATGGCTTAGGGAAACTGCAGAAAGGTTTATTAACACTATAACTATATACAGAATGGGAGAAAAGGTTATGCAAGTCGGTGCACACAAAGTAGAAACTGTGTCATAAATGCCATCACACAATCTGAGAAAAATACAATAGGAGATCACTACAGTTTGGGCCTTGGTTCTTCTTTTCGTTTAGAGACCTGGGAAAGAGCATGTCAGTCCGGGATGGCCTGACTTTCTCAGCACCCACACCTGCNCGCTGTCTCTGGGGGGGGTTGTGATGGCAAATCTGCACCAATCTTGCTTCTCTGGTGCGGGCGTGGTGCGGCGGCGGCAGTGGCGCGCTGCCGCGGTTTGGGGCCACTTCAGGTCTGGGGCACGGCAGCATCCACGGCTTCTCCAGTCTGGGGCCATGGCAAAGCTGCGATGCGGCGGCGGCAGGACCACGCACCCGCGGCAAGTTGCGGCCAGGGTCGCTTCCCGACCGCGCGGCGGCAGGTGCACGCCGGCGGTGGGGTCAGGCCGGGGCCATGGCTGGTTTGGGAGCCGCGGTCCTCTTGGAGCCACAGCCGGCGTGGGGTGCGGTGTGGCGGTGGCAGGACCAGCGCCTTTTTCGGAAGCCACGGCTGGTGCAGGCTGGGCCAGCGGCGGACCCGCGGTCCCCTCGGAGCCGCGGTAATTCTCAAACTGCAACAATTTTAAAAGTAGAATTTAAGACGGATGATGGAAAACGTATTTCAAAATGGAAGCTTTAAGCTATATGTACTGGTTTTAGCATATATATTTTTGAGAATATTCAAGTGAAATAATATGATTAAGGAGATGTCAGTCATAATGAAAACAGAGTTTAATCTGGACAGAAATATGCACTCCTATACCACTAAACTTTCAGAAAATATGAATTAAGGGTTGACTAGAATTTACGTTACTTTAATATTTAAGGTGTCTAAATAAAACTAGTATTTTTCATAAGGACCTTTTCAGGGATGTCTTTCTATCCTCAAACCTATGAAAGGATTATAGATTTTACAAGGCAAGTTTTAAATATTTGTTAAAATATACTTTACATATTCACTTCATTTTTCTGTATGAATAGATGTATTTAAGGGAGGTGCTTAATATAGATTTTAAATACAATTAATTACAAGAGATAAATGTTGATTAAAAATTACAAACCATGAAAGGAAATGTATAAAAAGTAAACATGCATTTATTTGGGGTGGTGTTAGAATCTAATAGACTGTTTCTGATTAAAGGCACCTACAAAAATTATGTAGTCCAGCTACCTTACCAATCTGTCTAGCCCAACTACCTGACCAAAAGTTAAAGCATGTTGTAAAGGTCATTGTCCAAATGCCTCTTGAACACTGACAGGTGTGAGGCCTCAAACAGCTCCCTAGGAAGACGGTTACATTCTTTTTAGCACGCCCTTGGTAAAGAAACACATCCAGTCTAAACCTTCCCTGTTGCAGCTTTCAACCATTGCCAGACATTCTGTACCTGTGTCCCAGTGAGAAGAGACTGGCAGCTCCACTTCCTCTCCTCTGGAAGCTGTAGAGAGCAATGAGATCAAACCTTAGCCGTCTTGTCTCTAAACTAGACAAACTCCGGGTCCTCAGCCACTCTTCATAGGACATTCCTTTCCACCCTTTCATCACCTTTACTACCTTCCTCTAGATGCATTCAAGGACCTTCACATTCTTCTTAAATTGTGAGGGCCAGAACTCTAGACAGTACTTAAGGTGAGACTGCACCAAGTCTCAATACAGTGGGAGAATCACATCTCTCGACTGGCTAGTTACACAGTGTTTAGAATCACAGAATCATAGAATCATTAGGGATTGAAAGGGACCTCGAAAGATCATCTAGTCCAATCGCCCTGCCACAGCAGGACCACCTAGACCAAGTAGTACAGTCAGTCAGGATTAGAAGGGACCACAAGATCATCCAGTTCCAACTCCCCTACCATGGGCAGGAACACCCCACTCTAGGTCAGGATGGCCAGAGCCTCATCCAGCAGTTTGATGTATCTCAGAATGTCGTTTTCGCTCTGAGGGGCCAGGGCTGTTGAATTGTCTGTCAGCCAGCACCCCTAAATCCCTTTCTGCAGAGCTGCTCTCCAGCCACCAATCCTCCTCCAACTTATATTATGCCTGGTGTTATATGTTCCTAGGTGCAGAATACAGCATTTGGTCTTGTTTGCTTTCATCTAATTATTAATTGCACAATGTTCCAATCTATCTAGATCTTTCTGAAGGACCTCATCTCTCAAGACAGTAAACAGCCAGTTCTAGTTTGCTATCGTCAACAAACTTACTAATGTGCATGCAACTCCTGCACACAGACCACTGATGAATCGGTGGAGCTCCACCTGGGGAAGGATGATAAGCTGGTTGAGAGTATGTGGGTGAAAACAAAGGGGTTGACAGGGGGTGGTGATATAACTGTAAGGTTCTGCTATAGGCCACCTGACCAGCAAAAGCAAGCAGATGAGGCCCTTCATAGGCAGATAGTAGCGGCTTCCAGGTCACAGGCCCTGGTCCTCATGGAGGATTTCAACCACCCCGACATCTGCTGGAGGGACAACACAGTGAGGTACCAACAATCCAGGTGGTTTTTGGATTGCATTGATGATAACTTCCTCCTTCAAATGGTGAAGGAACCAACAAGAAAAGGTGCTATGCTGGAACTCATTCTCACCAACAGGGAAGGGCTGGTGACCAGTGTGAGGCTCCGTGACAGCCTTGGCTGCAGTGATCATGAAGCAGTTGAATTTCAGATCCTCAGGGCAACCAGGAGGAAGTTTTCTATGCTTACGTCCCTGGACTTTGAGAGTGCAGACTTTGATCGCTTCAGGGATCTGCTGG
>VXBP01004109.1:0-26107 GCA_013400115.1 Rhinopomastus cyanomelas
CACGCAGCACCGGGCGCGGAGACAGGTGCAAGCGGGGCGGAGCTGTGGGGTGGAGGGTCTGGGGGGGCACCGTTGCCCCCTCCCCTTCTCCCTCCTTCTCTCCCTCCCTCCGAGCCGCCCCGGGCTCCCCTAATGCCGCCCTCCCCACGACGTTGTTTCGTTATATCATGTCCATCATGTGACACCCGGAGGCCTCTCTATGGAAACTTAAAGGGGACTTTCACGTGATGGCGACAACGGCGACGATGCCACCACCGGTGCCACCGGGACCCCCCACACACACCCGAGAAGAGCCTGAAGGGGGCTGCCGGTCCCGCTGTGCCTCTCCGCATCTCCCCCCACCGCTGGCGTTCCCCTTCTCCGGGTCCTGCCCCCTTCTCACAAGTTACTTGTCCTGTTGTTATTAATTAGTGTCGGTCACGGAAGGAGGGGGTTTTCCTCCCCTCCCCCTGGTGCGCCGATAGCTAAGGGAGGTATCGGACGGACCCCGCCCCGGAGTCGGTGCGGGACCCTATTGCGCGGCCGCCGTCACGGTTGGTCTCCAGTGCTGGGAGCGACAGCAAAAAAACCCCACCGCCCGCACCGAAAAAGCCCCATAGAACAACAACAAACAAAACCTCCCCAAAAATATAACTCTTTTTTGGACCAGACCGAGGAGGCTAAAAAAAAAAACAACCCATAATAACCTCAAACTTTTGTCAGACTTGCTGCGAACGAGGCCGCTTCTGGGGCTGTGCGGGGCTGGTGAGGTTCTCGCGGCCGCGGCTTTTAACTCGGTTGGGAAAGGATTTACCCTTCCGTGCTCTAACCCTGTCGGTTTTTCTCCAGCAGGTTGTAGCACAGAGATGCTGGAAGAAGCCGCTTCGAGGGATGTGCCGTGCTCACCGCCACGATAAGCGAAGCCGCGAGTACAAACAGGCACCCCGTGGAGAGGAGAAGAGGAGAGATGGAGCTATTTCCCGACGTTAGAGGAGATCGGAGTGCCCTCCGGATCTCCCCACTGTGCCTATTCCATCCTTCTGCCTGCAGCCGCGTTCCTCAGGCTGCTGTTCTGCCTCCAGTGCTGAAGCCAGTTCCTTCTCCCGGCTCTGCTTCTGCCCCAGGATTTGGGGTGCCCACCCGGTCCACGGGGCGACCACCAAAGTTCTGCCGGACTGGTGATACACAGAGGGTTCTTGGGGTGTTCTCCATAGTCTCCCACAGGAAGTCCTTCTATTCTGCACCCAAGTCAGTGTTGTAACATGGGCATTGGTGATACAGCATGAGGTTCAAGGCTTTAGCTTGTGGGGGGGACAGACCTGCAGTTAAAAAGTGGCTGAGGAAAAGCTTGATACGTTTCTTAGTTTTTTACTACCTTCACTGGAAATCACAGCCCCTCAGCAGGTTGAAGCATGACCCACAGATGCAGTCAAAGTTTCCTTTGGAACTCAAATTGTTCAGCACCTCACCAAGTTTTCTTAGAGAGACTCGCGTAAAAGACTTTTTAACCATCTGCAGGGTTGATGCTGATGCCCATCTCACATCACGTCAGCCATGGGAAGGATCCAGAGCTGCCTGGTGAGATGTCACAGGCCAAATCCTGGCAGTGATGGCAGATAATCTCCCTTTTTTCTCTCTCCTTCTGCCTTTGAAGTACCTATGCTCTACCCCACTCTTTTCTGAGAGTCTGTGCACTGAGCTGTATATGTAATAGATCCATGTTTCAGATACCTCCATTAATTTTCACATTTCCAGGAGTTTTGTAGAAATTGCTTCTGATTTTAGCTGCAAAGAATTAACTAAGAAACAGCTCACTCTCCTTTCCTTCCTTCTTCTCAGAGCCTCTCCGCTATCCACCCTACACCTCTTCTTTGTTTCTCCGTGCTTTCCCATCCAGTTTTGGGGGGATTTCTACCTCTGGGTTCCTTTCTGCTCTTTTATCCAGTCTGTCAGACTCCCGTGCAGTACAGCTCCAACGTGCCTCACTTTCCATCTCCTCACGTTTAATTTCCAGACCTCACTAAGCCTCTTTTTATTCCATATTCTCTTCTTCAGATCATCCTTAAAGGAGAAAGAAACTGGAGCTGAGCTAGGAAGTTGTCTTCGAGGAGTACTGCCAGAACTGATCTGTTCTGCACTGCTGCTGCTGCTTCTGCTGCTGTTCTGCTGTGTCATGGGAAGAGAGTTCCCCAGCCACACCAACCCTGGGAAACAGCACCTCAGGCAGAGCCACGTGCTGCAAAGCCCAGCCATGCTTGAGAAAGCCAAAGGGAAGGTTGGTCTGGCACAGGGCTTGGGCTGGAAGGAGCAGGCATCGCTCCCTTCCTGGGAGATAAGTCCACGATGTTGGAAGGTCTGCAGGAGGCAGAGTGGAGGTAGCAGCAGCAGCAACACCTCATCACGCAGCTTTATTTAATTTTGCCAAGCCAAGAGCAACAGTGGACCAGGGAAACAAACAGATGTGTTTCCGTAAAAAGGATGTTTTCCCTCAAACCGACTTTAATTTCTTGCAATGATTTGCAGTTTCTTGCACTGATAGAGCAGGGGTTCTGCCTCCTCTTAAAAAATATCTTTAGCTGTAAAATCTCCATGATCTTGGCTCCTTCACAGAATCATAGAATCACAGAATCATTAGGGGTTGGAAGGGACCTCAAAAGATCATCTAGTCCAATCTCCTTGCCAGAGCAGGATCTCCTGGACCAACTCACACAGGAACATGTCCAGGCAGCTTTTAAACATCTCCAGAGAGGAGACTCCACAACTTCCACCTGAGCCTGTTTCTTTCATAAACTTTATTTCAAAAACTCTGAGGTTTACAGATGATTTTTCTCTCTCTCTCCCCCTTGGAAAGGCCTGAAGAAGACAATGTCTGCCTATGAATGGAAGTGGCTTGAATTAGCGCCGGCGTGCTCGTGCACATGCGTATACACGCGCAGGTACAGGGTTTAAAGCACGTATAGGAAAATCCTTCATCATCTGATAGGCTTTAATATCTGCCTGAAAATCGATCCCCGACTGATGTACTCCATCTCTGCGTGGCTGCAGATCGCAGGAGGCTCAATAGCTTCCTGAGCAGGTTTTTTTAAAATGCCAAATAAAATCCCCAGTTTGGTGATGGATTAATTGGTGTTTTCACAGCACCTGCCTGGGAAGCATTAACAAAACTTCATGGGTCCTGCTCACTCTTCGCTTTGTTTTCTTTGGTTTTTGTCATTGAAACAGAATCTTCTCATTTTGCTTCTCTTTCTAATTCGTTTTCAGTCCTCGTGTGCTAGAAGGTGCAGTTTCGTTTCAAGTCTCAACAAAGAAAGCTTCATCCCAGAAAGCAGTTTCCAGTCAGATATTTTCTTTGCCACTCACAAGAAAACATTTCTACTCAAACAGTTCTAGATATAAACAATGCTGACAGGTCTTCAAAAAAAACCCCCCAAAACCAACATGTGAAATTGAGACAAATAGCCCAGAGAACCTCAAATGTTCTGGTTTCTAAAACTCTGGCTGCTGTCAAAAAAAGAGAGGGTAAAATCAAGCTTTGTTTACGTGTGGAGCAGAGTGTTTGTTGATCGAGTTTCTAAGGTGATGTAGCAGGAAATACTGATCTTAGAAAAATGACACGAACGCAGCACAAAACTAGAACTCAGCAGCTCTTTGTCAGCTGATAACAGAAAAAGTAAAAAGGTATTTAAAAAGCAGTGAGATTGAACTTCTTCTCTCCCTGGCTGGCAAACACGAAGGCAGCCTCTCACCTGCTCTGCTCCCGTATGCAACTATTAGTGAGAGCAGAGCTAAACCATTTATCAGAAGGAATGTTTCTGTCGGATGCAAATCCCTTCACGAGCTGCTGGTTCTACGTCATGTCACGGATGAGATTGATTCTCTAGTGAGGTTGTAATGTACCTGCATTTGCTCCAGACTGGTGCCAAGCGTGCTGAGTCATTTTGCCTCTTCCCATCCCGCAGTCGGCTGCTTGCTCGCTTTTCCCTGTTATTTGTGTGGGTCGTAAGCTCAGCAACAGATGAGAATAACTGCTTAGATTTCTTTCAGCTGCCTCCCTAAGGAAATGAAGGTTCTGCTGTGCTGCTTATCTCCTCACGTACATGTCCATCCCCCTCTCCCAACAGCCTCTGAACCCACTAATTAATTTAGGATAAATCTGGGGGAAAGCCAATATTTCCAAGACAGCCACATTCCTGCAAGTTGCACATGGGCACAAAGGAGAAGCCTGGATGAGAAATCGAAGCAGAGCTGAGCCACAATACATCAGGGCTGGCAGCAGGCACCTTGCAGCCACCCAACCCATCCATACCAGCCCATTAATCTGTATGGGGTCACGCCACAGTGCTGTCACATCCTGCCTGGCACAGGTTTCACCAGAGAAGCAGAGGAACCAGGATAATTCAGGGAACAATTTGTTTTCCAAGTAAAGCAGCAAAGAAGGTGAAGGAATATCTCCATGTCCAAGGGAAAAGGTAGTACCTGAGAATGCCTCTATGCCATCTTGAGGACTGATGTAGCTTTTGGGTCAACCCCAAGGCAAGCTGTGGCAGAAGAAGGCAGCTCAGGCAGCTCTGTGAGCCATCACAGCTTGTCAGACTTGCTAGCAAGTAGTTTGATGCAACAAAGAATCATTCGGGTTTGGAAGGGACCTCAAGAGATCATCTAGTCCAATCCCCCTGTCACAGCAGGATCACCTAGACCAAGTCATACAGGAACACATACAGGTAGGTCTGGCACTGGTGCTTGTTGTAGTTGTCCTACCATGAGATGCTCTGTATGAACCTCTTCTGGGAGGACGTAGAAGTTAAGATTTGTTAAGCTCTGATGATTAATCTATAAAACTGGACCCAACTTCTCCATCAAGAAGCACGGTATTGTCTCTGTTACAGCTGCTGAACACCATCAGACACCAGGGTTCTCATTCTTCTGGACGGTCTATAGTCATACCCTAGGAGATAGCCTCTGCCTTGAAGGGCTTACAAAGAAGAAAGACAAAAGAGTGAGCAACACAACTCTCAGGCAGAGCAAACACAGTGACCTTTTGCAAATGTCAAGCTAATACCATGATGTGGAAGTGGAAGGGGTTTATCAGAGGGTGGATGGGTCAACAGGCATGGGAGACCTTGAGGGTGAGATAAAGGAAAGGCCATAGCAGAAGCTGTGTGGTATGAGATGGAAGGGAAGTGCATGCAGAGCTTTACACAGTCAGTTGGCACATCCAGGATAAAAAACAACAGGGGGGGAAAGGTTTTGATGACCCTGCCCACAGCTCATGGCATAACCAGCTCCTACCTGTAGCCTGTTCCCCAAAGCCACAGAGAGGAGAGATGTGGAAGGCAGGAGGTGGACAGCATGGTTCCTCCTACGTGCTGGTTCCACACAGGTAGCTGGAGGTGTGACAACCCCGTTTTTGGGGTTGTTTCTCTCTGTGGCTCAGCCTCCTGCAGCTCTGCTTGCTGCAGCTGAACCTCAGGGTGGAGTGAAACCGAGTGCGGTGCTCCAAGTCCAGGGCAGCACGTAATTGAATATTAACAGGAACAGCTCCAGGAGCTACTGGGACTCAGGAAGTCACAATTCCTTCTCTGCTGCTCCTACGTCTTAGCGGGAGGTGATTGCTGGAGGCCTTAATGGATGTGAGACATAATATGCTTCCCTCACATTAGCTCCAGTTAGCAAACCAAGGCTTTAACCACATCCTACCCTCTCTGATCACTTCCTCGTGCACCTCGTCAGCAACATGTGAAGTGCTCTCGCTACAGCCAGCCCACTGTCCCACAGGCAACTGAACAGAAAGGTGCAGAGGCCATACCAGCATTGATTTTACACCTTGTTTCTCCAGTGCACGAGGGGATCTCACCTCTGGGGCTTCTCAGAATTTGCCAAATACAATTTATTGAGGTCTTTGCCCCTGTTTCATCCTTTTTGAGAACAGGAATTGTTTATTCACTGCATGAGGATGCTATAAGCATCACACACAGTCCCTACAGTGTTTTTTCATGCCTTTGGTAAAATACAGTAATAAATTCATGGGTATTAGTGACTCAACGGCAAAAAGAGCCGAGATGATGCTGGGCGCATCAACAAGGCCACCACCAGCAGAGATAAAGAGTCATTATCCCACTCTGCCCGGTGCTGGTCAAGCTACCCATGGAACACTCTGTCCAGCTTTGGTTCCCCACTGTGCAAAGAAGATGAGGACACACTCCACAGGGTCCAGAGAAAGGCCACAAAGATAATCCCAGGACTGGGAAGCTGCCAGGTGAGGAAAGTCTGAGACAACTAGATTTATTCAGCCTGGAGAATCACAGAATGTTAGAGGTTGGAAGGGACCTCGAAAGATCATCTAAGTCCAACCCCCCTGCTGGAGCTTACAGTACTGTCTCAAGATGTCCTACATGGGGCTCAGACTCATGACCCCAGGAATTCAGAGTGCCATGCTCTACCAGCTGAGCCAACCAGACCCAACTGAGCCAACCAGACCCTGAGGGAAGACCTTCTCACCATGGTCCAGTATTTAAAGGGTGGCTACAAGGAAGATGAAGACTCCCTTTTTGCAAGAAGTCACATGGAAAAAACAACAGGTAATGGGTGTGAGTTGACTGCTGGGGAGATTCAGATTAGACTCAAGGAAAGTTTTCCATGAGATGAGAACAATCAGTCTTTGGCATAATCTCCCCAGGGATGTGCTGAAGTCCTCAACACTGGATGTATTTAAGGTTTGGTTGGACAAACTTTTGGGGGCGGGGCTATCTTGTCCAGACCACATTTTTCTCAAGAAAGATTGGACCAGATGATCCTTGGCTGGTTCCTTCCTGCCTGGGACTGCATGATTCTATGTTTCTTCACATTGTGAAGAGCGTTTAGAGCTGACTAGAGCTTAGATGCTCCCTCTTCAAAACTATGGATAGATGTTGTTTCTTACCCAAAACCAAGCTGCAGATCTACATTGAGAAGTTCAGTCTATGTTCACAGAATCACAGAACATTAGGGATTGGAAGGGACCTCGAAAGATCATCCAGTCCAATCCCCTCACCACAGCAGGATCACCTAGACCAAGTCGCACAGGACATTACTTGTACAGAATAAACAAAGTATTTTGAAGGAAGATGCTTGTAGAAACCTGTCTGTGCCATCTGAGCATTCAGAACTTGATGTTAGACTAAGCAGGGAGAAGTGAAGACCTTCAGAAGATCAGAAAGTCCCCGACGACCCCAGGAGCTATGCTGAGCAATGGTCACAATCTTGATTTCCTTCCTCTTCTCCTTTTCTTTCTTTTTCTTTCTCACTTCAGAATTCACAGTGCTCTTGCCCATGGTGTATCATTTTCCTGCAGGTCCACCAGCACTTGTTCACTGCATGACCCTTTTGTTTTTCAGAGAAACCCTTCTCCAATCTCCTTTTCATTAGTCGCTGCACAATAGACTCCACTGCAAGGCTTCTTCAGGTTCGGTTTGATTTCTCTCTTCCTTTATCTCTACCCAGAGATATCCAGCAGATTGTTTCATAACCTTCCTAGGGTTCAGAGACAGTATATTCCTTCCAGACAGCCTGCAAACTCCCTCCCTCTTTTTCCTCACCACCTGCCCTTCTTGAACAACAATTCAGGCAAACTTTATCCATGTATATTCCTGTATCGGCAAATCAGGGGTTCCTGGTTAGGGAAAAGTGAGAACTGCTCCGTTTCCCTGCTGGGCAACGTGTGTTCCTGCTCTCCTGCACACCCACCAAGTGTTCTAGCCCTTGGAAGTGAGGACTGCAGCACCACATCCATTCCCCTGCCAACCACACACTGGCCGTGGGAGATCTGCAGAAGAGGAGGCGCTTCGTGCCGCTGATATAGGACTCCAGTGGCACATTGGGGAGGAAAACTGGTGAAACTACACAACACACAGGAGGAATGATTGATTTTGTTATTGGTCGGGGACAGCTCCGCGCTCCGTTTGGTATCGCCGGCTTCCTCCTGCTGCCGGGTAATTAATGGACACCAGCAGTGTGTTTGACACCGCGCTGAAGCACACACGCAAGATTTGCATCGATGTTTTGCATTCTGGGCAGGGCACGAGGGAGGTGGGCACATTGACACACCTAGAGAAGGCAGTCTTGGAAAAGGAGAGCTGGAGAGAGATGGCAAGTCCTCATCAGTACCCTCAGCACCCCCAGCAGAATCCAGCCCCCCCGAGAGAGACGCTAATCCACTCCCCTCGGAATTAATTTAGAAATGTGAATTTTAATACAAAAAAATTTGCTTTGAATTAGAAAGCTTTTAGGTTTCATTTGTGGGTTTCTCCTCTTTCCCAGATATCCAGTAATAATAGGACCAGAGGCAATGGGTGTGAGCTGGAACAGAGGAGGTTCCACATCAATATGAGAAGGAACTTCTTCGTGGTGAGGGTGATGGAGCCCTGGGAGGGGCTGCCCAGGGGGGTTGTGGAGTCTCCTTCTCTGGAAATGTTTAAAACCCGCCTGGATGTGTCCCTCTGCAACTGGATCTAGGTGGTCCTGCTGTGGCGGGGGGATTGGACTGGATGATCTTTTGAGGTCCCTTCCAATCCCTAATGTATCCTGTGAGTCTGTGATTCCGTGATCCTTGCAGGAAATTGAACCAATTTATTTCTGTTGTACCCAGAACAATTGTCCACATGTTTTAGTAAGTCTCCTCTGTCTCAGAAGACAATTTCCATCTTCTCCCATCTTATTTTTTCCACCTTCTGGAAAAAAGCAAAGAAAATCCTCCAGGTTTTTTTGATCCATTTATAATCCTTGTTCCTCTACAATTTATCTCCATCTTTCCTGTACTTTCTCATAGCATGGCATCCAACCCACAGCTGGTATTCCAGCCGAGCCCTCATTAGAGTCTAATAATTGCTTCTGATGTTTCACCTCGTACATTCTTGTTCCTACGCCCTAGAACAAGGTTTGACTTCTCGTCTGCCGCAGCTGTTTTACTGTTCAGCATCTCGTTCATGTTTCTTTTTCCTGTGAAGTGCTGCTCAACTGGTGATTTGTTGCCGACACCCCTGCAGACTGTGCTGCCATTCAGTGGGACCTGGACAGGATGGACAGCTGGGCAGGGAGAGATTTAATGAACAATAACAAGGGTAAGTGTTGAGTCTGGCATCTGGGCAAGAACAACCCCACATACTCCCAACATAGGTTGAGGACTGACCTGTTGGAGAGCAGTGTAAGTGAAAGGGACCTGGGGTTCCTAGTGGCCAGCAGGATGGCCATGAGCTAGCAATGTGCTCTTGTGGCCAAGAGGGCCAACAGCATCCTGGGGTGGATCAGAAAGGGGGTGATTAGCAGACTGAGAGAGGTTCTCCTCCCCCTCTACTCTGCCCTGGTGAGACCACATCTGGAGTATTGTGTCCAGTTCTGGGCCCCTCAGTTGAAGAGGGTTGTGAAACTGCTGGAGGGAGTGCATTGTAGAGCAATGAGGATGATGAAGGAAGTGGAGCATCTCCCTTATGGGGAGAGGCTGAGAAAGCTGGGTCTCTTGAGCTTGGAAAAAGGAGACTGAGGAGTGATCTCATTACTGTTGATGAATATGTGAAGGGTGGGTGTCAGGAGGATGGAGCCAGGCTCTTCTCAATGTCATCTAATCATGGGACAAGGGGAAATGGGTGTGAGCTGGAACATAGGAGGTTCCATGTAAATATCAGAAGGAACTTCTTCCCAGTGCGAGTGACAGAGCACTGGAACAGGCTGCCCAGAGAGGTTGTGGAGTCTCCTTCTCTGGCGACATTTAAAACCTGCCTGGATGTTTCCTGTGCGACTTGGTCTAGGTCATCCTGCTGTATCAGGGGAACTGGACTAGATGATCTTTCAACGTCCCTTCCCTAATGACTCTATGATTTGCCACTTTGCATTGACATACTTTGTTCCTTATGTCCTTACTGCACCAAATCTGGTTCATTTTATACTTATCCCTCCCATTTAGAATCATAAAATCATACAATCATTATGGATTGGAAGGGACCTCGAAAGATCATCCAGTCCAATCCCCCTGTAACAGCAATGTTTTGGAACATGTCCTCTGGAGTAATTATATACCCTTTACTTTGTCAACCAAACATCACTCATTTATGACAAATCCAGACTGGTTGACTGTGCATTTCTGTTGTCAGCCAGGTGCTCAGTAATGGGTTGTTTAACAGTTCATTGTATTGTTTTACCTGCATCCTGCTAAAATGCTGTATAAGTCCTTCTTCCCCCTCTTTATTGTCAGGCACTGCATTTGCCCTTCTCCCCTCCTCTGGGATCTACCCTGTTCTCCATGAGCTCTCCCAGATAATTACTAATGAGTCAGAGATTGCTCTGGCTGGTGCCTGAAGCGCTCTGGGGGGAACTTCATCCAGGTCTGCTGACTTGAGTTTGTCTAAACTCTTTGAATTATTTTAACTGCTTCTTTTGCCCTTTTGGACTGTCTTACCCCCTTGGTAGAGGTGGTTCTAATAAATATCAGTTCACCACCTTGGGTTTTTTTTCCACCTCCATGGCTAAAGAGTTAAAAACAACGAACAGTCCAGCTGGACTAGTTTTTCCTCTGCTGTATTTTCTGTCTTCTCATTTTCCATTAATTCTGGTGGGTATAATTGCCATCGCCTTCCTCTTCTTTCTCCTACCTTTACAGCACGTTCTGTATCACCCTTTTATCCCTTCCTAATTGAAACTCAGTTTGCCCCTCATTTTCATCCTCCATACTCAAGCTGTTCCTTTAGAGAATCATTTTCCTTGTCTTGTTTCCAGGCTTTGCACAGCCTAACGTCCATTTTCCCTTCTCTGCTTCCCTTGCTCCTTCCTTTGAGAGGAAGATGCTCCATCATTTGTTATCCCTCTCAGCTTAATTAACTTCCACCTTCCTATTCTCAGCGATCTCCTCCCCCTTAGCCAGAGCCTACCCTTAGAGAGCTACAGTTCCCTCATCCCACAGGATCTTGGCTCCATCACTTGAACTTCTGTTGCCAGCTTTCTCCAAACATGGTTTAAAGCTCTTCTGCAAGGCTTGCAAGGTGGTTACTGTGCGCTCCTCCTTTCAGAGCACCCTTGAGTCGTTTCCCAGATAGGAAAACTTTACTTGTTTTGCTCTGTTCTTGAAGATCTAATTAGCCATTAATTTGTCTCTTAAACCCTTCCTTCCCTCTGCAATGTGCCAGTCGTTACCTATCCTTCTCTCTGCAAAGTGCCAGTCATTGTCCTGCCTTTTACTTCCAAGCAGAAGGATGAAACAGGACATTTCCCAACCCCTCATCTCCTTCTCTATTCTACTCAATACCTAGACTTAAAGAGTAGCCAGGATGGTTTATTAATCTCTTTTTAGACTGGTTGATTATTTCAGTGGTCCTGTTGAGCCTTACAGAGGCCACCCTCGTGCTGAGGCACCCCTCTCCAGCACAGGAGGCATTTAGGAAAGACAGTTAAGAGGTCTGGGGGTGCTGTGCACTGAAACATCCCTTTCCCCGTGAGATTTACAGTGTGCAGCCCACAGACAGTGTTTTTTACCCCCTAAAAAATGTGTTGGTGTCTTATAGCAAGTCAGACAACAAACACAAGCTTACATGAGACATATTAAATTTAGCTCTCAGATCTTTGGGTCACTGCTCTTCATAAAATGATCACATTTTATGAAGACAAGGAAGAACATGAATCTGCAAAGTTCATTAGCAGCAGACCTGCACTTCCACCTATGTCCACCTACCTCTTCTTTCTCATTAGCCAGACAGCGGTTACTCTCACTCAAGACTTTCCTTAGGCTCTCTAGACTCATTAGCTCTCTCCACTGAGCAGCTACAAGGACTCAGGTAGCATTTAATCTAGATGAACACAGCTGTCAACCTCCATTTTGGTGGAGACCAGTACATAAGTAGCTCTTGGTACCTGAGCAGTCTTTTCCTTGTCACACTGGAGGTAGGAGGTCGCATGTACCTACAGCACTGAGTTCACCGAGAACATTTGGTGGGACCCAGAAAAGTAAAGAGAGGTTATTCATGCTATTCTGTGATCCTGTGATCTCCAAATAGGGCAAGGCTCTGAGCAATCTGAATCAATGGTGAGGAAGGGGGGGACTGTAGACCCTGGAGGTCCTTCCCCCCATGATTTTTCCTTACAGATGCCTCCAGAGTAATCGTATTGCTGTTCTGCCCTTTCCAGCCATGGCAAACAAATCTCCTCGAGTGCCTGAGCCTGCCAGTTCCATGCACACCCGTTTGAAAGAGCTCTCTGTGCAGAATCCAGGAAACTATACTTCACATAATAGGAAAATCCCAGGTAATTATGAATTCGTGGGTTTAACACTGCTCCCAAACAATATCAAAGAAAATCTGATACAGTCTGTGATTAGTAATGAATTAAAGGACGCCAGCCTGATTGATATGCCCGAGCAGCTTTGTGGAAAGCCTGTCATGTCACACAAATGAATGTTTCCTTAATGAGAAGGTAAGTTTGGTTAATAAAGATAAGGGGGTTATAAATTATTGAGATTTCTGCGAGTTATTGAGCAGTTCCTGAACGCAGTCCCAGTTCAAGGAAAATGGTACAAAAGCTGATCTGGTGAGCTAAATGGATTAAAAACTGTTTCAGCAGGAGATCCTGTAATGTAATTTGAAATTCAATTATGCTAGAGATATTGAAGTCTTCCATTTATTTGTTTTGGACCCTGGATTGTTCAGTGTCTTTAGGGTTAGCCCACAGGAAGTGATAGAAATCATCTCCAATAAACTTGCAAATGATGTGAGAGTCATCGAATCACAGAATCACAGAACATTAGGGATTGGGAAGGACCTTGAAAGATCATCCAGTCCAATCCCCCTGCCACAACAGGTTCCACATCAATGTAGGAAGGAACTTCTTCCCAGTGAGGGTAACGGAGCACTGGAACAGGCTGCCCAGGGGGGTTGTGGAGTCTCCTTCTCTGGAGACATTTAAAACCCTCCTGGATGTGTTCCTGTGTCACTTGGTCTAGGTGATCCTGCTGTGTTGGGGGGAATGGACTAGATGATCTTTTGAGATCCCTTCCAATCCCTAATGACTCTATGTTCCTATGATTTGGGATTAGGTGATCTGATTAGGTGATCTATAAGGTCCCTTCCAACCCAACCATTCCATGACTGATATCAACGCAAGGGTAGGACACTGCTTCTCCTTACCTACTCCACACCTTGCAGCCACGTGGGTCATCACTTCACTTACAGTGAGCCTTGGTGCCAGCCAGCAGCTGCAGACGGGAGCGAGCCTTCACGACACGCTTCGCATCGCTCTTTGTCAACCCCTCCCCTCACTCGCCGGCAGCAGGCATCCTCCGGTTAGTCGGTACGAGGGAGGCTGCGGCCTCCTTCGCTGTCACATCCTGAACCCCTGCCAGCTCTGTGTTGCAAGAACTGATGCCAGCGCTTCTAACCCCGGGTGTATTTGGCCCCCGGTGCTCTCCATGACACAGAATAAACATTAGGGAGGAGATCTGGACTTCAAGGAGAAATGCTTTCCCATGACACGCTTCCATTCTGGCATGCACCCTGGTTGTGATGAAAGGATCCTAAAATAATGGCATTAGATGAGCCGTCTGTTCTCCTTACTTTGAGGCCAGTACAGCGTGACATTTTGGAGATAAAATGTCGTGGAACAGCATCCGATGGAACTTCTCTGAAGCCATTCTTCTTGCTTTTCTTTCATTTGCTGGACGTTTGTAACCTGCAAACGTCAGGCTGGCATCACAGCATCACCAGAAGATCATCTTCTGCATCAGCTGAACTTCAGGTTATCAGTAAACTTGATTTTTCCTCAGAAAGCTGATTCATCCACAGTCAGCTCCCCAGTGGAAGGAAACCTCTCCCTCCAATTCAGTAGGATTCCAGGATTCCCAAGCAACACTACACTTCCAGGAGAAGACCCTGTCCTTAGGAGAACTTGTTTCTGTGTGCAAGTTCAAGTGAGTCTACGGGACCTTAAATCACAGGAGACCAGTGCCAGGTCAGTTGCTGAGTAACTGATACCAGTCGCCACGTCCTGACCAGCTGGATGAGCAACAGCTGTGATTCCTGGGGAGAGAGTCTGAAGCCTTCTGCGGTTTCTCTTCGATGCAATTAACTTGTGGCTGCAGCCTCAACGAGGGGAAATTAATCTGCGTTGCAGATGGACAGGTTTGCGCCACGTCCTTTGGAGACAAAGGTAGGTGATTGTAGAAACTTGCACGTTGCTTAGATGGCTGCAGCTGCAGGGAAGCGGTGAGAGCGCCTTGCCAAGTGCTTGGAGAGTCACAGGTGAAAAGAGCTGGCCGAGAGCCACCTCATTCATGTTGGGCTGGATCCTGCTTGGCTCCTCTGGGAAGTGCTCAGTGTCTGAAAGCAGGAGAGGAAAAGGTTTAGCAGGTCAGAGAGCCACAGGATCGCACAGTGGTGGCAGCTGGAAGATCATGTAGTCCAACCTCCCCTGACAGAGCAGGGTCACCCAGAGCAGGTTGCCCAGGATGGTGTCCAGGTGGGTTTTGAATGCCTCCAGAGAAGGAGACTCTGCTACACCTCTGGGCAGCCAGTGCTCTGTCACTCAGCATAAAGACATTTTCCCTCGTGTTTAGGTGGAACTTCACAGGTTCCATTTTGTGCCCATTGCCCCTTGTCCTGTCACTGGGCACCACTGAGAAGAGTCTGGCTCTACCCTCCTATCCCAACCCTTTAGCTATTGATCAGCATTGATCAAATCCACTCTTCTCCAGCTGAACTGCCCCAGGGCTCTCATCCTTCCCTCATTACAGAGATCCTGTCATCCTCTCATCCTCACAAGGATCAGCAGCATCCTTGGAGCTACTCCTTGTACGTTGTGGAAAGTGATGGAATCCCATCACGCTGCTCCTGGTGGAGGAACATGCTGCACCTGGAAGGAGCTCAAGGCCGCATCTGTACCCTCCTCAGACACTCATCAGCACTGCTGAGGGCACGAGCTGTCCCCTACCATGAGGTGTGGCAGACAGCACACCTGGAAAAAGCCCCCTCTGAGTGTCCCTGCAGCTCCTTTTGCTGTAGGCAGTGGCCAAAAGGGCACAAGCTGAGCCTCTACCAGGTGGGCTGTTGCTTCACAGCTGAGACTTTTGAAAGCCACTGAGGACATGGAGAACGATGGACACCCCAGCCTAACACATGACAAGTTCTGTCCATGACAGCTTAGAACTGGCCCTTCTGCCTGCACCTTAGCAAGGCCCCGGGACAACCGGCGCAAAGCAATGTGCTTGGATCATTTATTTATTGTTCTGTGCAAAGCACAGGGTGTGACTATCACCAGTGGGTTTTGGCTACCGAGCCAGCACCAGGCATCACTGTGTTGCTATTGCAGCAAAACATATTAGCTAATCATGCACTTACTTTTAGCCACGGTGACCGCACGGCTTTCCTGTTTTTGTGCAACGCTGCAGGACTCGAGACAGATCCTTCAGTCAGGAGTCTCTCCCGGGTGGGGACTTGCTGGTTTGAGACAGCTCTGTGGGTGTGGGATCCACACAGGGCCACTGCTGGAGGTCGTCTGTTGAACTGGTTGGACCTTGGGCTGGTCCAACTGCTCTGTCTACACCGGTGACTAAGTAGGGCTGGGGCACTGGGTCACGCATTGCCCACACTTGAGTGTTTTGGCTGGTCCCTGGCATAGCTCTGGCCAAGGCTAGTGAATGTCTCCACGTTCATGTCTGGGAACAGTCCTGAGCTTAACGCTCCCAAAGGACTGTTTGACTATAATTGTCTCATTAATGTCTATAAATATGGGAAGGGTGGGTGTCAGGAGGATGGAGCCAGGCTCTTCTCAATGTCATCTAGTGATAGGACAAGGGGCAATGGGTGTGAACTGGAACAGAGGAGGTTCCACATAAATATCAGAAGGACCTTCTTCCCAGTGAGGGTGGCAGAGCACTGGAAGGGGCTGCCCAGGGGGGTTGTGGAGTCTCCTTCTCTGGAGATGTTTAAGACCCACCTGGATGTGTTCCTGTGTGACTTGGTCCAGGTGATCCTGCTGTGGTGGGGGGATTGGACTAGATGATCTCTCAAGATCCCTGTCGGGGGGACTGGACCGGATGATCTTTCGAGATCCCTTCCAATCCCTAGTGATGCTATGATTCCATGATCCCTTCCAATCCCTAATGTTCTGTGATTCTGTGTGACTCTGATCACAAAGTTCTTTTCCAACCTAAAAACTTCCACAATTCATACACCTTTAAAACAACCCCTATTTTTCCTAAAGCCTTTTCCATTAGACCGCCCCTTTGATTTCTCAACATCCAGGTCACACCAGACCTTCCAAGGTTTAACACCTCCAATTTCCAAAGACTTAGAGGGATTTTAGCAGTGCCTTTGTCTGAATATCACATCCCTCTGAATGTTTGATGGGACTTTTCTGTCCTGCTACTGATTCCTTAGTACATGGAGCACTGGAACAGGCTGCTCAGGGGGTTGTGGAGTCACCTTCACTGGAGAGGTTTAAGAACCACCTGGATGTGTTCCTGTGTGACTTGGTCTAGGTGATCCTGCTGTGTCAGGGGGATTGGACTGGATGATCCTTCGAGGTCCTTTCCAATCCCTAGTGATTCTATGATTGAGTTGTGCCTGTTAATAAAGACTAAAAAAACACGGTCCACTCACTCATGAGTGAAAATCAGCTGCAATTGTGATGTTACATAAGGTACCTTTATGGGAAAGATCTCGTAGAACTGGGTAAGGAAAGGAAGGAGTGGGAGTCAATAGATATTTAACTTGGTTTTATGGGAGTTATTTTAAAGCGCCGCGGAGTTAAACAGAGAATAATTTAATTTTTACGGAGTTTTTTATACCCTCTAAAGTTCTATTGCATTGATTTAACGTCAATGCAGGAGCTGCAGAGAAAGGCTTAATTTCCTGCTCAATTCTATAGGGTCAAAGCACAGACTTGTGTCTCAGAAATCATTTTGTGCCCAGGAGAGCATTTTCTAGGAGCAGGAAAAGAGCCAACGTCCAGCAGCACCTGTCTGTAGGATGCTTTAGCCTCAGATTCTTTGGCTTGGATTGTGTTTCTAGTGTTTTATCTCTGCTGGGCAGGGAGAAGTTTAATGAACTATAACAAGGGCAACGTGGAGTCTGGCATCTGGGAAAGAACAACCCCAGGTACCAGTACAGGCTGGGGACTGACTTGTTGGAGAGCAGTGTAGGAGAAAGGGACCTAGGGGTCCTAGTAACCAGCAGGATGACCAGGAGCCAGCAGTGTGCACTTGGGGCCAAGAAGGTCAATGGCATCCTGAGGCGGGGATCAGAAGGGGAGAGGTTAGCAGAGCAAGAGAGCTTCTCATCTCCCTCTACTCTGCACTGGTGAGACCACAGCTGGAATCTTGTGTCCAGTTCTGGGTCCCTCAGTTCCAGAAGGACACAGAACTGCTGGAGAGAGTCCAGTGCAGAGCCACAGAGATGATGAAGGGAGGGGAGCATCTCCCTGAGGAGGAAAGGCTGAGGGAGCTGGGTCTCTTTAGCTTGGAAAAAGGAGACTGAGGGGTGACCTCATTCATGTTGATAAACATGTGAAGGGTGGGTGTCAGGAGGATGGAACCAGGCTCTGCTCAGTGTCATGCAATGATAGGACAAGGGGCAGTGGGTTTGAGCTGGGACAGAGGAGTTTCCACATAAATATGAGCAGGAACTTCTCCACGGTGAGGGTGACAGAGCTCTGGAAGGGGCTGCCCAGGGAGGCTGTAGAGTCTTCGTCTGTGGAGACGTTTAGAACCTGCCTGGCCATGTTCCTGTGCGACTTGGTCTAGGTGATCCTGCTGTGGCAGGGGGATTGGACTGGATGATCTTTCAAGGTCCCTTCCAATTCCCGATGTTCTGTGATTCTGTGAAAAGCAGGAAGAGGAGGTCACAGAATCACAGCATCACAGAACATTAGGGACTGGAAGGGACCTTGAAAGATCACGCAGTCCAATCGCCTGTTTCTTTTCTGGTTTCTCAGCTTCCCAACATCCACGTTTGTTTATTCAAATGTCCACGTTCAGAAGCTCCATTTCATGTCTTAAATCCCACTTGCTTGTACCAACAGGGGTTTATCTACGGTGCTGAAGAGACTTCTGTGATCTCTGCCTCATCTGCAACGTTTTTACCGCCGATGCCTGCCGCCGCCGTGACTGACCTGCCAGCGATGCTCCAGAGGAAGGTCCGGACCGTGCCGGAAGGACTTGCTGCCTGACACTGAACCTTTTTCAGCGCCGTTTACTTGATCTTGTGTCTCTCCCCAGCTCCTGCTCCACTAAACCAACACAGCTAGCTGTTGTCTGAAACGAAGAATAACCGCAAACACCGAGGCTGCCTCTTGCAGCTCAAAGAACAATCCGGCCATTTAGGGCTCCTCTAACACTCTGGAGCGGTGAGTGACTAAAATCTTGGCTCCTGTTAGATAGTGAGAGTCAAACTTCCAAGCTTCTGGCAGCATTTACCTCCCTGCTGCACAAAGACTAGAGCTAGAGCTCTAGTCAGGCTAGAGCAACGCTCGGGATCTGGATGGCAGCAGGGAAAAGCCAGCGGGTAGGGTTGCAGCCTTTTACCTGAGTGCTTCCTGGCCAAGGATGTGCCTGGCGAGCGGCAGTTAATGAGGCTTCAAAAATGTTCACTGGGAAATACTCCCTGCGTTGGCTGCGTTCACCTGGACCCTCACAATGTCCTCCATGCTCACAACGTGCTGCTCCAGCGCAGGCAGAGGGTGGGGAGCACCAGCTGAAGAGCTCAGAGGAGTGGATGTGGGACCCAGGAGGACACACGAGATGCCAGAGGTAAGGCTGGGACAGATATCGTTGGGGTGGACTGCAGTTTGCTTAGAATCATTGAGTCATAGAATCGTTAGGGATTGGAAGGGACCTCAAAAGGTCATCTAGTCCAATCCCCCTGACACAGCAGGATCACCTAGACCAAGTCACACAGGAACACAGCCAGGTGGGGTTTAAATGTCTCCAGAGAAGGAGACTCCACAACCTCCCTGGGTAGCCTGTTCCAGTGCTCTGTCACTTGCACTGGGAAGAAGTTCCTTCTGATATTTATATGGAACCTGCTCTGCCCCAGCTGACACCAACTGCCCCTTGTGCTATCATTAGATGACACTGAGCAGAGCCTGGCTCCATCCCCCTGACACCCACCCTTCACATATTTATAGACATTAATGAGGTCACCCCTCAGCCTCCTCTTCCCCAAGCTAAAGACACCCAGCTCCCTCAGCCCTTCCTCATCAGGGGGGTGCTCCATTTCCTTCATCATCCTCATTGCCCTACGCTGGACTCCCTCCAGCAGCTCCATGTCCCTCTTGAACTGAGGGGCCCAGAACTGGACACAAGATTCCAGATGCGGTCTCACCAGTGCAGAGTAGAGGGGGTGAAGAACCTCTCTCAATCTACTAACCACCCCACTGCTGATCCACCCCAGGATGCTGTTGGCCCTCTTGGCCACAAGAGCACATTGCTGGCTCATGGCCATCCTGCTGTCCACTAGGAACCCTTTCCAGGTCCCTTTCACCTACACTGCTCTCCAAAAGGTCAATCTCCGCATACTTGTGTCTGTAACCCCAGGGAGAAGATTTCAGGGCCTCACTCGGTGGTTGCACTGAGCAGGCTACAAACCCAGGTGAGGAAATCCTCTGCCTTAGATGTCAAAGAGGTTGTAGATCCAGCACAGTGCACACGAGTGACGTCTCCTTCTCTGGCAGCTGGGTCTGACTCATCCCTTGGTTTCCATTCGTGTTTGCATGGTGATGCACATGTGATACCACCTTCTCCTTGGCTTTAACCACCTAGCTCAGTGGCCATCACACCTCCAATGGCAAAAACATCTCCCTTGCTTCCAGCTCTTCAAAGTCTGAACTCTCTCCTGTTGTCTCTGTCACCCAGGAATGCTGCATCAGCAGTTCTGTTGCACTTGTGAGAAGCTATTTCAGGCTATAAACACAGATGTCTCCTGCCTTTTGAAGAAGACATGGGCGTGACATGCTGTTCAGATGACATCTTCTCCTAGCTTGCCCAGCTGAGATGGCACAGCAGTGATTCCCAGGGGAGATGGACACAGAACCCAGCAGAACCAGCAGTGATTCCCAGGGGAGATGGACACAGAACCCAGCAGAACCAGCAGTGATTCCCAGGGGAGACATCCTGGCTCTACCGAAACTGATGGAAATCCTGCCACTGGCTTTCCTGGGATTCCAGCCCAGGACTTTTGGATGCCTCTGCTCTCCTCTCTGGCTGTCTCTGTGTGAATTAGTGAGGCTGTAAGAGGCACCAGCTTGCGTCACTGTTTGGGCATCGGAGGAAGACAGCCTTGTGCGACGCTGCCCGGTGCTGCTGGAGTCGTTTTTGCCATCTCCTGTCGCACATCTCACACTTTGTTTTGAAAAGGATGACTGCCTGCCACGAAGGTATTTTGTACAAGATCATATTATATTAGTGCCTGGAAGTCCAAAGTGGTACCAGGAGAGCAGTAGGGCGCAGCTGGAAAATGTGTTACAGTCCATAAAACACCCTATTTTGAGTGTGAAAGGTTGGGCTGAACTCTCCAACGGTCACTTCATTATTTAGAGCCGTTAATTATGCGTCTGGGTCGATGCACAGTTTCCCATCCCTCACCGTGCTGGGTGGTGCCTCCAGTGCCCTTCTGAGGCCAGAAGAAAATCCCTCGACCTCCCTCGTGGGGCTTATGGGGCAACTGCACCTGGGTGGCCACATGTCAGTGCCTGGAGAAAAGAGACAGTCCACCCAAGAAGATCACAGGATCACTCAGAATCACAGAACGTTAGGGATTGGAAGACACCTCGAAAAATCATCTAGTCCAATCCCCCTGCCACAGCAGGATCACCTAGATCAAGTTGCACAGGAACATGTCCAGGTTTCTCTCTCCAGAGAAGGAGACTCCACAATTCCCCTGGGCAGCCCCTTCCAGGGCTCTGTCACCCTCACCATGAAGAAGTTCCTTCTCATATTGATGTGGAACCTCCTCTGCTCCAGCTCACACCCATTGGCTCTCATCCTATTATTAGATGCCACTGAGCAGATCCTGGCTCCATCCTCCTGACACCCACCCTTCACATCTTTATAAAGATGCATGGGGTCACCCCTCAGTCTCCTTTGTTCCAAGCTCAAGAGACCCAGCTCCTTCAGCCTTCCCTCATCAGGGAGATGCTCCCCTCCCTTCATCATCTCTGGTCAGGAAGATCCGGAAGACCATGGCCTCACCAGCAACCTGCAGCTTCTGTATCTAGTGCTGCTTCCTGGGACTCATTGTGCTGCCCAGGCTGGGGGAGCACATATCATGGAAAGGGAAGTGGAAGGTTGCACAGTGGGACCAAGATACAGATTTGCTACCACCCAACACGTTGGACACAGCAAGAACAAAGGTTGTATTCTCCACTTGGCCATGACCTCTCACTCCATCTCCCTCCCACAGGACTTCTCCATAAATTTTTCCCCACTCCAGGCAAGAGGCATCACACGAGCAGTGTCACACAGCACTTTCCACGGCACCTGCCTTCTCCTTGCGGATGTCCGTTCCAAGCTGTGAGGAGGCTAACCCCCACTTCGTCAGAAGGACCTGGTGATGCCACCACATGAGCCATTTCACGTGGTGGGCGAGTCCTAGGAGAAGGTGCTTTCTGAGGCAGATTCCTTTGAAAACCACCCTCCCTCCTCAGCCGCTGCTCATCCCACATTGAGCTGAGCACTCACAAGAGTCGCTTGTCTGGCAACGAGACAGGACTGGCAGCACTAGTTGGGGTGTCACCACCTCAGAGGCAGCCTGCAAACCCCAGAGGTCGCTGCCAGCGTGGTTGGCATCGCTCATCCCAGCCACAGCAGCGCGACGCGTTGCCAAACAGCTGCTGGTGTTGAAACGTCTGCGGCAGCCCCTGGCAAACGCAGCCGTCGGGGTTTGGGGAAGTGATAATGGCTGAAGCCACCGGAGCCAGAGCTGGAGCCAGCAGATGCACGTGAGCGATGGGTCGGGGAGGCAGATGGAGTCACATGCACGAGGCACATCCCCCCTGAGTCAGGTCCTTGTCAGAGCCCTGTGACCACGGGCAGGCAAATGCTAAGAAGCCCGAAGCACTGGAGCAGGTCCCAGTGGTGAGTGGTGCACAGTTGGCTTGGAGGAGGCACTGCTGGCTCCGCGCGAATCATTCTGCTGACACAGAGCTCCCCTTCTTCAGGGAGACCTGCTTGGCCATCCCTCGCCTGGGGAGGCAAGCGGGGAGTTCAAAGCTGGAGTCAGGCACAGCACGTGAGGTCATCTGGTTGGACCCTTCTGAGATGACCAGCTGATGGGTTCCCTGGGAGCCCACAGCCGTGCCCAGCTTGTGCTCCAGCCCAGGAAAGAGAATCATCATGGGATCACAGAGTCATAGGACAGTTTTGGTTGGAAAACATCATCAGCTCCAACTGTTAACCCAGCACCGCCAGGTCCAGTCCTAACCCATGGCCCTCAGCACCGTATCTCCATCACTTCTCAATCCCTACAGGGACAGGGCTTTGGGGGATTGGACTAGATGATCTTTCGAGGTCCCTTCCAGTCCCTAATGATTCTGTGATTCTGTGACACCCCTTTTGGAGATGATGTTGTTCCTCATGGACAACCTAAACCTCTCCGTGAGCAAGATGAAGCTGTTTCCTTTTGTCCTCTCACTTGTTCTTTGGGAGAACAGACTGACCCCTTCTTCACTCCAACCTCCTTTCAGGTAGCTGTCAAGAGCAAGGTCCCCTGAGCCTCCTTTTCTCCAAGTTAACAGACCCAGCTCACTCAGCTGCTCCTCGCAGCACCTGTGCTCCAGACCCTTCCCCAGCCTCGCTGCTCTCCTCTGGACTCGATGCTTCTCTTCTCCTCTTTCCACCTACTTTGCGGCTCCCCACCACACGCAGAGAGGAGGACACCCTCCTCACAGAAGCTGTGCTCTAGCCACTTTCACTGGTCCCATGCTGGGGGTTCATACCGAGCTCCCTGTCTCCTGGATGCTCTGCAGAGTTAATCTTTCCTGAGCACGACGGGGATGACCTGCTGTCCTGCTCCCCAGGTGGAGAACCTCCCACTGGCGAGCGAACAAGCTCGGTTTGTAGGGAGAGCCCGAGACAGGCTGTTCATCCATCCGTGTGTCACCTGAAAGAGGCACGTCAGCAGGTCCTGCAAGAGGCTTCTGAAAGTTCCCCCAGCTCCAGGCTGGCCCCACCTTTGGCTGAGGCCAAACCAACCAGAGCCTCTGTGACAGTGTAATTAAGAGAGTAGGAATCAGCTGGGTGGGTTCTGGAGAGGAGGGTGTGGGAGATAAATACCTCTGCAGGTGAGGAGGAGGAGGGTGGAGTGGTGGGCTGCACTAGTTCTTCCTCTTGATGAGGTGGCAGATGGAGTTTGTGCAGCCCTTAGACCTCTGGTGAAGCAGAACCCCACTGGGAAGGGACCCCCTCTGGAGCAGTTCATGGAGAGCAACAGCTCGTGTTGGAGAAGACTGTGTGGGGCTCTCTCTCATGTGATGGACCTTCTGCTGAAGTAAGAGAGGAGTGTGAGGACTCTTCCCCATCAGGAGCAAGAAGTGGCAGAGACAACATGTGGTGAGTTGACCTCAACCTTGCTTCTCTATCCTCTTGCATGACTGAGTGGGAGAAGGTAATGAAAGCCAGGAGCAGGGCTGAGCTTGAGAAGAAGGGAGGGCTGGGGGAGTGGTGTTTTTAGGGCTTGGTTGCTGTCCTTGTTGTCTTACTCTGATCTGATTGTGAAGCTGGTGGTATCAAATGAACTTGCTGGTGTTTCCCCAAGCCTGGTCTGTCTTTTGCCCTGCTTTTGACCCTGTGGTCACATTTTCTCCTCCCCATCCCACCAGAGGTGGGTAGGAGGGATGAGAGGCTCTCTGGGTGGCTGTGTGGGCTCAAACCATGACACTATCAAACCCCACTGGGCTAACAATAATGATGTCCTTGACACTTAACTCTACATGGGTTGAGGAAAGCTAATGTCACTCCAGGTTGAAAGGAAGATCTGGGCAACTACAGTCCAGTCCATCCCTGGAGAAGTGATGGAGCAGTTCATTCTAGAGGTCATCTGTAAGGATGTAAAGGTTATGAGGGTAGTTGATAGTAGTCACTGTGGATCTACCAAGGAGAAATCATGTTTGACTGCTTTACTAGCCTCCTGTGATGCTGTAAGGAAATGGATAGGCAATAGCTGATGTGGTCTACCTTGATCTTAGGAAGGCTTTTGATACAGCCCCCCCATAACATCCTCCTAAATGAGTTTAGGAATTGTGGAATCAATGGTTAAACTGTAAATTGGGTTAAGACTTGGCTTTAAAATAGAGCCCAGAGGGTTTAGGAGGTCATGCTTTTCAGCAACTTGGATCCTGCCTGAGCAGGAGGGCTAGACCCGGTGGCCTTTGAATTGGCCCCCTTCCAGTCCTAATGAGCTGTGGAATTCCATGTAGGTGCTTCCACCATTCTGCACAGGATCTACTTTGATGCCAACATTTGCCTGTTCTGTCCTTGTCTTCTCATCAGCGCCTTCTCCTGACCTTCACGAGCTCCTCCATAAGCCAAGACTTGCAGTCTAATTAACACAAGTGGTCCAGAGGGTGATGGAGGCAGCTTTTAAGGACCCCTTGATGCAAATTTCCTGGCTGACTGCTCTAAAAATACTCGTCTGTAGTAGCTATCCAATATCCTCCTTGGTTCCACCAACAGAGGAGGTGCGTCTCACCTAATTTTAGCTGCTGAGAAGTCAGGTGTTTGGTGTGAGCCAAGTGTTCAGCTTCCCCCTCTCTAGTCAATGGAGGGAAGCACTTTTAGAAAGCAGCTCATCCCACCCATCTCTGGATTGACTGAATCACCCTCTAGAAGAGCTGTCTCTCTCCATCACCTGCTCAGAAAGGCAAAATTTATCTGGATCAGCTGTTGACATTTGGTAGCCCTTCTCTCTTCCAGTAGCGATGCAACATCTTTATTGCAAGGACTCCTCTTGCTCCTCATTGCCCCTCAGAGAGAACTGGGGGTGTTTAGCCTGGAGGACACTTGGGGAGGTGGACCTTATCCCTCTCTACAACTACCTGAAGGGATCTTGTCGATAAGTGGGGGTCAGGGTCTTCTCCCAGGCAACTAGCAACAGGATGAGAAGGCAGAGCCTGAAGCTGCCAGGGGAGGGTTAGGTTGGATGTTAGGAAGCCCTTCCTCACAGAAAGGGTGATCAGACAGTGGGCTGGACTGCCCAGGGCAGTGGTGGAGTCCTCATCCCTGGAGGTGTTGATGGCCAGCCTGGCTGTGGCCCTTAGTGCCCTGGTCTGGCCGCTGGGGTGCTGTTAGGTCCTGGTGTGGGATTCTGTGATCACCATTGTGTTGCCTCTCAGTGCTACCATTTGCCCAGTATTTACTACGTGACACTGACACCATCTCCTCAGTGTCTGTATCCCCTCTCTCCCCTACTTTGTGAGCACCACGTGCAACACTGAACTTTATTGGACATCCCCACAATGCCCCTCCTCTTCACAACCCTCCCATTTCCATCCAGGGGGTTTCTTCTCAATGCTTTATCCAGTTCCCCTCCACAGCTTTGGGAAACCCACTGTGCTGCCAGCTGCTGCGTCTCTCTGAGTCTGTTCTCTCTTAGCGCAAACCAAATGCCCTCACAAGGTGATGTGAGCGGCCACCAGCAGCCAGCCCAGTGATAAAGACAATTTAATCTGTCATAATGAGGTTTAAACCAACTGGCTAATGTTTGATGCAGACCATTTGTGTCAGAAATCATCATCTTTAATTTTTTAGAAGGCTTGTGGATGCGTTTTCCTGCTGGTTGCTTGAGAACTTGTCACACACCTGACCCATGGTGATGCTCTCCTCATGCAGGCTCTTCCAAGTGTCTTCTGATGATAGGACAAGGGCAATGGGTGTGAGCTGGAACAGAGGAGGTTCCACATCAATATAAGAAGGAACTTTATGGTGAGGGTGATGGAGCCCTGGACGGGGCTGCCCAGGGGGGGTGTGGTGTCTCCTTTTCTAGATGTGTTTAAAACCTGCCTGGACACATTCCTGTGTGACTTGGTCTTGGTGATCCTGCTCTAGGAAAGGGATTGGACTGGATGATCTTTTGAGGTCCTAATGTTCTGTGATTCTGTGATCAACAGCTGTGTTTTCTGAGATTGATTA
>VXBP01004112.1:0-25440 GCA_013400115.1 Rhinopomastus cyanomelas
CCTGGACAGAACTCAATGCATTCTAGTTGTTCTCTTACATAGAGACCACCACCTTGCTGACCTGTCCCTTCTAAAAGGGACGTAGCCGTCCATGGCCACATTCCAGTCATGCGAGCTGTCCCACCAGGTCTCTGTGATCGCCACCAAATCGTAACCGCCTGACTGGACACAGATTTCTAACTGGTCCTGCTNAGATTTCTAACTGGTCCTGCTCGTTCCCCGTGCTCCGTGCATTGGCGTGCAGGCATTTCAGGGAGCGAGCCGAGCGCTCCGATCTCGCCCTAGGACAGCAAGAGGTTATCTGTTCTTCCTCAAGATCAGAGCTCTGCTCCACTGGTGTTCACCCATCAACCATCCCACTAGCCCTCGATTCTAGTTTAAAGACATTTGTTTTCGGAGTGGATACACCATCCACTACTGCCTCACGAGAGGCTTGAGTACCATCCCCTTCCCCCTTCAATCCCAGTTTAAAGCCCTCTTGATGAGGCCTGCCAACCTGTGGCCTAGTGCCCTTTTACCCTTGTTAGATAGGTGCAACCCACCTGAGTCTAACAGGCCATGATCCATAAATGTTTCCCCGTGATCAAAGAACCCAAAGTTCTTCTGTTCACACCAACTCCTGAGCCACCTGTTAATAGTATGACAGCTAGAGAGATCTGTGACTGCTGTGTGAGATCTGGTGAGCCCACAAACCAGTCTGAATTAATCTAAAGAACAATATTTAATCTAATACAATTTTTTGGTCTGGTTACAAGCAGAGCAGAGTCACAGGTTGAGAGCCACTTCACCTGTAGCAGCTCTGCATCTTTTAAAAATGAGGGTAGACTCAGCAACACCCACCTGGAGGGCCTGGAAGACCTGCTTGTCCAGGGAGTCCATCCATTCCTGGGTCACCTGGTGGCCCACGAACTCCACTAGGACCTGGATATCCAACACCAGGAGAACCCATTTCTCCACGACGGCCCTTGAGACCAGGTAATCCTGGTAATCCTTTTTCACCAGGGAAGCCCAGTCCACCATCACCCTGTGCAAGTAAAGATAATCACATCTGAAAATCAAAGAGATGTTAAACGACTATAAACCACTGCCATTTTAACAAGTAAAACAAATTAAGAGTTTGGTTGGCTCAGACAAGACTGGGAAAATACATGGAAAGCACTGGAAACTATCAGCCATCATTGTAAAATGCAGTGACCTAAAAATACAGTTGCACGTGCAAAAACACAAACATCACATATTTTGAAAGATCTGGACTTTCTTTTTAATTCAAAAGGTGCTGGTGTGATTTTTTTCTATTCAAAGATTTGACAAGTGTCTACAGCAGCTTTTATCTTTTAGGACACAAACTGAACAGCTTTAGGGTCTACTCCACTACTGGAAGTTTACCTTTGGAGTGGGTGGCCAGAGGCACAATGGTCACAATTATTGACCCAGACAAATTTATGTTCAAGGACTCTGAGCTTTCGGTGTATTTGGAGACTTGCTGCAGGGTTGATCAGGACTAAGCCAGGCCTTTCTACTGTCTTTGCTCCTCATACACCTTCTGCAGCACTGCTACTAAACCAAGCTGAACTTACTGGAGGACCTGGTGGGCCTGGCAAGCCTGGAAGTCCATCTCTGCCAGGGATTCCTGGGATGCCTGAAGAGCCTCTGGGTGCTGTCGCACCACGGTCCCCACGAGCACCTTTGCTTGTTGCATAGGTTGGATCCCCTTTTTCTCCCTTGGGGCCTGGAAGACCTTGCTGACCTGTCAAAGCCTACAGACAAAAGACAAAGAATGGGAATATGAACATGCAGATCATAGAATCGTAGACTCATAGAATCATTAGTGATCGAAAGGGACCTCGAAAGATCGTCCAGTCCAATCCCCCTGACACAGCAGGGTCACCTAGACCAAGTCACACAGGAACACATCCAGGTGGGTCTTAAATGTCTCCAGTGAAGGAAACTCCACAACCTCCCCGGGCAGCCTGTTCCAGTGCTCTGTCAACCTCACTGGGAAGAAGTTCCTTCTCATATTGATGTGGAACCTCCTCTGTTCCAGCTCACACCCACTGCCCCTTGTCCTATCACTAGATGACATTGAGAAGAGCCTGGCTCCATCCTCCTGACACCCACCCTTCACATATTTAGAGACTTTAATGAGGTCACCCCTCAGTCTCCTCTTCTCCAAGCTAAAGAGACCCAGCTCCCTCAGCCTCTCCTCAGAAGGGAGGTGCTCCTCTTCCTCAATCATCCTCATTGCCCTACGCTGGACCCTCTCCAGCAGCTCCACATCCCTCTTGAACTGAGGGGCCCACAGTTGGACACAATACTCCAGATGTGGTCTCTTAAAAATGTCATATGGGGACAGGCAAAAAGACTGGAGCTTGAAATAACCTCCAAAGGATTTCGTATTGTACACATTGTACTAAAACACAAAAAAAAAACCCCCAAAAAAGGCTTGATTATTCCCAAATGTTTCAACCAACAGCCTTGCAGNCTACAGCAGCTTTTATCTTTTAGGACACAAACTGAACAGCTTTAGGGTCTACTCCACTACTGGAAGTTTACCTTTGGAGTGGGTGGCCAGAGGCACAATGGTCACAATTATTGACCCAGACAAATTTATGTTCAAGGACTCTGAGCTTTCGGTGTATTTGGAGACTTGCTGCAGGGTTGATCAGGACTAAGCCAGGCCTTTCTACTGTCTTTGCTCCTCATACACCTTCTGCAGCACTGCTACTAAACCAAGCTGAACTTACTGGAGGACCTGGTGGGCCTGGCAAGCCTGGAAGTCCATCTCTGCCAGGGATTCCTGGGATGCCTGAAGAGCCTCTGGGTGCTGTCGCACCACGGTCCCCACGAGCACCTTTGCTTGTTGCATAGGTTGGATCCCCTTTTTCTCCCTTGGGGCCTGGAAGACCTTGCTGACCTGTCAAAGCCTACAGACAAAAGACAAAGAATGGGAATATGAACATGCAGATCATAGAATCGTAGACTCATAGAATCATTAGTGATCGAAAGGGACCTCGAAAGATCGTCCAGTCCAATCCCCCTGACACAGCAGGGTCACCTAGACCAAGTCACACAGGAACACATCCAGGTGGGTCTTAAATGTCTCCAGTGAAGGAAACTCCACAACCTCCCCGGGCAGCCTGTTCCAGTGCTCTGTCAACCTCACTGGGAAGAAGTTCCTTCTCATATTGATGTGGAACCTCCTCTGTTCTAGCTCACACCCACTGCCCCTTGTCCTATCACTAGATGACATTGAGAAGAGCCTGGCTCCATCCTCCTGACACCCACCCTTCACATATTTAGAGACTTTAATGAGGTCACCCCTCAGTCTCCTCTTCTCCAAGCTAAAGAGACCCAGCTCCCTCAGCCTCTCCTCAGAAGGGAGGTGCTCCTCTTCCTCAATCATCCTCATTGCCCTACGCTGGACCCTCTCCAGCAGCTCCACATCCCTCTTGAACTGAGGGGCCCACAGTTGGACACAATACTCCAGATGTGGTCTCTTAAAAATGTCATATGGGGACAGGCAAAAAGACTGGAGCTTGAAATAACCTCCAAAGGATTTCGTATTGTACACATTGTACTAAAACACAAAAAAAAAACCCCCAAAAAAGGCTTGATTATTCCCAAATGTTTCAACCAACAGCCTTGCAGTGGCAAACCCAAACCCTGCTATGTGGCACTACGGTAACAGCAACCTTGGGTGCTTGTAACAGCAACATCGTGTAACAGGGCCCAAGAAGTGAACCTTCTTCCCTGTTACTTGGTGTGCTGCATTTGCTGACGCTGACAGAGACATTCTGAAGAGAAAAGATTGGTATCTTTCAGGACTACAGCTTTCAGAAGTGAATGCTGCCTAGGAGCAGTGCTCAGCATCCAGCAGCTGAGAAGGAGCCTGCAGCTATGGCACACACATATAGGTGGTATTTTCTCTGCTTTCAGTTTCTTTTCACAGATCAGATTCTGGGTTGGGTTCTTTTGGGTTTTTTGTTTTGTTTCTTTCAATCCAAACAAGTAGAAGAAATTATGGGAAAAACTCTGTTCTGCATTCACTGTAACCAACACCAACAACTACACAGGGCACTTCTCCTTTAAGTCATGGCAACCAGTATAAACTCTTCCTGCCTTACCGGGCCTCGCAGTCCTGGTGCACCCACAGTGCCTGGGTCTCCACCAATGCCTTTAATCCCAGGCACACCAGGGCTTCCTGATGGACCTGGTGGACCTGAGATGCCTTTTAGACCAGCTCTTGTAACTCCTCCATCACAAGCACAATCACCTGCCTCCCCTGGAAAATACACAGTCAACACTCCAAACTCAGTTTCACTCGGGTAAAGACCCTTTTCACACGCAAGAGCTCCAAAAGCAATACTTGATTCATATGATTTGATGTTGTGTCTACTATGCTCAAGTGATATGAGTATTAGAAAATAATTTAGGCTGGAAAAGACTTTCAAGATTATCTGGTCCAGCCACTAATCTACTCTCCCAAACCCACCGCTAAACCATGTCCTTAAGCTCAAGCAAGTGAAGCTCAGACTTTGCCCAGCTTAATTTCTGTGCAATGCCCATCACCAAATTGCCACGTGCAGCACTTTTTGACCTCTTCCCAAAGGTTTAGTCTCTCATAAACACATGGCGTTAGGAGAGATTTAGTTTTTTGGTTTTTTAAAGAGAGACTTCTATATCAAAGAAAGTAAATCATTCCTCCCACTCAAAGCAAGCTATGATGACCCTCATCTGGAAATTTTTATATTTCCCTTAACAGTATCAGGCCATCACATAGCACAGTGGTGTCTGCATCATCATGGCTTTTGCTGCTGGCTCTGTCACATGCTGAGAACCAAACTCTCACCATTTTAAGCACAGAGGAGAATAAAACAAAATTTCTCGGTCATTTACAACCTATATTGCACAAAACAGGGGATAAGGTTTTATTTCCAAGTCTTACAGCTTTAAAGTGTAAATATTTAGCTCATTTTCTGAGTAGCAAATAAGTTTATCTGCTTATTTGCCTGAGCAGAGTAGCAAGCAGGAAATAGGATTTTGCTGGCAGTACTGGGCACAACTCTCTCTGAACTGCAGAGGCTGTTGGCCTCCCGTGATTTCTCATAAAGACACTTCCACGTCATCCCTTAGGATATTAATCACACAGAGGTACCTCTCGAAGGCCAAATGACTGCTAAAGGGCTTGCCCAAAATAAGAGTTAATTACCTTTGTACCCCTTTGGACCCAAAGCTCCCGGCAGCCCTCTTTGTCCAGGCTCCCCTGGGGCCCCAGTCCTTCCATTCAGGATGGTGTCTGGGGAAAATGAAGGGCCTGCATGCAGAAAGAAGGCAAGGAAAAGCCATGAGAAGGATGCATGAATTCATGAATTACTTACACGACGGGATGCAATGGTCAGAAATGGCACCAGACCAAACTGCAACTGTGCAAGTTACCCAGGAAGCTGCAACTGGGTTTGGTATCACAGGTCGCAGTCCTCTGCCCTGTGCTTGCTTTTGCCTTTTCATAGAGAAAAACAAAAGCTCTCGTAATGTGGATGCTACAGCTTCATTCTTCTGCTGTTGTACCACCACACTTTTCCAGACTTAACAGTTGGCCAAAGAACAAACTGCGAACGACTTGTGTGAAGAAGGATAAATTACTTAGTTCGTGGTGCATGTGGCTTTACAGCTCAGAGAGAATCTGAGGCTCATGCGGATATAAGTTGAAGGGACAAACCAGTGGGTAGCTGGTAATTGTGACATCTGACTACTTGTTTTTGTTGGCAAAGAAAATGTCCTGTAGAAGCAGTGTCTCTGCTGCTGCTGTCAACCCCAGGGCTACCTCTCTGTTGCGGATCTCGGCTTCTCATGAGGTTTCTGCACCTCAGGAAAAGTGACCAAATGACAAAAAGGTTTCTCTGATCTCACTTGATACCTGCAGGATTATTTTCTACATTACTTTGCGTGCTGAACGAAATGAAACGGGAGCTGACAGAAACAGCAGTGGAAAGTGATTTAATATAATCTAAAACCCTGGTGTCTGATAACCCTACTGCTCAGCGACAACAGTAAGGTGGAGTGCTGACCAGCCTGATGTTCCATGGAAACAAACTGCAATCATCAGCTAAAACCAGCTTCAAGAGCTTTACAGACTCAGCAGAAAAATGAGCTGGGTTGGACTGGCACACAGTTGTTGAGAAGAGAGCATTTATTCCTTCTCAACAGCAAATCAATCTATCGGACCATGCTCATCGGCTCCATCACTGCAGTGAGCCCAGTTTTCAGAGGCTTTCAGAAATAAGCCATGATGTTTGAACTCGGTTACTGTCAAGAGTGAAAAAATACAAGGTTTGTGTAAAATCAACCCATTTTGTGCAATACCTAGCTTCTGAGGAAAACAAAATGGTGCCTAATTAATCACAGAATCATAGAATCATTAGGGATTGGAAGGGACCTCAAAAGATCATCTAGTCCAATTACCTCAGGGCATCCAGATAAATGAACACGGACAAATAAAATCACATTTCCTTAGGACTGAAAACTCTTTCTTCAGGAATCTGACTCCCAGTACCCAAAGTACCTACCCACAAGAGTAGGTGTTTACCCCATGTGCTCATAGGGCCATGAACTAATGCTTCATCTAAGCCAGGAGAAGTCTAGTCTAGAACTTCAAAGTCCTCGGCATCATAAATTGTGTCTACGTAGCCTCATGCTTCAGTCTCTCTGGCTGCCTCCCTAGCAAAAAGCAGTTGTCTTTTCTGACTTCAGGCGAGTGGCTGCTGGCAGACTCACGGTTCGGAGTTCTGATCGCATTGGGGTGCCAGCCAAACACTTATGATTTACAGATGAATAATCCTCACTGGCAAAGAAGTACATGAACACAACTTTGTTGTGTTCCACTCTGCATCTAATAGAAACCAAATGGTTAAGAATATACATACGTGGTGACCCAGGCAATCCTGGTGCTCCTGGCAGACCTGGTAAACCTTCTCTGCCACGAATGCCTGGTAATCCAATCGTTGCTCTTCCCGGTTCTCCCACTTCACCCTTCACACCGGGAATTCCTGGAGACCCTCCAGGGCCCTTTCCATCTAGACAACAGTGGCACAATGAGCAGTGTTGCAGCAACAAACATGCTCTAGTATTTGTAAGATTATAAAAAAAGACTGTTGTGCCCTGAACTTTAATCTTGTCAGCACAGAACAAGCTACAACTGCACAAAGGGAAAATTACTAAAGAGGGGCACCAATTGGCTCCTCTATACACAACCTTTTGGTCATTCAAAAAGCTTCACGGGGCTGCATTTAACTCCCACTAACATTAGTTAGACAATTAACTACCTAAGAATGGATTTTACTTCTTTTCTGATCCCCTCTGAATGAGGTAATTTCCAGTAGCTCCTGGATTGTTGCAGACCAGGATTTCACAGACGACATTCAAACGGAACAGAAGCTTTCCAGTGAGATGTTTGATGGGACAAATGGGTACCACTTATAGTCGGTTTACCTAGCCAACCTGCTAAATCACTTTTGCAAGTATGAAAAGTCTCTAAAAATATTTTTTAAAAATATTTGCTATTATTCAAAATGCACGAAAGATTCTGAGAATCAACTAAAACTGGAAATAGGTATCAACAAACCAACCTCCTGTGTACTCTGCGACGCTAAATATTCCCCCCTGAAGGCTTTTCTTGAGCGGTAACCTTTGAGGGACTAATTCTGCTCACATCTAAGTCCCCACATTGGGTTTCCCTGTGAGTCATCTTGCCTCCTGAGTCCCTAAAAGCAGCCTGCAAAGCAGCCAGCTGAAGGAGCAGGGAGAGGATTGTTTGATACCTTAGGATCATAGGATGTTAGGGGTTGGAAGGGACCCAAGAGATCATAGAGTCCAACCCCCACCAACTCCAGGCCACTGCCCAGAGTCTTCTCAGCAACACCCACAGAAAACAGCCTGCAAAAGGTACCATTAGCAGGTGCTTTACCTCTCTCCAGGCCTGGAAACCCTGGAGCTCCTGGAAGGCCTGGTAAACCACTGATCCCCTCCTCTCCTGGAGGACCAGGTATTCCTGGGTTTCCAGGATCACCCTGGGCACCTGTGAGACAAATACAGAAAGAAAAAAGGAGGAAAATCCCATGAGAATTTCTGCTGAAAGACTGTGTCCACATGGAAAGCAAAGCCATCAGTGATAAGACCATTAGTCAGAGGTAGTAATAATGAGCAAAAGCCCTCCTGACCCGCTACAGATTGTTTCAAACTTGATTGCTGGTGAAGGAGGAAGAATCAGAGAGATTATACGATTTGTTCTCTCACCGTTACAGCTTCACAGACTGCTCCCATCCAGGCCTCACTCACCTCTGGCACTAAGGAAGCTCATTTTCTCAGTGCTATTCTTACCACACTGAATGACAACCAACTGCAGAGTGACAGGCAGAGTACCCACTCCCAAGCACCACAAGGAAGCCATTTGTCCTTGGCACACTGATGACAGACACAGAGGTAGACACACTGTGCTCCCCCGTGTTCAGACACACTCAGCCTCCCAGGCAGCAGATTTCATTCTGCACGGGGAGGGGTGAAAGGTTTATGGTAAACTCTGAAGTTATAAACACGAGACCAAAGCTCTCTGCATGTCAGCATTACAGAACTAAAGGAGGAGTGACAAGAGATGGGCTAGAGCCAATACACACCATGGAGAAGAGGCACAGTATAGTAAGGAGGGAGGCTGGATTAAGAAAAGTGGTTTAGATAAGCTCCAACCCCAAATGGAAACAAGTACCTGAAATGACTAAGCCTTCCTTGTCAACAATGATAGGAGGGCCTGGGGGACCGATGTCACCTAATTCACCCTGCAGAAGGAAACAGATTGATGCTACATTCAGATGGGTAATAAAGGGGAAGAATCTTGCACTGAGAGTAAAAGGAGACCAGAGTGACTATGATTGCACGTCGTGAAGATCCAGGAATGAACACTGCAAAGGTAATAAAATATTCAAGTGTTCGTGGTCCAGCAGCCAACTCCTTTGTAAGGTGAACAATAAGGTAGGCGAGGAATTGAAACATTCTGAAAATTGCAGTGATCCAGAGGTAAAGAAGAGGTGGTTTAGTGAGCATGGCTGTGTTGGGCTCATGGCTGGACTTGATGATCTTGGAGGTCTCTTCCAACCTTAATAATTCAATGCTCTGATTGGAGCAATAAAATTTATTCATGCAAATATTTTTTGAAACCAAATGCTGTACTATTTTTATGGAAGTTACCTTCATGCCTTCAACTCCATCCAGTCCTGGATAGCCTGGGACACCTGGATGACCCTGCAAAGTCCCACAGGGGAACACTGTTACACAGTGAAACAATAGGACTGTGGCACTATTTGCTAGCTGAGACATCTGCAGTGCCTGGACTTGAATCACAGACCTAATTCATTGCCCTACCAAACACTTGCAGAAGAAGCAAAGAACAATAAAACTTCTGGCCCCAGTTTCTCAGAACTTGCAATACCAGAGGTTCTTTGGGCTGCATGTGCTATAAATGTGATGAGAACCTGGGAGCAGCCATGAGGGTGTCCAAATCAGAGTTCTCACAGACCCACAGAAATATCTGTGGAGTGAGGAGTCTAGAACTTTATTTTCCTTATCCCCCACACATTCTGCTTCACTCTGTTCCCTTATCAACAAATTACTGGCATCAAAGCACTTGAAGTGATGCTGGGAGATCCAGCTCTTTGTTTTCTGGTAGCATTCTCAGGGACACCAAAATTCCCCTTCTTGTATGTCGTAGATGCATTGAAATGATCTGCTGTTCTCTGCTGGATAACATTACACATGGCCCAGACAACGTGGGATATTCTAACACCTCTGCAGCAGGGAACCTTTGCACGTTGCCTATAGGTCTGAAGTCTTGGAGAGCCGTAGGCCCCACATATAGCCTACACGCAGTATTGTTGAGAAACATGTCAAAAAGGGCTTATTTTTAATCATACAGTCTTAACACACAGACATTAATAAAATTATAGTGGAGATAGTATCACCATCAGTATATCTTGAAAAGGGTACACACAGAAAAAAAGATACAGAAAAGTGGCTACAAAATGAAAATATCATGGCTACTGTAACTGGAGGTACAGTAATGTCACCTTTCTCCCAGGAATCCCATCAGATCCATCCAGTCCCAAAAGACCCTAGAACATAAAAAACCTCATTAACATTCAGAAGCTCCATCTAGGTCTGATCTTATTGTATCAGGCTCCAAATATCTCAGCACAAAAATATGAAATGGTTCTCCTTCAAAAGGAGAAGCTACCTCTGATGTTCCACGTCCCCCAACAGAAACAATCTTAACTGAAACAATTCAGTAAAATAACTTACAAAGTTAATTTAGCTTCTTTAGCCATTGTCTTCTAATTGGTGGTTCAACTAAGCCACGGTGTCTCAACTGACTGGGAAGTTAGGTAGGTAGTTTGTAACTATAAAGCCACGAAATTCAATGCCATCAAGACTCTCTACCAAAGGACAGTTTGTTCTGCACAGGCAGAGCAGAATGACTTGGACCCCCCCCCTTATGTCCTCTGCAGGATCATGTTCAGTTGAAGAATCTATGGGTGGCGTGTGACTGAGGATGCTGTTATGTCCCACCTTCGTTGACTAGTCAGACCAACATCTATTGCCAACTTGCCCATTTCTTCCCCAAATATCTACCTGTGTTCTCTCACGGTTGTTTCTGACACTAGTTAAGAGCTATCTAAAGCCCTTACAAAGCTTCTTTACTCTTCATTTGGACCCTTGCAAGCAACTTTTTTTCTGTGAAGCTTTCAACAACACTACAGTATCAAGATTTCCACTAAATGCTTCTTGCCTTCTCTGTACATCTCTTTTATCTCACATTTAATCGGAGATATTACAGACATAAGAACTCTCTGTTGCCTCTGCTGTATGGTGTTGGCTGCTATGGGACCAACACTGAGACTCCTACATGCTTTGGGACAGCTGCCCTTGATGAAAGGTCCATTTTACGTGTTTGAGAAGAGGTGTTTAAGAACTTTGTGAAGAAGTTACATACCCTGCCACCTGGTAAGCCAGGCACACCTTTTTCTCCTTTTTCTCCAACACCTCCAAAGCCCTGAGGAAAAATGTCAACATTAATTTTGTGATTAGTTTGGAACTGAACAGCAGAGCCCTAAGACATAATGAGCACAAACAGGACAATAGAGACACCAGGGGAACTCGCTGCTTCTGCCGGGGCTCTTTTGCCCCAGAAAGGAAACCTGTGTCAACCAATATGTGCAGCATGTTATCGACTTCATTCTCCTTGACTTCCACCCATTTAAACCATCTCTCATGGACATTTGGAAATATTTGGTGGTTTCCCCCAATCAGCAAGAAATATCGTGTCCAGAGGTGGAACACCAGGGTTTCATTTCAGCAGGGGTTACAGTAGTTAAGCAATTTTCAGGCTTCAATCTTGAAATATCTTGTGGTTGTGAGTAAGTTCACACATATGTTCAACCCCACCAGCTTCAAGGGGCCTCTTGTGGCACATAAAGCTAAACATGCTTGTTATGGAACATGGCCAGAGAGGCAAACAACAAACTGTGCCACATGCACAGGGTTTTTTTTGCACGCCTTTATACTACGAACATCTGTCTGTTGAACATACTGGCAAACAATTTATCTTGTTAGTCAGAACTTCCACAAAATATTTATTCCCTAAACGTATCGAAATAACTCATGTTTACAAAAGGTTATAAGCCAGGCAGCAGCTCTCTGAAACCCAGGGATAAACTGTTGTTCTTGATGCATCCAGAGAAGATGCTACACATTCCTGAGTATGAGTACTGATGTGAAAGAGCCTGCTTTAAAACTGGCCGTGTTTGAAACTGAAGGATCTGCATGTTCTTTATAATTCTGAAGTAACAAAAAGTATGATTAGAGATAATGAGGCAAAAAAAATAGGATTTAAGAAAAAGCTTTGTGGACTCAAGAAACACTGCCATCAGGTGGCCACGCACCGGGTGGCTCTTCAGGTTACATGTCCTGAAACGCTTGTACCGCCTGTAGAAGGTCGGTGTCATCTTCATTGTATCTCCAGGATGAGAAACTATTGGATTACAGTTACACTCCTCAAAAAGTCTTGTGAACATTTCTGTCAGATTTTCAAAGTGCCTCGAGACTCCTGTAGAGAGTTTGGAAGCTCTTCAGAGAGTGTTCACCCATCTAACCTGCACTAGGCAGCATGTGTTAAATACTCTTCTGGGTCCTTACCGGCACACCTGGCAATCCTTTGTCTCCAGGGAATCCCCGAGGGCCTGGCTCACCCTGGCAATGGAAGAGGTAAACACCAAAAATCACTGTGCCTGAGAAAGCAACACTGTCCCCAACCCACCCATCATGCTCCTGACTCCTAAAATGAGGCCTTGCAATTTGTTTGTCAGCAGCTATGTGCGGTTTGGGCTATCGTGTGCCAGGCAAGGCGTTACTCATCACGGTACTGGTGCACGCAGTAGCCTGGCAGTGGCGCTTGCCATGGCTTCAAAGACCATGGCACAGAAACTGTTGTACTCCATTGCTAGAAGTCAGACTAGAAGCATTTTGCACCATCATCTAGGGAGCTGGAACACACCCAACATTGCATGGGAAGCAGTGAAACCATCCATGATGATACAGCACAATAGCTGCATAATCCTGGTCACAAACTCATGAGCGAGCTAGAAGGAAAAGCGGTTGTTTGGATCTCGCCTCATGCTAATGTAACATCACCAAGGACGACAGTTCACACATGTAGAGAACCTTTAACTTAAGATTCAGAGCTTTTATAAAAACACTGATGAGCTAACTCTGTATCTCAGTCAAGGCCAGGATAACAAAGTGAATCAGAGACATCTGATTATTTCAGAGTAGGGCCCATGCTAGCCGGAGCAAAAGGGCTGGAGCTCCATATTTATTTCTCTTCAGTCACCGCAACTCCATAGGTCCAACAGTTCCCTTGATGATTACAACCTTTAATTAGTTTTTAGATTCTTTTCTTCTATGAGGTGTGCACTCTCCAGCGCATCACAATGTGCTGAGCTAAGACTATTTCTATTTAACAGCCATCTAGCAGATTAAACTACCACAGAAAACATGGCCCTCACTGTCTAGTAACTTCAGCCAACCTTGAACGAAGAAGCACAGGGAGAGGGAAGACTTGTAAACCAATTTACACACCTTTTCTCCTTGCTTCCCTTTTGGAAATCCCATGAATTCCAGTATTCCAGTGGATGGTGGGGGACCTGGAGGGCCAGGCAGCCCTACATCACCCTGTTGGTAAAAATGAAGCTATTAACATAGACAGAACATGTTTGATCTCCCATTCGGTGAATCAGAAGATCACAACTCTTATCAGTTCTGGAGAAGAAAAGAAAAAGAAGAAAATGCTAGAACCCAGCCACTTTCTAGAGGATCTAGAGTACTGTTTGATGATCTTTCCACAACAGAATAAATTCTACCTACCTTTTCTCCTTTCTCTCCTTGAAAGCCTAGTCCCATGTTACCCTAGGAGAGGGAAAAAAACCCATGATGAATGAATAGTAAAATGACAGTAACAGCATCCCTATCATCCAAGCCCACAGGAGCACTGAAAAAGCCAACAATCAAATGTAGAAAGAAGACAGGAATGGCAGCTACTTACTTTTGGACCTGGTGGCCCAGGGGGACCCACTGGACCCTAAATGTGAACAAGATCAAGATTTTATTTCTTGTGACTTAATTCTGATGCACACAACCATAGCAACGGTAGGACCTGCAGTGCTACCTGAACTGTGAGCTCCTGCTCTTTGCGCTAAACCAACAGATACACATGACTCTGGGGGACTCTCCCCTCTTGTGACTGAACTGTCTAAATTCAGCTAGTCTGTGCTGGGAGTCAGCTGTGCTCAATCCTCTTAGATACCCACTTGTCCTCACTGTCAGGACACAAACACACACAAGGAAGAAATCCTGCCAATGTTCTCAACTGTTCCATCAACAAGTGCAACCATTGAGGTCTCTTACCTGCAAACCTGGTAATCCTATAGGTCCTGCAGAACCAACGGGACCTGGAAATCCTTTAGGGCCCTATAAGGAGAACAGAGGACAGATACAGAACATGTAGCATTCACCCCATCAAAGGGCAGCCTAAGACAAGGCGAGTCTCAGAAAATATTAAGAAATACCCTCTAACTAAGTGCATCCGCTTAAATAATCTAATAGTCCATTTCATAATATTGGTTGCATTTTGAAAGTCAAAGATTCACATATGTAAATAGTTTACATTAATTAAATAATTTAAATTAATTTAAAAATTGCTCACGGAGAATGAACCTAAGAAAAACTACCTGCTTAAGTATTCTTTGAAAAATTTATTCCTCACATTAAATAACTTACAGAAATTCCATCCAATCCAGGAAGACCATTTTCTCCCTAAAAATTAGAAATGAATGAGTAAAAATGACACCACGTTATTGCAACAAGCTACAAGGAATGTTGAGTTTTATCTAAACGGAAATATTGCTGTTTGTTAATACTAGATCAAGTGTAACTTCTCCCTACGAGGACAGGCTGAGCAAGTTGGGGTTGTTCACTCTGGAGAAGAAAAGGCTCCAAGGTGACCTTCTAGAAGCTTTCCTATAGCTGAAGAGCTGAAGGGGGCCACAAGAAAGCTGGGGTAGGGCTTTCTACACGGGTGTGTAGCAAGAGGACAAGAGGAAAGGGTTACAGGCTTGAAGCGGGGAGACTGAGGTTGGACATGAGGAACAAATTCTTTCCTGTGAGGGTGATGAGATGCTGGAACAGGTGGCCCAAAGAAGCTGTGGCTGCCCCAGTCCTGGAAGTGTTCAAGGCCAGGTTGGCTGGGGCCCTGAGCGACCTGCTCTAGCGAAGGTGTCCCTGCCTCTGCAGGGGGTTGGAACTGGATGGTCTTTAAGGTCCCTTCCAACCCTGGCCACTCTATGATTCTATGAACTGGGAAAATATTTTGCTTTCATGTATAAATTGGATAATGAAGAGATTCCAAAACTCTGGAGAAATTACAATCATATTATTTATGGGTAATGAAACTACAGTAATGTGAAAAACATGGTATTGATTGTAAAAATAATATTGGAAAATACACTACAGACATTTTCGTTACTTAACCGCTATTAAACACGTAACTATTATATCACATTATATGAATCTCTCAGAGATACTGAAGTAAATACATACAGGGATTGGAAGGGACCTGGAATGATCATCTAGTCCAATCCCCCTGCAACAGCAGGATCAATGACATAATTGGTCATGATGGGCCTTATGTGACAGAGTACATTTTAAATTTTGTTTCAATTATCTAGAGAACCATGAGGCTGCTAAATACTCTTGAATTCAGTACCACAAAAGGTACTGATTCTCATGTAGATTTATTCCACACCTAGTACTTCAGGTAAAATCCAAACTCATGGCAAGCTGGTGAGTGTTTCTTTCAAGGCAACAGAGAACCAAATCTTTTACAAAAGCCTAGTCAAGAACCTATTCACTGTCCTGAACAATAAACTGAAATGGTTGATCCATAGTTTGTATTTTCTGTACAGGGAATAAAACAGGGGTCTGGAGAACAAACCTGATGAGGAGAGGCTGAGGGAGCTGGTTAGTCTGAGGAAGAGGTGGCTGAGGGGAGACCTTATTGCTCTCTACAACTGCTTGAAAGGAGTGTAGCGAGAGTGGGTTGGTCTCTTCTCACTGGTGAGAGGATGAGGGACAATGGTCACAAGCTGTGCCTGGGGGTTTTAGGTTGGATATCAGGAAAAACTTCTTGACAGTAAGAGCAGTTAAGCACTGGAACAGGCTCCCCAGGGAGGTGTTTGAGTCACCATCCCTGAATGTGTTCAAAAATCATTTGGATGTGGTGCTCGGGGCCATGGTTTAGTGGTAGGTTGCAAGTAGGGTTAGGCAGAGGCTGGACCCAATAACCTTGAAGGGCTTTTCCAGCCTCAGCAGTTATGTGAATTCTGTGAATTACAGACTCGATCCAGACACTTCAGGGCAAGGTCATTATTAAACAGAGAGAGTAAAAATCCTGGCACCACAGTGACAAGGAGTGGGATACTCAGTGGGATATAATATCCACATATTTAAAACTGAGAATATGATTGATTACTTACTAGTACCTCCCTGTTCATCCAGCGTGATGATAAGTCTTACCTTCATCCCTTTAAGACTGCCTTGAACAAAAACAGGTTCTCCTTTAAGGCCTTTTGGGCCAGTACGACCCTGATTTGAAAGAAAAAAAAAAGTTAAATAAAATTTCAGGGAAAAAATACTCATTTAGTTTTGGAAGAGATGACATCCAGCAGAACGAACCAGGCAGATTCCTGGCTTCAGAAAGCTGCAAAAGTACCACCACAGCTTTGGCAAAGAAGTGCTGATGTAATGAGAGCTTAAGGCTTCCTGTGTCTTCAGAAAAACAAGGTTCTTCAAATATTTTCCCTAGTATTTTCCTGTTTACATTAGATTTCCCTCTTATTTTAGGCCTTTGAAAACCTGTAAGATCCTATTTGGACATGTTTGATATGGTGTAACCCTCCTGTTCACACACACAACAATGCCATCCAGAGGGACCACGATAGGCTAGAAACTGAGACTCTGTGAACCTCATGAAGTTCATTGGGACCTATGTGCAAGGCTCTGCACTTGAGCTGGGGTGCTACCAAACATGGATTCGGGGTGTTTAGAATTATTGATAGAAAGAACTGGTAGCCTGCATGAATCTGCATGAAACAGCTGCATTATAAATCTAGATGTTTCCAAGTAATTTTAATCTTGATCATCCTATCCAGTGTCTCTGAGATAATTTAGTTTAACCACCAACTTAATTTGAAGGGTTGGCTGATCCAAGCAGCTTTCCTTGCCAAAACAATAATCACAGTATCACACAGTATCACATCCTACAAGCTTCTCAGCAGAGAAATTAGAGAAGCAGGTATGAGTAAAGCAGCTACTCTGGAAAGCAGTACTTCAAATTTGATCTTATTCCTTTAGTATTTTTCAACTTCATGTGCATTTGAAGTCTGGATGACACATAACAACACCTTAGCTCAGTTTAAAACTGCTGAAGCACATGGCATTATTTCCACCTGCCAGCTCTGTTTTCTTCCTCTTCCTCACTTACACATGCAAACGAGTTCAATGGAACTGTGTAAAATCCAGCTTGGAATGGGAGCAAATAGTCAAGTATTTGTTAAACCTTTTAGCATCAAGTCATGTAGTTTTTGCTTACACTTGAAAAATAACCATGTACTTGCATAAAAGACTAAAATTCCCAACAGCATCTAGGAGCAGACATCCTATAACTAATCCTACCCACTTAAAACAGGATACAGAGCTTAACCCAGCTACCTTCACTTCCTCTACAGTCAACAGCAGAAAAATGGGTATTTCCAAACCCAGCTCAGCCTGAAAGGCAGAGAAGTGCTCTCCCAAGTACCACTCTCTGCAAGAGAAAAGGCCACAAGAATAGATCAGACACCTAACTTTAATGCATGCATTACAGGTCAGATAAATCTCCAACCTGGTAGAAAAGTGTTTCAAAAGTCAAACACAGACCTTGGAAAGTAAATCCTATTGACACTCCTGGCTCTTTTATAGACTGAAGAAAGGCACCCACTATCGGATGCACAGACTTGAACATGGGATCACATCCTTTCCTGCCTGAACCCAGCATCCATGAATTCAAATGTGTCAGCTGGAAGGTGTCTGACACCTCAAGATTCTTGAAAAATGTTGGTTTCTTCTGAGTTAGCTTGAGTACCACCAGTGGCAATGGTAAACCTTGATATGGGAGATAGAGCGAGCAGGATCTTTATCTTCAGAGTGGAATTTTGATTAGAAATACGATCTGTAATGATGCTAATTAACTTAAGAGTTACTATTATTCTTCCTAAGTACTTTTCCAACAATGACATGAAAAGCAAATCCAAGCTTAGTGACTACAAAACACCATCTTCGAGGTGGTACATACAGGCAGTCCAGGTAAGCCAGGAAACCCATCTGATCCAGAAACACCAGGACTCCCGGTAGTACCATTGCAGCCATCAAGGCCAGGTAGACCTCTAGGTCCAGATTGCCCAGGGTGACCCTGCATAAAGAGGAAAAAGAGAGAATTACTGACAGGATGCATGACTGTATTAGTAATAAAACAGCTATCTTCCAAATGGCTACACAAACCAAAAGAAACACACAACTCCCACTCAAGTTCAGCAGACAACAGACTGCAGCAAGAACTGGCTTCTTCCTCTGGCGTTATCTATCCTCTCCAAATCTCAAACACTGAACTGAACACTGGCTGCATTCATCTAATTACCTTACACTCCAGGGTGTAATTTTCTGAAGTACATAACTTGTGCATGAGTAGGTCCCCAAAAGGGCAATACTCATCCCCCAGCAGCGTGAAGTACATGGCACATAACCAGTGTGTAACAGCACACAGGGGTGCACCTGACACTACAAATGGAAGTTGCTCATGTGAAAACAAGGGCAGAGGCAGACTCAACAATACTGAGCATTTAGAATTCAAGTCTGCTTGGAGCTGCAGTGACTTCTCTTCCTCTCCAGAGTGCATTCTTGTCTTTAATAGTCTGGCAGATGTTACAGCTTCAGCACCAGGTCATTCCAACAAAACAGCTTTTCTTGTGATATTAACCTTAACACCTCAGGCAAAGCAGCAGGGTGAAAGACCTAATTAATCTAATGGCATTTAACAGAAACTGTTAGTCATGGTCAGTTATTAATCAAGCTGAGCAGGATGCAACTGTACCTAATTCTGATCTCACACCACTTTTGCCCTGGTATAGGTCTAGTCATTTGACTGGAGTTGACACAGCGTCATACTGGTGCAAACGAGAGAAAAGTTTGAGGCTTCAGTGTCATGTGGGTGTTTGTAGACAAAATACAGAGAGACAGAACTGTCGGTCACACTGCCCAGGTTTCAGGCAGCTCCTTATTCTACTGTCCTTTTCAATGACATGAGCCCTGTGTCACTCACGGTGTTTTGTGGCAGGAAGAAAAATTAAACTTATGGAGATTGTATCAGTAACTGACAGTCGTCTCCCTCCTCTTTGGTACACCCTGATCTTGACTCATCCCAGAACTGTTTTTGTTTGATCCCAAAGGTTTATCCTTAAGATATGGCATTAAATGAGTTATGACTCACACTGGGAAAGTAAGAGGAAATAGCGGGGAGCACAGTAGCAGAGTGACTCTCCCAAGGATCCAGAGCCAGTTAGGCCATAGTTAGGTAAATAACTGATCACTGGTGTCAGCTGCTGCCAGGAGGGCCATCGCGTGCTCCTGCTTACCCTCACCTACCTCTTCCCTGTGCTGTCAGAAGCACAGGCAGAACAGGCAACTCAGAACGGGAAATCACAGCTGCAGAGAAATAACTGTTTTGTTTCTTACTGGATGGATTCCTTACTGGATGGATTTTCAGCTGGATGGATTCCTTAGTCCAGACTGTCTGGAACTGCATTGCAATTTGTGCCAACACAATGGAGAGAAGGGGAGAGAGTCCCGGATCCACCCTCTGTCACTCAGTAAGGTGCAAACAGAATGAATGTGTAGCATGTCTCCAGGACACTGCAGGACCAAGGTAGCTCACCCAGATGGGAACAAACCTGAGATTATGCATGGCAACAGCACACTGAATGAAGTGGCCCCAAAGCCTTAGCATCAGGCATGCTGCACACACAGTCCCAGTTGCTCTGACGATGAAAGTCTGTTTATTTAAACACCCCCGTGCGCTGTGCAAGGAGGGACTTTTGCCAGAGCCTGGTAAACTGAGAGGAGAGGGCTGAAGCACCAATTTATTGCCAGTTATGTTTATAGCTTAGAAATAATTTCATTTGGTTTCCCAAAGCTGGAACAAATCAGTGGCAACCCCCTTTTGTCCATGCACAGGGGATGTCAGACCCAAGAGCAGCAAGTCTGTGACAGGACAGGCTGTGAGGCTGTGGAGGTCAGCGTCTAACAGGTCTTGCAGCATCAACAAACCCAGCAGCTCTGCAGGACAGGTGCACATGTATTTGGTTACTACAGAAGGCAACCAGCTGCAGGGTTCAGTGAAGCTGAACGGCCAACATCTGCCCGTCAGAGCCACACTCCAGGGCGCAGAGCTGCTAAGCCTGGTGTGCTGGCCAGGAGCCAGCCCAGGGCAGGCAGCTGGCTGGTGGCCTCAGAGCTCGTGGAATGCTTTGGGTAAGATCTCCTAACTCTTGGCCCAACACAGTCTGTAAGTGGTCCAAAGGGTTTTGGTATCCTCTTAACATGTGAGAAGTCTTCACCAAGACACGACAGAAAGTGTGCTGAGCACAGGGATTTCTCTAGTGCACCAATAAATCCGTCGCCCAGTCAATCCGGCGGTACCTGTGCCTGTGGTTCTGAGCCAAGGCAAGACAGGCTGACATACACACACCTACACAGGCTGCCTCTTTGGCTTCAGGAAAAAAAATCCACAGGATTTCCTACTTTCTAGCTGATCTGCTAGCCGAGTTCACACTGTTTTGTTGTTTACCTGAGGAAACCCTGAGCACCCACAACCTACTTCCCTGAGAGCACTAAAGTTCTGGCTTATGAGAACCTTTTCCTCTGAGATTTAAAATACTGATTTAAAGAGCCATCTTGACCTCAAAAGGTGGGGTTAATAGTTTCATCGCCCTCACCTCCTCTAATTCCTGTTTTGGCAGAGGTGCCAAACCAGCACAAGCACCTCAATTGACTGAGGTGAAAGGCTTTTACAATGTTCACTAACACATGGCAGGGCAGTTGTTTACAGCCCCCAGTTAAAACACAGGCTGGAGAGATCTCTTGCACTCTCTGTTCTCACAAAAGGAGACATTCCCTGTGAGACAGATAAGGAAACTTGAACTGCTCACCTAGGCCCTTTGCTTTATCCAGCTCTTGCTCCTACACTGACACCATGTTCCCAAGGGGCCTCTTTTCAAAATCAAACAGCACAAAGGAAACCCTAAACAGGAGAGCTGAAGAAATATTTAGAAATAAAGAAACAAACGCGATTACAGGTGAACACAAAACGAACTGACTAAGCAGTTCCATGGATTGCTGCAGCAAAGTGCTGTTTTAAAGCCATGGCCAAGTGTTTGCATTTCCTCTAGGAGGGTCCAAAACAGAGAACTTTGCCTTTCCATGTAGCTTCTTTCATGGTACAGTCAAGGGGGTCTCTCTTCTCATAGAAATACTTCCTTTTAGAACTTCTTGGACAGCTCATGAAAAGCCTTATACAGCTCCCAGCTCCAGTCCCAGCCTTTGCCAGAAGTGTCCTTGAATCTTGCTCTATAAGGAAAACTACACTTCCTGACTAGGGCTAGGGATTTGAGGGTTTTTTCTAGAGTGTGACACAAAAGGGCAGTGATAAACACATGGAGCCGCTGTATTTACTAGGTTAAAGGGATTAGTCAGGCCAGCTGTAACAACATGTTTTACTTGCCACCAGCATTCCCCAAGGGAGCTCTGTGGAACACCACTTCCCTTAAGGTCAGCAGTGGGATTCCCCTCTGACTCACCACCTGTGGCCATAATTGAATGACATGTGCCCACATTAAATGACTACATGATAACTGCATACTGCAGTGAATCTCCCCTCATAGTCAGATATGACTTTTTGAAGAGGTAGGGCTATATTTTACTTGTCTCACATGGACCAGCACTCACACGCTCTCCTTTGCTCTGCATTTCACACACCCATAAAATGTGTGTGTGTTTGTCTACACTTTGCCACTAACCTGAGCCTACTCCCTGGCCTGAAATGCAACTGGCAAAAGTATAAATATTTTCTCAAGCAGTGGGGGGTTGCTATTTTCGCCCTAGAACAGAACTATGCATCTCAGTGGCTAGAATGTAAGCAGTATGAACGAATTTCCCATCCCCACTATTCTGGCCTGCAGTTGTGGCACAGGAGTCGCAGCAGTGAGCGCTTTGATGTTCATGAGCAGCAAAATCTGCCCCTTTCCCAGTCGCTCACCTGCAGAACATTGTACAGCACAGACAGCAGAACTGCATATGCTGGAGGCTTTGAAACCTCTCATCTACCTCCCCTACTCTCTCCTTGGAATGCCTTTCACTGCCAATTACCTGCCAGTGGCTGTTGCTGTATCTCTGCCTCCCCCCATTGTTGGGAATCCCCCTTCTTCAGAGCCTCATCTGAAAAAATACTCTGAGAACAGCATGTTCCCACAGTGTGTTCAATTAAATTAAGTATTATGGGAACAGCTTGTTCTCTTCAGAGCTAAAGAGCTGGCTGGTGGGAAAATAAAAAAACCAGCAGCAACAGAGTAGAGCAGGAGAGAAAACAGGCAGGGATGAGCAGAGGGGGAGAGAAGGACAAGGGCCAGGCAGGAACTGGAACCAAGCAAATTCATTTACAGAGCCAACTGTGCATTTACAGCCAATCTATCAAAAACAATTAGTTTTTTTGATAGGAAGTAAGAAAGCACAGCTCAGCGGTTGGAACTCCTGGCCAGCTGACAAAGTTGAGATGATGAGAAAGACCACAAGAATAGTGTGAATGCACAAGGACACAGAAGACGGAAAAAAGTCATCAACAAAAGAGAAAGAATTCTAATACCAGGAGAAAGCAGGATAAGCTGAAAAACATCAACAGAGCAAGGAAGTTTGAGGCAACTTCTACAGCCTTCCTAGCTAAAACTCCCCTGAGGTAAAATGTCTGTGAAACACCTTTGCACAAATGACTGGGGAAAACCAAAGCAAAGCTAGTCAAAACACTCAAGGCACAACATTCTGTATATGTGAAAGGAAAATTAAACTTCTAAAGAATGAAACATGCAAGAAAACTGTTCCTGATGGGTTGGGAAAGAGGTTTCCTACCTCTACATCACCTGGAAAATGCAGCAACTACCTCTTTTCTGTCTCAGGTTCTGAAAGGTTTGGATGTAAAGGAGAGCCAGCACAGAGTGCAAAAGCAAGGATTCTCCAGAGAGCCTCAGTTCTAATCACTGTTTTCATTCACATCATAGCAAGAGAAGATTGAGGGAGACCTGATAACAGTTATCACATACAAGAAGGCTCCTACAGTATAAAAGGGAACAATCTTCTCTTTGTGTCTGTGATGAGTAAGATGAGAACTCAGAGGTTTAAACTGTAGAAGCACTGAAGCTGGCCATTAGCAAAGCTTTTCTACGGAGAATTTACGAGTCTCCATCATTACAAGGTTTTGAGAACTGGTTAGGAGACACAGACTAAAAGCAGCCTGAAGCAGAGCTGATCAGGCCTCTTAGACTGTGGTCTCTGTCAGTTCCACAGGTCTGTGATTTTAGTTCGTATTGTTTTCTAGACGCAGTTTTGAGAGAACACAGCGCCGAAAGAAAAGCTTAGCAGTGATGCAATGGATCCCCACGTAACTCCAGCTCACTTACTGACACAGATCGACTGCCTATCGTCCCATAACAGAATCCAAACCTCTTACAAAGCAGCATGGCATCACTAGCAAACCCTACAACATGGCCAGATCCCTTCAGAGGGATACACCATGTATGTGCCAGGAGTCTCTCAATGCGCTTATGTGCTTTCAGTTGTGACTCACATTCTGATCACTTACATTTCCATGGGCAAACTTACCGGGATCCCATTGATGCCTTGAAATCCTGGAACTCCCATTGGGCCCTGAAGAAAAAGAGCACACAATGTATTCCACTCCACATTTAACTTCATCAAGCTGAATATTTCAGTTACTTGTGAGATACTTTTTCACTCCAGCATTTCGAGTCTTGGATTCTGCTCTCAAAACCAAAAGGAACAAACTGTCTCACAGAGATTCTCTTTGACCGCAGGGGTCGGTGAATTGAGGAACTGCACATCTGAGCTTGACTGGATGCCAACTCAGTGTTTCAGGAATGTTTTAATCAGGCAATTTAAAGTAAAGTATAATCTCCTACTGCACATCTGGGGAAAACAAGATGCCAGGAAACCAAGCAGTACGGTATAAGCTTAACTCTCCATGCCACACTTGACCTTCCAAGAGTTTCAACAGGACTTATGGGTTTTTCTTGTAATTGGAGAGACACACAGACCACTGTAATAACTTCAGTTCACCACTGGATGAGTTATAAGTAATTACCACTCTTGGTTCTACTGCTTTGCTCAGGATAGTAGCAAAACAGACCATGTAAACAGAATATTCAGCCTAAGCAGCTCTTGCTTTGGCAAGGCAAAGTGTATTGCTTCCGTGAGGGATAAGGAGATAGGATCTGATGGCATATATGCCACCATTTCAGTGGTGAAACCTCAGTTCCACAGCAAATAAGGGATACTTTTTAGTGCAAGGAAATGAATTCTAATCATTAAATGCTAATTCCTACCCCAGGTCTCTGTGTCTTCCAAAATCCACATCTAAGGATTTTCATGTTATCTGCTAGAATTATAAAAACAGAATCTCTTATCCCAGCTCTTGGTCTTGTTCTGAATCCCTCAGTGCCTTTCAGCTGAAGGCAGAACTGAAACAGTGACTTTCATTATTGACATCTACAGTCTTCTTGGTTCTTTGTCTTATGAGAAACAGTGACTAGAGCTCCAACGTGTTGAATAATGCTAAATGAGAGAGAGTGTAACTGCAGCACATGAAAGTACAGTTGAACTAGTTTTCATCTAGCTAACCCACTTATAATCACTGGAAAAATATGGAAGGCAAACTGCTCTGCAGGTCCTGGTAGCTAAACTGTCTTCTTATTTGCACACATGACCCGGGCACCCATATTCAAGTAGACTGGGAAGTACCTGCAAAGTGAACTGCAGGTTTCATTTAGCAGCCATTCCTTCTGCTTTTCTAGACACCAGCTTAGGCTCTTCTCCACAGGAACCAGCTCTGAACAGTGTGAATAACACCCATCTACTTCTGGGCATGTAACGCTGAAGACTACTTGCAACTCTTTTGGCTCTGGTTCATCTATGAGGCTGATTAAACGGTTTAGCAGCTTCTGGAACTGTATCACAGATTCATGGAATCATTAGGGATTAGAAAGGACCTCGAAAGATCATCTAGTCCAATCCCTCTGACACAGCAGAATCACCTAGACCAAGTCACACAGGAACACATCCACGTGGGTCTTAAACATCTCCAGGGAAGAAGACTCCACAACCACCCTGAGCAGCCTGTTCCAGTGCTCTGTCAACCTCACTGGGAAGAAGTTCCTTCTCTTATTTATACGGAACCTCCTACGTTCCAACTTATACCCAATGCCCCTTGTCCTATCACTAGATGACATTGAGAAGAGCCTGGCTCCATCCTCCTGACACCCACCCCTCACATATTTACAGACATTAATGAGGTCACCCCTCAGTCTCCTCCAAGCTAAAGAGACCCAGCTCCCTCAGCCTCTCCTCATTAGGGAGGTGCTCCACTTCCTTCATCATCCTCAATGCTCTACGCTGGACTCACTCCAGCAGCTC
>VXBP01004112.1:26685-155247 GCA_013400115.1 Rhinopomastus cyanomelas
GACCACCTCTGGAGTATTGTGTCCAGTTCTGGGCTCCTCGGTTCAAGAGGGATGTGGAGCTGCTGGAGAGGGTCCAGCAAAGGGCAACAAAGATGATGAAGGAGGTCGAGCACCTCCCTTATGAGGAGAGGCTGAGGGAGCTGGGTCTCTTTGTGGAAGAGGTCATCATATTACTGGAAGACTTCTTGGATTGATGTGACCTTGCCAGGACCTCCAGTGTGAGATCTCTATCCTCTATACCCTTATTAGACTGGCTGTCTTCCAATAGGGGCTTATATCTATTACTCAGTGGCAACTGGGGAGGTGAGCCAGGCAAGGGTGGTACTTGCCTTCTGCCATGACCTTGCACTTGGCTCCACTCACCCCTTTTACTTGGGCTTCTGTCCTTCACCTGAGAACTATAGGATACAGCCCCCCCTTGAATCTGGCTCTTATTTAGCCGTTGTCCAGACTGCTGAGCCTGGCTCCACTGGTCTGTTTCAGCCTCTCTAATTCTCCTGAGCCCTTCTAGTTGCAGCCTTTCAACCTCATCCTGCAACTGTGCCACCCGGTCAAGCAGATAATCTACCTGCTCGCACCGTACGCAGCCAGGGAGACACAAAAAAGTGCTACATTCTTGGCAGCCTTTCACCTGCACAGTCTCATCGTGTTGGGGGACCTCTGTTTAGGTTCCCACATCCATGTGCAGTGGTGACCAAAGCGTGGTCTTCGTCTGTTGCCGCATTGCTACCATTATTTCCACACCCCCCCACCCCACCCCAGTGGCTGAAGCAGCTAAAGCAGCTAATGCAGCAGGCTTTGCTTCACGTGGCCTGACTTAAAGGCTCCGGCTCCGCACCCCACACGGTGTTTGCCCAGCTTCTCCCGCGAGAGTACCCAACCTCAGTGGCTGCCTTCCCTTCTGCCCTGAGCTCTTCTGTTCAGCGAACCCCCAGATCACCCAGAAACCTCGATAAAATAGCGTTCAGGGACTGGTGCTCTCACTGCTGCATGCGCTCTGTATTCTTATTCAGAAATAAAGGCAGGGGATTCCCTAAAGACACTAATGAAATGCTGCTCTGTTCCTACTCAGGGCAGATAGTCCAAGATTATCTTTATTCATTCAAAATTATATAAGGGCCATACACTTATGGCAGGGACAAAGAAGTCACTGTTGAACTTACCTTGTCACCTTTGAGTCCAGATGGTCCAGAAGGGCCCACTGCTCCTCTCTCACCTTTTGCTCCTGGCAAACCTTCTGGGCCAGTAAATCCAGGTGCACCTATCAGTCCTTGAAGCCCAACTGGTCCTGGTCGACCCTAAGATACAATAAAAACCAAGCCAAGGTAGTTATGACATCCTAAAGCTTTCCTTGTACATTTTAGAGGTTATTTTGGGTAATCATCTCTTTTTTTCCTAGAAGGTTTACTGCTTCTTGTATTGCTGTAGGAAGGAAAAGGAGAAGATAACACTGTTGTAAGACCAAACTAGCTGCTGCTTCTATTTCCAAGCCACAAAATGCAAAAGGATTTTGCTGATGCTTTAAGATCACGCACAACAGAAAGCACCCTGACAGTATGTGAGACTAGTACAGTGGTTGGCTCAAGGCTGGGACTGATTCCACTATGCTCTTACAGTCGGTAAGAGGAAGATTTTGATTGCTCGACTACAAAAAGAAGACTGCAGTGACGGAGCGTTGCCCCAAGATGGCCACCTCTTCTACAGCTGCAGAGACGCACCGGGGACAGATGAGCCTTCATCCCTCCATCACTACCTGCAGGTGACCAGCAGCCTGGCACTTGCTCATGAAACAAACCAACGTTTGAAGAACTTTGCTGGAGGGTTCTGATTTTTTTTAATTACCCCCAGAAGCTGCCATGTGGCAGCTGAACACTTAACACAGAGTTCTGTGTTAACAGTGTTGTGCTACTCATTTGCTGCATTTTGAGAGAATCCAAGAGATCAACGGACCCTGAGGACTGAAAGTATCATCAGAGAACGACATCTCAGGGCTGTGCTTTCTGCTGCCAGGACAGTCAGTCAGAGGGTTACACAAAGTTTGCTCTGCAAAGAATTAAGCCTTACACTGAAAAGTAATGGAGAAGGAGGAATCGAGAGGGAAAGTGAAAAGAAATGCTCCTTTCAGTGCTTCCCTACGCTCATGTTCATGGCAGCATGTTTCTATTTCCCTAACTCCTGAAACCAGCAGAAGGAATGCAGCTCCCCGCTGCAAATGTTTTAGTAATCTCAGCTGGAGACATGCAAAGTCCTGACTCCGAGCAGCCCCGGCAGGTAAGAGACTTAGCAGTTAATTTAAAAACACATTTCACATGTTAATAATTGAGAAGAGTGTAACAAACCGTGGCTGGCTTTAAAGACTATTTTTCCAGGATGTTTTTAGTAGCTGTTTAGGCTAAACCCATTTGTCCCACTTTCCATGCACCAGAGCAGTTTTTCCCTTAAGGTAACCGCAAGTGTCACTCCTTGTGTTGTGGTTGTTCCATCCTGGCCCTTTAACGGAGGTCAAGTGCATGGTTTGTATTTCATACCTTTTCTGTCTAGACACTGTACAGTCCCAGGGGCACGGGCACCCATCTGAAAAGGCTTTTCTCTTGATTATTTTCAGCTTTCTTCACTCAGGGCTAGTTATCAATGGAATCCTTTATATCGGGAACCATATGATCATAACATTAATCCCCAGTTCTTCAGTGGTCCAGGGCAACCATACACAAGGAACATGTTATGAAAAACATGTGCTTTGCCTCACTTTTGGTCTCAGCTTTAATTTTTTAAATCTCCTGTATTCATAAGCCATTCAGAGTCTCTCAAGTGACATCTCACTTACAAGACAGGGGCTGTGAACTGCTTACCTCAAGGCAATACAACAGTGGGGAGCCATACCCTAACAAAAGGCACGTTACTGCCACAGCCAGCCCCCACCCACAAAAGCAGCATCAGCCCGGAGTCCACCAAGGTTTCTAGTGAGAACACTGTGAATTCCTCAGTTGTCTGAATTGCTGACACTTCTACATCAGCCAGTTTGAATGCCTGGTTAATGACAGGGTTTCACAATGACTGGAACCGAAAGGAATTAACATTTTAGGAGGCTCTTGTTTCATTTGCTGCAGGTTACTGTGAGGAATCTGTTTAGAAGAGACAGCAGAGACCAGTAACTCCAGCTCTGCAGCTCTTGGACAGAAAAGCTAAACTTGTTCTCTGTGTTTTCAGGGCCTATAGGTAAAAAGCTTTCTTTTGCCTTAGTGCCCTACAAGGGAAATTTTAACAGCACTTCAAGATTTTGTCCAGTGCCTCAGAGTGTCACTAAACCATAAAGACACAGTAAAGTGCTTCTAATCTCTCTGATAATGTGATTATGCCATGATAATCAGCCTCTCAAGAATTCCTCCTTGCTTCTTTTGAAGTCCGTGTGGATGGAAATCATGTTTTCTATGCGGAAACAAAGGCCTTTCCTCCGCTGTTGCTAAAACAGCCGCAGCTTGGGTCACTCAGCAGTACTCCCATGAACTATCCCAAGATAAAAGCACCAGAAAGAGCAGGCTCTGTGGTGTGTGGGGGCAATCTCAGCAGGAAAGAACCGTGAAGGCTCAGATTCTACCACAAGGTAAACTCGCTGGGTTCAGCGCCAGGTGGAATTCCCATTTGACCTCAGTGAGTTTACCTTGTGGTAACGAGTGGAGTGCCACAACTTCACTGTGCTTTGGCATCAGGATTGCTCTCACTTACCCGAAGGAGAAGAAGAAACACACTTTTTTGAGCGAGGACAAGCTTCAACCTCAAGCGTGGGTGATGTCAAACAGAAGCTACAGTGAACCAAGAGCTCTCCCTATTTCAAACTCTGTATCATTCAACATATATAGTCCAGTAGCATGTGGAAAAGCCATTAGTAATGAACACACACACGTGATCATTTTGGTTTCCTGGCTGCGTGACAACTGTTGATAAAAATTATAGAATGCCAGTAACACCAAGCAGGGACAAAGTCCAGGAAATTACTGTGACTTGTGAATTTTTCACTAGATTTTCACATATTTGAAAGCCATGACCTGCATTCCTAAGCATGCTTGCACACCAGGCTTTCACCACGCAGACAGCATTAAACGAGGAGCTCATCTCTGTAATGAATGTGGTGCTGGTAGAAAATGGCATCATCTCTCAATGTCCAATGGCATCTCCATAGGTAATCCCAGGATTTTGACCAAGTTTGCGCCAGAAATTCAATACAAGCCACATGCATCCCAGTGAGGCACTCTGCCACTGCACATACTAAAATACAGAGATGTTCCATACACTCGGGTTTCCATTCCCAGTGTCTGGGAATCAAAAGGCAAAACACAACCAGGACAGGTAACTCCCATTGCTCCAAAATCACCATGTGGTAACACATGGCCTGAAAATGCAATGGGATGGCCATTTTCAAGATGGAAGAGGTTCTGCAGCACACGCCTTCTTCACCCTTTTAATGCTTCGGCATCCCGGGGCATCACAAAGAAAGGCCAGGATGATGGAGCCTCTCTACGGCTACACAACCAAATACATCACAGCTTCTTTATCGTCCCTACCCCTTTTGCCAGCTCTAATACCCCACATAAATTTTCGCCTACTGAAGCAGAGCTGCTGCACATAGCACTGCAAATTCCAAACATTCTTCTTTTTTTTTCCATTGCCTCTGTGAGGTTGGAGAATAAAGTGCAAATATATCTGATTTGTGTCTGTGCAAAAGAACGTATGTGGCAGCACTATGGAGCCACCAGACGTGCCCCTTATTTCAGGGACAATTAAAAATACCGGTGTGGGGGGGGGAACAGTTCTCCTAACATCAGTAACTATCACACACCAGCACAGTGATTCATCACCAAAAAAAGGATACTGAGCTTTCAAAGTCAGATAAGTTCAGCAGGACTAGTAACTAAGCAGAATGCTACTAATGGGATAGGGCTGAACTGATCCTACTTCCGTCAGTAAATGCACAGGCTGTCACAGTTGAGGCAGCATTTCTGTTCAACAAACTTGGGGTCTGGTATGTGAAAAGAGCAACTGAATGTAAATATGTTAACGTTTTCTCAAATTACAGAATCCCTTTGGTTGGAAGAGACCTTTAAGATCATTAAGTCCAACCACTGACACAGCACTGCCAGGTCACCTCTAACCCACCCCCCTCAGCACCAGGTCTATGCTTAAATACCTCCAGGGATGGGGACTCCAACAGTGCCCTGGGCAGCCTGTTCCAGGGAAGAAACTCTTCCTAACACCTGGACTAAATGTCCCCTGGTGCAGCTCACAGGCACCTCCTCTGGTCCTAAAAAAATCCCAGTTTCTTCTCTGTGAGAATTGTGACCATTTCCCTCGCTGAGCTGTCCCTTCTCCTCTGCCTTTGCGGCAAGATTACTGCTAGTTACCTCTTGCTAGGTAGACACTGTCTAACACAGGAGAGTCCTAGTCTCCACCAGGCCCCACAGTTCTACTGTAGTAATAATAATAATTACTGACAAAAACGCCTTCACTATTTTCCTAAATTACAGGTCAGGTATCCAGTGCCCTGCTCACATTCCAGAGTAAGTCATTATTTTCTCTACTGAAAAATGCTTTGTACTTCTAAAGGAAAACTATTCTCCAGTTTTCTTTCTAAAAACTTGTTCAAAATGGCTTTGTTAGTTCTGACATATGATGTTCTGTTCCTCTCTGCAGCTTTGTACCCACATGGAACAAGATGAACACACAGAACTGGATGTACACATGGAAATGATGGAAGGAAAAAGCACCCTGTGGAACAATCCTTCTTCATTTAGTACCTTCCCAAAAAATCTCTCCTTTTTCCCCCCCTCTTTGCTGCTGTCTGCTTCTTAAGGGAGGGCATCAGGGTAATACATTTTTTAGAATGTGTTTTTAAGAAGAGACAAATTATTCCTGTGCCATGTGCAATTTATTAGGATCACCATTCATTTCAGAAGTTTTCTGTTTCTGGGAAGCAGCCCTTGGCATTACAGGGAAGCAGCACTGCAGGCTGCTCCTCACAAAAATTTCCAATTGTAGTTCCTGTGATTGACTCCATTTTCAGAAAACACTTTTGTTACTTTCACTGAGCCTGAGCAGACACAATTGCAAATGGAAAAGAGGGGTCATTAAAATAATGTGTGTGTGCACGTTATATGTGGTTCTACACCCCATTAAAAAACTGATGTCAAAAAATGAAGTTTGATTCCATAAGCCATTTGATTCCTGAATCCTGTACAGTAACATCATAAATCAAGTAATGCTGAAAGGTTTACTGAGTGATATGTATAGAACTGTGGATAAATTCTGACCATTAAACAAAGAACCAGCAAAAAAAATTCCTTCTTTTTAAATATTTGTATTCTTAAACTGAAAAGGTTTCCCTCTCTGAGAAATCTGTTCTTCAGAATGCTCCATTTTCAGTCAAAAACTTTTATGGAACATCCTGACCCAGTCAATTCCACATATTTGCTACTTCTATTTCTAGCAGACAAAGAGACCACATACTGTCATCTGTTTCACCACCACAGGCAATGCCAGGACTGACTCCATGTTAAAGCTAAGTAATTATTTCACTTTATACTTTGCAGCCTTTAAAGAAACCTCTAGAAGAAACCAGAAGGATGACTCTAACTCACACTGGTTTTTTGCTTTGATGTACTGAAATATCCAAGTTAGATAAGAAAGTCAGAGCATGTGGAAGGGCTCCAGGCCCCACAGATAACATGAAATGAGTGAAAGCCACTTGTGGGCTATAACATCTGTGTGGGATGCACTGGCGAGGTGACTGCCTTCCTCTGCTGTGCTCCAGAGACGTCGGGATCGACACGTAACACTGAGCATCATACACAAGCAGTGGGCTTCACAAAGCATGGTGATGACTGTTATTTTAATTGTTCAATTAAATTAATACCTGTTGTCTGAGAATTAGGAGTTAAAGTTCATTTTTAAAGAGCTGTGCTGTATATTTGAATGATATTAACTTGCCTGTTTCAAGTCATCACTCAGGATGATGCCTTTATTCCGGCAGAAGCTGTGTGAAACAGTTATCGTGGTTTGCACAGACTAGGTGCTGAAGAGCTGGGTCCCAGAGGATCACTGCAGCAGAGGTGAATCCCCAGCTTACCCACTGCTTATTTAAGCTAATTGGCTGTGAGGCTCAGGTACACACAGTCACCTGAGATGAACTTTTCACTGCCTTACAGCAAAATGGATTTTTTCTTTAGCTTGACGAATACCTTTAGGGCCTTTTTGTGTTTGGAAGGGCAATGCTAGGTTCCTACAGAAACGGAGAACCGTTCACAGAGCCAGCATGTGGGACTGACAACTGGCACTGCTCTGAAATCACATACGTGTCTAAGCCTGACTTAGAGGGAAGTGTGGAAACGAGGCACGAAGAAGGAGGTCACAGTAGGCAGGAACGGCTCCCCCCAACACCTCCCAGAGCTCTGGCGTTACGGTACGTTCATCAACATTCCAATAAATAAGGCTTATGCTGACAGCAAGGATTACATGATTATGAAATCCAAGCAGAAACACTGCCACAAGTGAGGTCTGCCTGACTTCAATGAACTTATTTAATAAAAGAGCACAGAGAGCCAAAGGTTTGAATGGTTTATGAGATTTTACGGTCTTTTGTAACCTCAGTTCATCTTCTCTCCCTCAAGTCTTTGGTGCCTAATCTCTCAGAAATGTTTTAGAAAGCCCTTACAATTTCCCGACCTGCTCATATAGAGCAGCAGCTGTCACAACATTTTCCTGCTCCTAACCCAGGGGAGGGCACTGCTAAATGCAGCGCACATCTCCTGGCAGCAACACGAGTCTCGCACTGGACCATCATACAAAAGAACTGGTTATATCAGAAGACAACAGAGTTTCTCCAGGGCTTTGTTCCATTTTCCTGATGGCTGCATAGGAAAGCAGATGAGGTTTTTCCCCTGAATGCACCAAAGTTGTCTGGTGAGGGCACAGCAGTAGAAAATGTCCAAAGAGCAGCTACAGGCCTTGCAGTACATGATGCTCTGTGCACGTGCAGAAATAGACAATACACAGCAGGGTGTACATCTAGGTATATACCTCTCTGATAAAGACAGGCTGAGGGAGTTGGGGCTGTTCAGCCCAGAAAAGAGAAGGCTTTTGGGAGGACCATGTAGCAGTCTTTGATAGTTAAAGGGGGCTACAGGAAAGTTGCAGAGAGAATTTTCTTATGAAGGACTCTAGTGACAGAACTAGAGGGAATGGCTCCAAACAAAAAGAAGGGAGAATTAGATTAGGTCTTGGGAAGAAATTCCTCCCTGCGAGGGTGCTGAGGCGCTGGAACAAGTTGCCCAGGTTGGTTGTGGCTGCTCCATCCCTGGAAGTGTTCAAGGCCAGGTTGGATGGGGCAATGAGTAACCTGGTCTGGTGAAAGGTGTCCCTGCTCATGGAAAGGGATTGGAACTAGATGATGTCCGAGGTCCCTTCCAAACTAAATCAGTCTGTGATTCTGTGCCTACAGACATCAGATAAGTCCCTTGGGGAAACCTGATACTGAATTATAGTGACTTCCTGGGCAGATACATCAGGACTGCTGCCAGTGAAACACAGCTTCTGACCCTGTTTCAGATACACCCTACAATGTTCAGCATTTTCAGGGCTTTGCTCTGGGCTCAGGAGGGCAGATGAACACACAGAGTCCTGTTATTCTCCCTTCCATTTATCCCCGGTGCCCTATAGAACAAACGAAGAGTGGCCGACGTGTCTCTAACAAGCTGCTGAAATGAACCAGCTACGATGAACTTTTCGCTGCCTCCCCCTCTGGCTGGCATTTCCAAGCTGCCTTCTTCATGGGCTCAAGTGACAGAAGATTCATTGTTAGGAAAAACTGTTGTCAGTAGAAAATTAGCTGTATTAACCAGTGTTCTGAGCAAGTGAAATCTTGCCAGTGTTGGGCCTGTTAAGGCTATTAAAGGGACATTGTATGGAGGCAGGCGGGGAGGGTTCAGCCACATGCTGAAGCCCAACAGGCTCCAAACCTCCTCAGGGTCTGCTGCGTCCAGATCTGTTAATTTGCTTTGGGCTTCTCTCCAGCTCTTCCCTCTGCAATAAACCCAATTTTAAATTTCTAATTCCCCTTGCAAGCAAAGGCTGTGAAAAGTCAGTGTTTCCTCAGAGACTGAACGGGGATGTGGGCAAGGATTTGGACCGCCCCAACCAGTGTTTTCCCGGTACATCTATTCCTTAGCAGACAGGATGGTTTGGTCTTTGCTCTTCTGACTTTCATGCAACCCATAATCACAGAATCATAGAATCATTAAGGTTGGAAAAGCCCTTCGTGATCATCAAGTCCAACCATCTGCCCCTCAACCTCAAACCACTAAGCCATCTCCTGAAACACCCTGTCTGCCCTGTTTGTTGAACCCCTCCAGGTACAGTGCTTCCACCCCCTTACTGGGTAGCCTGTTCCAAAAGCCAAATGAAGGAGACAACTGCACATCTTGGTGGACAGCTCACTCTTTCACATTAAAGAATTCTCTGCCCATCAGCCTCCATGGCACCCATTGAGAGCTGAGAATGGAAGACTGAGACAGGAAGGCAGTGAACTGAGAGCTGGTAATAAAAAAAGTCAAAAGGACCTCTCTACCAGCTCCACATTTCTAACACTACATTATAACTGCTTTTTCTGCCTGGGAACTGGAAATCAAGACACATCCTGCTCCCTCAACAACACAGTGATAAGAAGATAACCCAGAGATAAGGAACAGACCCAGAAGTATGAGGCAAAAAAGACACAAAAGCAGTTACGGAAACCCCGTCTGATCTGTAGACACAGAGCTTTCCATTTGCCTCCCACTGTGTGAAAAGAAAGCATCTTCTTGCACCAGAACTTCCCCAGAGATGACCTTCAACCAGTAAAGAATGGAACAAGGATGCAAAAACCAGCAATGAAAAAACAAAATCCCTTGGGGTTTGCATACGCGGAAACAGTTTCGGAGCTCTGGCTATCACTTAGCTTACCTTGGCCTTTCAGAAGGGCCCCATGCTAGAGGCGAAACGTAGTCCATGAACCTTTTAGAGAAACTTCACTCACTAGAGCTTTTTACTGTAGGTTCAGTCACAGATGAGCTCTGCCCAGCTTTAGTTTCTATCAGCAACTAAACGTAATGCTCATGCTTCTCTAGACAGAGAAAACATCTACAATCAACAAGAGTCAAGAGGGAGGTAAAACTCCCAGTCTTTAGGACAATTATTTCATGCTCACCAGCTGGGTTCCCTGCTAGACACTGGAATGGATAGGCAAGATGTCCTAGATTTTCCCACTTGTAGAGACTAATGACTACCGAGTAATTGTAATTACAATTCATTGTAATATTTGGAATACAACAAATCGGTAATTCCTCAGGTGGTAACCGATGTGACAATGAAATTAAAAATGGCTTTTTAGTGTTTGCTGTTGTATCCCCCGTTTCCGTAAAGTGAATCCCTGGAATACAAACAACAGCGATTTGGATCATGAGTGTAACATTTGTACCCTGAAAACAGGTTCAAGTGCTGTGTCCAAGCCTGCCTTTGGGAGTTCCTCTCAATGTGTCTCAAGTTCCAGACAGAACAAGCTTCTAAGATGCTGAGAGAGCTGGACTTAAAATCTGAACCTTTCCTCTAGCTTTGTTTGCAGCCCAGCTCACAACCCAACCTATTCTGGACCATGATCCTAGCCATGGGTTTTTGGGTTGGTTTTTTTTTTCCTCACTTTCTTTGTACTGAAACTTCTAATTGTTCTGGGCTCCTCGGTTCAAGAGGGGTGTGGAGCTTCTGGAGAGAGTTCAGTGTAGGGCAACAAAGATGATAAGAGAGGTGGAACACCTCCCTTATGAGGAGAGGTTGAGGGAGCTGGGTCTCTTGAGCTTGGAGAAGAGGAGACTGAGGGGTGACCTCATTAATGTCTGTAAATATGTGAGGGGTGGGTGTCAGGACGATGGCACTGGGCTGTTCTCGGTGTCATGTAGTGATAGGACAAGGGGCAATGGGTGTAAGCTGGAACATAGGAGGTTCCACATCAACCTGAGAAGGAACTTCTTCACGGTGAGGGTGACGGAGCACTGGAACAGGCTGCCCAGGGGGGTTGTGGAGTCTCCCTCACTGGAGATGTTCAAGACCAGACTGGACGGGTTCCTGTGTGACTTGGTTTAGGTGATCCTGCTGTGTCAGGGGATTGGACTAGATGATCTTTCGAGGTCCCTTCCGATCTGTAATGATTCTGTGATTCTATGATTTCACTTTTACACAGAAAATGTGTCTCTCTATAAACTGGCAGAAGTAAAGCAATGCCTCACAAATTTAGTCTTGTCTCTTTTCCTTTTGTTCTTACTGGTGAATCACTAATGTCCCTTTCCCCGTCCAACAGCCGGCCTTGGGGCTAAGGTAACCAAATTTTAGAACCTAAACAACGTAATTCTGAACCCAGCACCTGACCTGTGCAGCATGGAACTACCCCTAAGCCCTACAACTGTGTCATATATTAACATTATTCATATGGTGAATAAAGCAGGGGTTTTTTCTTTTTTGAAAGGAAAATAAACACACACAAATGACACACAGATTAAACATTTCATCCATTTCAGCCACCAGCCTATGTTCCATATGCTAAACATTCTGTTTACAAGCGAGAAACACAGCAAAAGTTCTTATTATCCACCAAGGTCATTCAGCCCCAAAGGACGCTTCTAGTTGGAAGGCAAGTGGTAAAAGTAGGCCATTCACAGATCTGGCCAGGGAGAGGTCAGTGCTGAACAATAGATTCTCTGCAAGCAGTTTCCCCTACATTTTGCCTCTCATAGCCTTCCCAGCATGTTCCTAGAACTTCAGAAAGGTCTGAGCAGTTTTCTTTGCGCGGGGCTCTGCTAAAAACAAACTTATCGGTTGGACAGATAATATTAGTGGAGATTTAGCTCAGATGGAAACCATTTGGTTACTCAAGATAACAGATGTAGAAGAAAACCTCTTCCCAAGGACCTACTCCACAGCAGAGCTGAGAGGAGTTTTGCAAACACGTAAACAATTCACTTTATAGGGGAAAAAAGGGAGTCTGCGAATCCTCAGCTAGACATTGCTCAGAAATGCACAGAGCAAAACAGGAGCGGAGGGTGGTAGATGCCTGCAAACCCACAAACACAGCACTTGGCAACATTCCAGTTACCTCTAGAGGCTTCAACAGAGCAGGTCCAGGCACAACTTGACTGCAGTGCCTGGTAAGCACCAGTCAGTCAGTGGCTGGCTTACTAGGCAGCAGAAACCGCAATTAGTAAAATAACCAAATCAAAGCGAGGGAGAGAGAAAAAACAAAGAGCAGGTCATTTCTCCTAATAAAAGTGTTGCACATGGATCAAGATAAGGATGGAAATGAACTCTTCACCTATCTGAATTCCCGCTGGTTAAGGTATATAGAATAAAACGATTAATTCCAGTGTTGCTTGTCATCATATAAATTGTATGTTTAAGTCCGTGGGCATTTACTACGTGGCTGTATTAACACTCAAAAAAAGCTTCATTCATTTGTTGGTATAAACCACACTTCCAGTCTGCTTAATCTTTGACAGACAGGTCTCATTGTCCCCAAAATCCCTCCCTACACAATACAACAAAGACCCAAATGACTCTAGACCTGCCCCGATACCCACAGTGCCCCGCGCTTCCTGCCTGCAGATCTGCGGAATTCATGACCGTGCAGATTACTAAATTACACACTAGGCCAGGGATTAAGTGGGGCTCTTTGTACAGGAGCATCTGAGGTCTGGAAGAAGATTTTACCTGTCACGGTCTGTGCTCACTGGGCCTTGATGAGAGGCAGAAGGAAGCAGCGCTGCACAAGATCACAAACGCGGCTGTGCGATACTAAGCAATCTGTGGATGATGTCGGGTAACCCGACTGCTGCTGTCCTGCACATGGGGTCAGCAGCTTTAGGGAAACAATAACCAGCCTGTCAGTTCCAAAGTGGTTCAGCAGCTTTTCCCTCTTAAAAATGAAACGAGAAAGCCTTGTTCTCTGTCCTGGCCAGCCACAAGCCAGATAATGGCCTTTGCTGTACCCAAGCAGAGTGAAATGTCTAAGGGTGAGGGATGAATCTTGCAGTTAAGCAAACAGACTGACGAGCCAAGGGGAGGGCTAGGGGAGCTCATCAGTTGTTTTAAATTAGCTCCTAATCAAAGCTGGAATTACTTCCGATCACTTTCAAGATGCTGAGGAGCTACACATCCAAAAGAAAACAAAAAAACAAACCAAGAATAAAAGGCTTGAAAGGCTTGGGAGTTGTTGGACTAGATGATCTCCAGAGATTACTTCCAGCTTCTATCAGTCTGTGATCAAGCTCCAGACAGCTGAGGCCCCAGAGGAAGTCGAGGCAAGAGCAGAGTTTGCCCTGGTTGATGAGGACTGGGTTAGAGATAAGTTGAGCAAACTGGATGGACACAAATCCATGGGCCCAGACGGGATGCACCCGTGTGTATTAAGGGAGACGGGGGAAGTCATTGCTGGGCCACTCTCCATCACCTTTTCTAAGTCATGGGGATCAGGAGAGGTCCCTGGAGACTGGAGGATAGCAAATGTCACTCCAATCTTCAAAAAAGGTAAGAAGGAGGACCCAGGTAACTATGGACTGGTCAGCCTCACCTCCATCCCAGGAAAGGTGATGGAACAATTTGTCCTTCTCTTTTCTTCTCAAACAGCCAATACCATCATCTTCCAGTTTTTATTAGTTGTGTTGATGTAGCCACACTGGTCTGAAAGGTAGTACTGCAGTTCTCACTGGATTTTGGATACTGACAGTTCTCATTGTCACTCACTGAGCTCCCAGTGAGTGGCAGGAATTATTCAAGAGGGATACAAAGTTCACAGCACAGTCACCTCTAGCAGTTTGTTTCTGACAGCAAACTCTGCCAAAAAATGTGCCAAATGGGGACCAGTGCACCCCAATGCAGTGATGCTTTGGTTCAGCATCATCCTGTTACATCAAAGAGTAGCATTACTACATGGCAACGTGATGGCATGTCATTTCAGAGGAACCAAAGCTGGCTCAGATCTGCAAATAGCCTCCTAGCTCATAAAAAAAATTGCTAACCCCCAAGAACCCTGGGAAGACAAGTACTAGAAGCGGATCTGGTCTGCACAGACTCAGCAGGACTCTTTGGAAGTTGCTGCCAGTGCTCCTTTTGCAGCCAGAACAGCCACTGTTGAGTTCCACAAACTACTCGAAGCCCTTTCCCAAGGCCATGAGCTAGGGAACAATCACTCGACTGCTGTTTGAGAAAAATAAGCAAAGCATACTTTGAGCAGAGAAAAAAAGAATCCTCGATCGATCACCGCTGCAACCAGGTTTGTATTTTCCCTGTTCATGAAGTGACTCCAATTTCAGTTAAACCACAGCTACCTGCAGCAATATTTTTTCATAAGATAATTTTTCAAAGCCTCACACCAAGCTGTATTTGCACCACGTGCAATACACTGTGCTCCCAGCCACACACATACATACCAGCTCCCTTCAGACACCAGATTATGTTGTTGGTAATCCCCTTAGGTATTTGTAGGGGTCTATTTTTCAGCCGGCAGGAACAGCAGAACAGTGAATATGAGTTAATGTGCTCTTTGTATCTCTGAATAAAGTTTCCCTTCCATGGAGTTTTATGTTGTGTGAAGAGTTCAGTGCCTTCTCACTGACGTGAGTACAAATAATTACTTCAGTGAACCCCGGTGCTAAAGACAGAAGAATCAGGCCCAGTACCAACCGCTCCTTCACTGCCACTGCTCTTGCCAACACTTCAGCTTTGCTTGGCTGAACCATCCTCAGCAGAACTGTTGTCTTACCCCTGTGACTCTGCAAGTGTCTGCTGGCCAAAGCCTGAGAGGAAGGCTTTTAAAGGGTCAAGGTTTAAAGGTGGCATCAAGGAAAAGAAATAAAACCAAGGAGACCATGGTAAGAAGCACAGAGTGGCTACAGCTGTACTGCCCACAGACTAGACAGCACACACACAAGGGAACCCCAGAAATGTCCTGCGTGGAAGGTAAGATCAGGCATCTCAATCTTTTGTAAGGGAACAGTCTGTGTCGTTGCTCGTGTTGTGGAACTGAGCTCTACGGGTGTGCATTGGTGACTCGTGCTAATTAATCTTCGTATGAATCTGGTGGCCAGATTTTCCTTGAGGCTCAAAAGCAGTATCATCTTCTCTTTCCTTTCCAGAACCTATTATTCTCTATTGACATAAGTAACACTGCAGTGTCAAGGCTCTTACCTGTCAACTAGACTGACAGCTGTTTCACCCTGGGAAAAGAAATTTTAACTAGCCAGAAACCTTATCTTTGCTGAACCAAAAAAAGAAAAGAATCGCAGAAGTTATTTTCTCCTCTATCCCTTCCGTGGCATTCAAGAATGAAGAGGTTAACAGAAAGAGCCATCAAGTGAACTCTTGGCTCCAGGACTGGTGTTACAGACAGGGTTTTGGGTTCTTCAACAATAGGCTGCTATATGAGATATCCGTCCTACAGGCAGGAGGTGGGATACACCTGTCCCAGAGAGGGAAAAGAATTTTGGGACAGGAGTTAGTAGGGCTCATTGACTGAGCTTTAAACTAGATATGAAAGGGGAAGTGGGGACAACTGGCTTTCCTAGTGAAAACCCCAGGTATAGTAGCCCAGCACCAGTGAGGCAGTGTGGCATGACAGATAACCAGAAGGGCTGTCACCCCTCATTATTGAACACTGTGTACTCAGCCCCCTCCCTGAAATGTTTATACACCAAGGCACGCAGCATGGGCAATAAACAGGAGGAGCTGGAGGCTGTTGTGCAGCAGGAAAACAATGATATGGTAGCCATCACAGAAACCTGGTGGGATGACTCCCACAACTGCAGTGTTGTAATTGATGGCTATCAACTTTTCAGAAGGAACAGGCAAGGAAGAAGAGGTGGTGGAGTAGCCCTCTGTGTTAGAGAGACATCTGAAGCCATACAAATGAATGCAGGTGAGGATAGAGTTGAGTCATTGTGGGTAAGAATTAGGTGTGATGCCAGCAAGAGAGATACTGTGGTGGGAATCTGTTATAGACCACCCAACCAGGATAACGACACAGATGAAATTTTTTATAGGCAGCTGGGAGAAGTTTCACAGTCACTGCCTCTTGTGCTCATGGGAGACTTAAATTTTCCTCATGCCTGCTGGAATCACAACACAGCAGAGAGAGAACAGTCCCAGAAGTTCCTGGAGTGCATGGAAGAGAACTTCCTAACACGACTGGTGATGGGAAGATGCCCTCTTGGACCTGCTTCTTGTGAACAGGGAAGATCTTGTGGGAGAAGTAAAGGTTGGAGGTTGTCTGGAGCACAGTGATCATGAGTTGATTGAGTTTTCAATCCTTGGGAAAAAAAGGAGAGGGACTAGTGAAACCATTACCTTAGACTTCTGGAGGGTGAACTTNAGCCTCATGGGAGACAGAGAGGGAGAGCAGAATGAAGCCATCACAGTCAGAAAGGAAATGGCCAGCAATCTGCTACACCACTTCGACATAAACAAGTCTATGGGGCCGGATGGGTTGCACCTGAGGGTGCTGACAGAGTTGGCAGATGTGCTAGCCAAGCCACTTTCCATTATTTGCTCGAAATCCTGGCTAGCTGGCGAGGTCCTAATGGACTGGAAGGTGGCAAATGTAATACCTATCTACAAGAAGGGCAGAAAGGAGGATCCAGGAAACTATAGACATGTCAGTCTGACATTAGTACCNTCCGATCTGGTGGCAAATGTAATACCTATCTACAAGAAGGGCAGAAAGGAGGATCCAGGAAACTATAGACATGTCAGTCTGACATTAGTACCAGGGAAGGTCATGGAAAACATCATCTCAAGTGCCATCGCGCTTCACATACAGGACAACCAGGGCATCAGACCGAGTCAACATGGGTTTATTAAAGGCAGGTCCCACTTGACAAACCTGATCTCCTTCTATGACAGGATGACCCAACTATTGGACGAGAGAAAGGATGTAGATAATATTTACCTGGACTTTCAAAAAGCCTTTGACACTGTTCCCCATGGAATTCTCCTTGATAACGCTGGCTGCTCGTGGCCTGGTCAAGCACACAATCTGCTGGATAAAACACTCGTTGAATGGAGGGGCCCAAAGAGTGGTGGTTAATGGAGTTAAATCCACCTGGCAGCCTGTCACAAGTGATGTGCCTCAGGGCTCAGTGTTGGGACCATCTCTGTTTAACATCTTTATTGATGATCTCGATAAGGACACAGAGTGTATCATTAGTAAGTTTGCAGATGACACCAAGTTAGGTGGGAGTGCTCATCCTCAAGAGGGTAGGGAGGCTCTTCTCAGAAAGACTTGGATAGATTGGAGAAATGGGCCAATGTTAATGGCAGGAGCTTCAATAAGGCCAAGTGCCAGCTCCTGCACTTGGGCCACAACAGCCCCGTGCAAAGCTACAGGCTTGAGGAGGTGTGGCTGGAGAGCCATCTGGCTGAGAGGGACCTGGAGGTTCTAGCTGACAGGAAGATGAATATGAGCCAGCAGTGTGTTCAGGTGGCCAAGAAGGCCAATGGCATCCTGGCTTGTATTAGAAATAGGTGGCCAGCAGGAGTAGGGAGGTTAGCGTCCCCATGTCTTCAGCACTAGTGAAGCCACAACTTGAGTATTGTGTCCAGTTTTGGACACCTCAATACAAGAGAGATGTGGAGGTGCTGGAGCAGGTGCAGAGGAGGGCAACTAAGCTGGTGAAGGGCCTGCAGAGACTGAAAGAGCTGGAGTTCTTTAGTTTGAAGAAGTGGAGGCTGAGAGAAGACATCTTCATTCTCTACGACTACCTGAAAGGATGTTGTGGAGAGGTTGGTGCTGGTCTCTTCTCACAAGCAATTAGTGATAGAACAAGAGGGAATGGGTGCATGTTACAACAGGGTAAATTTAGACTAGATATTAGGAATGTTTTTCACAGAAAGGGTGGTCAAGCACTGGAATGGGCTTCCCAGGGAGGTGGTTGAGTCACCATCCCTGGATGTGTTTAAAGATCATTTGGGTGAGGTGTTGAGGGATGTGGTTTAGGGTTGAACTTGTACGGTAGGGTAGATGGCTGGACTCGATGATCCCAAGAGTCTTTTCCAACCAGAGTGATTCTGTGATTCCTTGATTAGGGCACTAAGGGCCACAGCTAATCTGTCCTTAATCACCTCCAGGGACGGGGACTCTGCCATTGCCCTAGGCAGTCCATTCCAGTGTCTGATCACCCTTTCCATGAGGAAATGCTTCCTAATATCCAACCTAGCCCTCTTGTCTTCATGTTCCTTGGTGGAACAGCAAGTGGGGAACTGGGAGTTTTTCAGACTGACTTAGCAGCATCAAATCAGTACTGCTTTGTTTGATAGCTGGTTTTCTTCTGTCACTGTACTACTCTAGCATTAGCAGCTCACAGTGTGCAGAACAAACTGCCTGTTAACTCCATTTTCTTACCCTCTCCACAGAAGCAATATGTGAAGTGCATATTCTTTTCAAAATATCAGCTGCTTCAAAGGCTTCTTCTTCAGTATGTCTGAATTCAGCAGACTTCCATGGCAGCAAGAGAGCTCAGATTGCCACCTGTACGTAGCACTTTGCAGGCCAGCAAGCACTCAGAGAGACAAGACTGTCTTGAAGGTATCCTTCACCTCTAACTAAGTTTATATTAACTATGTGATCTAAGTACTTGTATGCATCAGATTGTACCAACATAGTGTCAGCCTCTTCTAGCTCATGCTCCCTGAGCGTCCTATCCGGCAGCACAGCCAGTGTGTACGCCGAGGATCATTCTGTGGACACTTTAAACAGACTAGATGATCTTTCAAGGTCCCTTCCAATCCGTAATGATTCTATGATTCTATGATCTCTAAATGTCTCAGTTACGTCTGCAGCGAACACTAAGTCCAAGCACACCACAGTTGAAACCTAGAAATCCAAATCTGCCCTCGTGTGCAGCTACAGTTTGGACCATTTCCATGGTTTTTCCCAGCTGCATGCTTGTCTCCAAAAGACCATAAATTCAGTGCTTAGAAGAAAAGTTCTTCAGTGTGGGTCTTTTTTTGTTGTTTATACAAAGTACATCTGATCCTGATGTGTAACTGAGGCCCCAGGTCCTGCGGTACTATAAATATTGCAAACAATCATCAGACCAGAGTCTTTGCACAAATGCTGCTTTTAAAATAGGAACCATTTGGGCAGTGACTTCCAATTCTGCTGGAAATAGGGTTTACTTCCCACATCAGCATTGCTGCTTCAGGACAGATACATTTCTGATTTACTGGAATGATTCAATCCTTCTACAGACATAGTACTTGTAGTGGTAGTATGCAAGGGTAAAGCAATCAAGTGATAAGTAAGCAAAAAATAATTGATTTCAACAAAATCTCTTCCACAATCGAATCGTCTGGTTAATACAGCTTCATAATTTCCCAACACAAAAGTATTGGGAAATTCAGATACTTTTACACCCACGTATCAAGGGAATAGCATCACCAAGAGTGCACGGTGCGGCAAGAGCCAGAGAAATCAAACTAAGCAGACAATTTGTAAATATACTCTTTGTTTAGACTGGCATGCAAATTGTATCCAGCCCATACAACTCTTAAACCCTATCTAAACAAATGGAGGGACAAAACAGATTTTGAGAGCACATACCTACAACTGTAGGTTTTGTTTACTTCCAAAACTTGTGCAAAATATTTGGATATTAATTTAAACATTAGAAGCATGAGCTCAGAAAGACTCAGGAGAGAAGAGGCAAAGCCCATGATCAGTCAAAACTAAATGTCATCATTTCTTCATCTCACAAGGGTATGGCTCCTTTACCCTTGGAATACAGCAATAAAAACAGTAACTCTGGGAAGCTAAAATCAGATCAAACACTGTAATGTTTAGCAGAAGAAAAAAGAGTAAACCCCTACTATTTCTGACAGGCAAGTGGTGCTTGCTATGGTTCTGGAAACCCGCCAAAGTTTGTAACTTGAATAGCTAGTTATGCTTAGAAAGAATTACAGTAGGGAGTTTCTGATCTGCAGTGGCATTTAGGAGCAAGCAAAGGCACCTAAATCTTAGAAACGTGCGTGAATTTACTCAGAGGCCACTTCTGTTCACCACTGCACTTGAGAGAAACGGTTAATGTTCCTTTATGTTCTCATCTCATGGTGAAGTGAGCAGATGTTTGCTGGAGGAGAGTGTGGATCAGGCAAGCTCTTGGAGATTTGCAGAATTGCTTGGATAACAGCTTCCAGGGCTGTGCACACTGAGCAAGACCAGAGAGCTCTAAAAACCAGAGCTCTTAAAACTGGAGCCCTGCCACAACCTCTTCAGTGCCATGCACAGCCTAGCCGGGTTCCACCTAAATAACCAATTTCCACTTTAAGTTGTGGTAACTTTAGTTCTACACATCAAGGAAGCTTTTCACTCACTTTTGTAGTTTAAAGAACATGAAGGCACCCGGTTGGCTCAGTTGGTAGAGCATGGGACTCTGAATTCCTGGGGTCATGAGTCTGAGCCCCATGTAGGACAGCTTGAGACAGTACTGTAGGCTGACCCTGCTCCAGCAGTGGGGGTTGGACCTTTCGAGGTCACTTCCAACGTGTAACATTCTGTGATTCTGTGAAGGTTCTTACGTTACTTTGAGTGATACAACTGTTAAACACAAAGGCAGTAAGTGTTTCAACATCAGGAAACTGGATTATTATCTACAAAAGAAGTCCAGGACTTCATTAATTTACTTTTACCATAAATCTAGAGCAGCATCACTGAATTTGGCCCAGTCACTGCTAGCAATTGGTTTTCACTAGCGCAAACAGATCTCCAGGTCTCAGCCTGGGGTCACACTGGTATTTCTCAGCTATTTCACCCTATCTCACAAGTGTTGAAATGCAGCAGAACCAGAGTGAAACCAAGGTCTGGTAGTCACCAATATTTTCATAATCACAGTTTTATAAACATTCCTCTAGAACTGCTGTTTCTCCATTTCAAACTCTTCCACCATATTCTCAGTAACTCTGTGAGCTCTTCATCTTTAATTTTGAAAGTTGAATCGAACTTTCTTTCAGACCTCACTAAACCCCAGGTGTTCTGGATCTTCCCAGTACAACTATACTATGAAGGAAAGAGTAAACCATCTAGTCCACATGTAAATATTTAATAAGACACTTGCATCTGGAGTGAAAGGGAGCTAATTCAGGGTTCCCCACTTACACTGTAAACAGCTTAGTTGCATGACACAGTGTTACTACAAACTTCCCTTGATTGTAAACATTTGATGATGTATTTCACCAATAACGTAACCTATAGGAGCTGAGGAAGAATTTACTTAGAAGAGCACATGTGGGTAAGGTCCAATTTTGCAACCTCCTCTCACCTGTCAGTGTCTTCCTGAAGGCTCTTGAGCCAAGATTCCTGTAAAACAGCATCCTTTCTACTAGTAAAGAGGAAAAATTACTCCAGTTATCAGTCAATGGCAGATTGCAAGAGAAAATGATGCTTTGCCTCATGTACACTCTGAGAAAACAGACAGTATCAGACTCAGGACACTCTGCTTGCTGAAGGACTTCAAACGAGGACCTGCATATCAGATTTCTTAAAGCTACACAGCTTCAAATGTGTTCACCAACTGCCTGAAGAAAACACTGTTCTGAAGACTAATCCCGCAGTGCCCTGAGCGCTCTTGTTCACATTTGTGTGTCTTTGGGAAGGCTGCCAGCAGTGCTACTGGATTTGGTGACAGCGACAATTAATGCTGCAGATGACACACACAATCACAGGAAAAGTCATCTGGTTTAGCTTCCTTCTCCCAGTCTCACTCTATTTGTGTCTATGCTGCAAGTTTGAATGTCTCCCTACTGCTCTTCTTAAGTTTACAATGCTGAGAATTTACCTACCTAGCAACTCGCATTTCAGTACCTGAGTTAAGAGTGCAAGACAGCAGCAGCAGTGCTGGAAACTTCCCTTGTGCAACCTCATTGCAGAGTCTGTGGACTCAACGCTATCTAGCTAAACTAGCTTCTCTCTTTGCACAAGGGTTGACCACAGAATATATTGTCCTCAGTGCTGTAGGGACAGAAAGAACCCCACAAAAAACACTCCATGGTTACAGGGCGAGTGATAGCAGAAACACACATTGAACTGGTAGGTGTCAACTTGGAGACACCGCCAAAATGAAGATAATGGTGAGTCCTTCCCACCCCCTGGCGACAACCAGCATGATGGTCGCTCCCTGGTCACTGTTGTCAGAAGAAACGAAATAGCTACACCTCTCACAATGGGCCAGCAGAAGACTGATGATAGTAAGGCATCCAAATCCCATTACTATCAGGAACAAGGAACTCAAGTCTATTCAGTCTCAGAACCATCCTTAGAGGGATCTGAGGCTGAGAAAAATCTCAGTCTAAAGTCACAAGTATTTGATAAAGTTGATTCAGATGGATCTTGAGGTATTACAGAAGTATTATTTCCTCCCATTCCTCTCCCTCAGAAAGAGACCACTGAAAGGTGAGAGGCAATACATTTCATCTCCCATCTCTTGTATTAATTTAAACAATCTTCTACAGAATCAGACCCTTTTTGTGTGGCTTTGTGATTTGAGGAAAAGACAGTAATTCTGTCAAGAGTTCTTTCAAACCACATCTTCCTATGCCAGAAACAGAAATACAGTAAAACTGTGCCCCATAGTTGATCTAATTCTGAAGAGAGGTGGACTCTTTACAGGGGAGACTTCTACTGCTGATCTGTTGAGGAGATGACAAAGCAGTTATGAACCCCATGGAAGCATTAAAGTCTCATCACTCTCCTGTTCACAGTTTACATCTGTTCTCAGATCAATATTCCACACGGAAAATAAGTATGTGAGAAAAGATGTAAGCTCTTTATTGAAGGGAATTGATTTACAATTAATATCCCAGAGGATTATTTTAAGAATTAGCATGCAGGACAGGTAGAAAGTAACTCACTGACATTGCCATATATCTTGAACAGGGCTAGTCAGCATCCTGGGGATGGTCATTTGCCAGTCAAAAAGCCAAATTTTCCCTGTGAGTGCCCAGAATTCAACTTAGTTTCTAAGGGAGGCCAGAAATGTAAATTATAGACCTAGCAGGAACTGAAGGTGCCTTTTCAGTAAGAGAATTTCCACTCTCAAAGAGGACCAGGATCTGCTCTGAGCTAAACCTTATCCATGTGCTCTGCCCTTTCAAGCAGCAGATCGATAAGGTAGATCAACTCAGTATTTTGAGATTAGACCTGACTCCACATTGAAGCCCACACTCAGCTGGCATCCAAGCAGGCAGAAGCACATGGATGCCCAGTTGTAGGCTTTGGATAGGTTTGGGTGTATACCAAAGGAAAACACCATGCTCCATCCCACACATCCTGGAAGGGACAGGTCCAAGTTTCCAGCAGGAGCCATAAACCAAAATGTTCCTTGCAGTTACACAGCAGAACTGCTGTTGGAAGAAGAAGCAGTGGTCAGTCATTTCTAAAAGTCATGATTTTCGTGGAATGATCACTGATGGGACTTGTGAGCTACCTGTGTTGCTGCTTTTCATAGAAGTGTCAAGCCACGCTGCTACCTTAGGTAGTCTCTGACCCACTCTCCTGCAGACAATCCAGAAAGCCCCAACAGCTGGGAACAGAGATAAGCAGAAATGGAAACAGTCACAGAAACATGAAACAACTTCCCCCAGGTAATTTTGCCAGATCCTCTAAGGGTTTTATGGCCAAAGTCTGAAACACTGAAAATGATCCCTATTAACGTAGTTGGCTACCAAGATAGTAAACGCAGCTGTACTATTACCAGCATGGCAACTGGTCACTGCTTGCTTCTCAATTATCAAACAGGGAACTATGATACTCATTTGAGCTCTAGACACAAGCCAGTTGCATCATGTACTTTCCCATCTATAATACAAGAGTGATTTTAAAAAATCCTGCAAATAGGACTTTAGGCTACGAGTCAAGTATTTTTAATCTACTAGGCTTTCCTCCTAAGTAACCCCAAAGTACAACAGGGAAATGTGAAACAAATGCTGAGCTTGTTAGTAAAGCATAAGTGAAAAGAAGTGAATTGTGGATACACCAGAAGGTTCTTATCAGAGGTAAGGCAAGATTCCTCAGGAAACTTTATTTTTGTTTGTCAGTTATTTGTTTTGAAGTCCAGTTAAAACAGAGGAAATGTAATTAAGTGCAGGATTCTTTAATGAGGATGTTATTTTTTAAAATGAAATACACTCTCCCCTTCAATTTCCCACGTGCCAAGAGATGCATTTACTGAAAAAACATAAGGTAAGGAAAAAATTGAATAAGAAAAGAATAAAAATTTCACAAGAAAAGAAAAATAATTAAAGACTCTGTGTAAACTGCATTTTCCGCTGCCGGTCTTTAGGAAATGAAACATCATGGAAATGGATGTGCGAAGCACCACAACTGCTCTCAAGTCATTAAGACATTTCACAAAATAACAATAAAAACCCCCAACCCAATTTGCAAGGGCCACTTTGAAACACTTCTCCTGATGTGGCACTGCAAGTCACAGCCTGGGAACATGGCAGAACCGTGCTGCTCAAAGGGGAGGTCTGGAAAAGATCACAGCACTGGAGGTTTCAAAGAAGCCTATTGCACCAGGTGGAAGGATCATTTCAGCTTCATCACCCTTGAGGGATGTGGAGCTTGATGGTTTTCTCTGGGGCCAATTACACTGTGACACAGTAAGACAGGAAAGAAAATACCCCAGTGTTCTGTCCTTCTCCCAGTCCATTAGAATCACAGAATAATTTAGGATGAAAAAGATCTTTCAGCTCATCAAGTCCAATCATCAACTCAACTGTCCCAACCCACCATTAAACCCTGCCCCTGAGCTCCACATCTACACAGCTTTTACACATATCCAGGGATGATGATTCAACCTCCTCTCTGGGCAGCCTGTTCCAAGGGCTGATGACCCTTGCCGTGAAGAAGCTTTTCTTAATGTCCAACCTAAACTTCCCCTGGCACAAGTCAAGGCTACTTCCTATCACCCTATCACTTGTTGCTTGTGAGAAGAGACCAACCCCCACATCTCTGCAACCTTTCAGGTAGCTGTAGACAGCAATAAGGTTTTCCCCTCAGCTTTCATCTAGTGAAGAAAACATCTTCACCTCTTTGGAGTAATTGAACTGATCAGAAGTTCAACATGAGGAACCCATGTCTTTTCAGTAGCTGTTTCACAGAGCTGAAAAGCTCCTCCAGGTCCAGCTGGAGAGCTGTGACTAGTGGTGTCCCTCAGGGATCGATGCTGGGGCCGGTCTTGTTCAACATCTCCATCAATGACATTGATGAGGGCGCAGCGTGTCTGCTCAGCAAGTTTGCCGATGACACCAAGCTGGGAGGTTTGGCTGATACGGCTGAGGGCTGTGCTGCCATCCAGAGAGACCTGGACAGACTGGAGGGCTGGGCACAGAGAAACCAGATGAAGTTCAACAAGGACAAGTGCAGAGTCCTGCATCTGGGGAGGAATAACAAACTCTACCAGTACAAGCTGGGAGGTGATCTACTGGAAAGCAGTCCTGTGGAGAGGGACCTGGGGGTTCTGGTGGGCAACAGGTTAACCATGGCACAGCAATGTGCCCTGGTGGCCAAGAAGGCCAATGGGATCCTGGGGTGTATTAGGAGGAGNTAGTTTTGTCCTGCTCCGGCAGGGGGGTTGGACTCGATGATCTCTTGGGTCCCTTCCAACCCCTAACATCCTATGATCCTATGATCCTCCAAAGGCAACGCCCTGCACTGGAACTCAGTGAGGTATGATGACCACTGCCCCGAGGAGCCACATCCATCCAGCATGGTAACAGTTAAGGACCACTGAAAAAATAAATTAAGCCTTCATTTTGCAAAGGAGATGGGGCTTAGAGAAACGCACTTCTTTCTTTAGGAATATCCTCTCAACACTACATGCAGTGTTTACACAGCTTCTTTCAAACTAGTGTGAAGAAAAATACATGGGGAGATATTTCTCTCGAAACTTATTCTCTTATACAAAGTCCACATGATATGCCTCATTTAAAGGGATGGTTGAGCAGCCTTCTGTAGAAGCCTGAAAGCAATTTGCTCTAAAAGTCTGAAAATTCAAATGCTGGCTTCTTAATTCAATTCATTTAAGTAAAATGATTTCTGGATGGGAAATCCCTCAAGGACACAAGTGGAACTCAGCTTTCCTCTCCAGCAGAATGGAGAGTTAATAATATCAGCAACAACGGAGGTGTGTGGAGCCAAGGCACTGCTCACACTGACACAAATTAAATAAATCTAAAGATATCTGAGTGTGCTACACTTGACACGTGCTTGTGCAAGGAAAAGAGCCCAGAACACACAGTTACATGAACACTATGAAGGGAACCCTGGCTGGGCACATCATAAAGCCACTGTAAGCAAAACTACTATTCATCAAAACGTTCTCAGAAGTTAGCGCACATTTTGGCTGATAAAAATGAAGGGAATGGTTACAACAGATTAGTTCAGGTTTTAGTCCTGATGTTAGAAAAACAAGTGAAGTTAAATTACTTCACTGCTCTGGAAAAAGTCTGGAGATAACACTTATGTCATTTATTGTTTCAAGAGAAAACATTAAATCTTAGAAAAATTTCCTTTAATGTCCCAGGAACACTGATCCAAGCGTACAAGAAACCACTGGGTGTCCTGTTGCTGGTTTTGTAATGCTTTTGGATTTACAGCTCAAGTGCAGCTGGAGTTATAAAGGGAATGACCACCTGCTGCCTTGATTTTGCATGCAGACTTTATTTACTTATTTTGAATTTGCTGTGAGACAGCCTGGGCTGTATTTCCACCACTCAGGATATTCCAAAAGTTACTATCCTCCAAAAACATTGTGTACTGTTAGGAAGACATGCCCTAATTAAAATGAGATGAGAACAACCTCTTCTGCTCTCTTCTCTTTCACATGTCTCTAAGCATAGAGAGAACATATATTCCAGGAGAATTCAGTACCTATTTTCAGAGGTCTCTTACTAAGGAATACCAAGTGCTAACTTTAAAGTTCTTTGTTTTCAAAACCTTCTATAAACTCACTTTCCTGGAAATACAGTTAAATAACAGATTTCTTAACTAAAACTCAAGAAAACTTGTAACAAAAGCAATTCTTGCAGTTCGAAAACACTTTGGAAAATCAACTGTCTTCTACCGTATGTTTGTAACTGCCTTGCTTCCCTGTCTCAGCTGGGATCCTCAGTCTTTAGGTATCATCATAAAAGAAGGGCCACCACGAGATTGTGTAGGGTTGATGTGGAACCTCCTATGTTCCAGCTTACAACCATTGCCCCTCGTCCTATCACTACATGACACCAAGAACAGCCCAGTTCCATCCTCCCGACACCCACCCCTCACGTATTTGTAGACATTAATGAGGTCACCTCTCAGTCTCCTCTTCTCCAAGCTAAAGAGACCCAGCTCCCTCAACCTCTCCTCTTAAGGGAGGTGTTCCACCTCTCTTATCATCTTTGTTGCCCTACGCTGAACTCTCTCCAGCAGCTCCACATCCCTCTTGTACTGAGGAGCCCAGAACTGGACACAATACTCCAGGTGTGGCCTCACCAGGGCAGAGTAGAGGGGGAGAAGAACCTCTCTTGATCTGCTAACCACCCCTCTTCTAATCCACCCCAGGATGCTGTTGGCCCTCTTGGCCACAAGAGCACACATCTTCATAGATGATCTGGATGAGGGCATTGAGTCAGTCATCAGCAAGTTTGCAGATGATACAAAGCTGGGGGCAGATGTGTCTGAGTTGGAGGGCAGAAGGGCTCTGCAGCGGGACCTTGACCGCCTGGACAGATGGGCAGAGTCCAACGGGATGGCGTTCAATAAGTCCAAGTGCCGGGTGCTGCACTTTGGCCACAACAATCCCATGCAGAGCTACAGGCTGGGGTCGGAGTGGCTGGAGAGCAGCCAAACAGAAAGGGACCTGGGGGTGCTGATTGATACCCGCCTGAACATGAGCCAGCAGTGTGCCCAGGTGGCCAAGAGGGCCAATGGCATCCTGGCCTGCATCAGGAATGGTGTGGCCAGCAGGAGCAGGGAGGTCATTCTGCCCCTGTACTCTGCACTGGTTAGGCCGCACCTTGAGTACTGTGTCCAGTTCTGGGCCCCTCAATTTAGGAAGGACATTGAGGTGCTTGAACGTGTCCAGAGAAGGGCAACGAGGCTGGTGAGAGGCCTTGAGCACAAGCCCTATGAGGAGAGGCTGAGGGAGCTGGGATTGTTTAGCCTTGAGAAGAGGAGGCTCAGGGGAGACCTTCTTGCTGTCTACAACTACCTGAGGGGTGGTTGTGGCCAGGAGGAGGTTGCTCTCTTCTCTCAGGCAGCCAGCACCAGAACAAGAGGACACAGCCTCAAGCTGCGCCAGGGGAAATTTAGGCTTGAGGTGAGGAGAAAGTTCTTCACTGAGAGAGTCATTGGCCACTGGAATGGCCTGCCCAGGGAGGTGGTGGAGTCGCCATCCCTGGAGCTGTTCAAGGCAGGACTGGACGTGGCACTTGGTGCCATGGTCTAGCCTTGAGCTCCGTGGTAACAGGTTGGACTTGATGATCTATGAGGTCTCTTCCGACCTTGGTGATACTGTGTGATACTGTAATTCAGAATGGTCAGCACAGCCTGCTATTTTGCAGCACATTTTTAAATACCTGTCACATATATATTCCTCATATAGAAGCACCCTGATTTATGTTCCAGCTGCTCGCAAAGTGTGATTCACAATGACAGGCTAAACAGTCCTCAGAGGATTCATGGAACGTCGTGAAACAGTATTTCCAAGGAGCATGTTACTGATGAGCAGGCACTGTGAGCTGAGTGACAGGGAGCTTGTACGCTGTGCATCTTCCAGGAAGGATCTGCTGAAGTGTAAAGCTCTAACTTCTGCACCTCACTGTTCACCAGCCTGAACCAGCCGTCACCACAGTAAAGGGTTCAATTGGCAAATAATAAATTCAGTATAAACAAACAGAAAAAATCCCAACAAAACCCACCTGACTAAACTGGATTATGAATTTTGCAACTATGGGATGTCTGCAGCCTCAAACCTCTTCTTTGGTTTCTGTGACCTATGCTCTTTATGTCAAACACACAGGTGAGGTCTGAAAACACTGCGGCAATACCCTAGAGTGAATTTGCCTTGCAGCACATGGGCTCTGTGTGAGCAGAACAAAGCTGTGTTAGAGCAGATTTGATGCAGTTCTAATGCAAATTCCAGCTCCAGGAGCACGTGGAGAGGCCATGGCTTCACTAACAGCAGACCAAGTTCTGCTCTACTTTTCCAGCAGAATGTTATAGATGTGAACACAAATCTAAGAGACCAATCTTAAAAGATAACATAGCTTCATAGAACTTTACAGGCAAAATTAAGAGCAGAATTGCATCACCCTTAGCATTAATGTACTAAAAAATCCATTTACTGTACAGAGTTCAGCGCACGCTGGGTCATTTTATTGGAGAGCAGTCTTTAATCATTTAAAAAAGTAAAAGAAGTGCTGAGCAACAATCAGAGATTTCAATGTGACAGCCCTTCTAAAACTGTGCATTGTCTGTGCCGTATTTATTGAGGACCAAAACCAGACATTGTTATAGGACTTTGGCTTTTTGTTTATTAGTTTTGGCAACGTTTTGCTGGTTTTAAAAAAAAAAGACCCAAAAGACATGTAACAGAAATCACCTGTTATTAGTAAGGGTATTTGTATCTAGGCTACTTTTCAGGCTACAAAAATGTTAATTTTTCAAAAAAGTATCTGGATGAGATACAGGGATTATCCCAGGTATCACCTTCTTGTTGCAGCTCACAACTGTCCCTGGAAGTTTTCTATGTTGGCAGCTTCACAGGTCAAACAGTATGACATGTGTCACCTCTAAAACCAGCTTGACATTAGACTCTTGTCAAACTGTGCTTCTTGCATCCAATGGATTTATGAGTTACTGCAAAACAACAGCTAAGATGACCCTAATAAACACCTGAAAATATATAAATGTCTCTAATACACACCTGAGAAGGAGGAAACTGGCAAACACGTGAAAGTTTTCTCCTATTTTTGCAGAAGCAGGTCAAGGGAGAAAGCTGATATTCTTCTTCATCTTGTTTTACCAGCATCTCTCTCTTTCCACATTTAAATTTGGGAATCTTTCATACAGGATCTTTTAGAAACTGCCCTTTTCCCCCTCAGCTCTGGTGCACTCTCATTCCTACATAGGTTGGAATGCACCATCCCTGCCCAGTGCTCCATCGCCTTTCTCAAGGGCTATATGCTCCATCATTTCACAATTTTAATAAAATCTATGCTTACCCCCAGATACTCACTCAGCCCATTCTGTATCCTGCATGCTATTCATTTATCCCATTATGTTGTGTTATTTGGATGCTTCTTTATCTGTCCACACTAAAGCCATTGTTTCCTTTTCCTTTGGGTCAGATCTCGTGTGTAAGAGGTAACAATCTTTTGTGATAACAATCCCAGTTTCTTTCTTTCATTTTCACCACTAGAAAGTAAGTCCTGCTATTTTCCTGGACACCAGCAAGCACACATATTCCTCCTGCAGCAGAAGACAGCTTCTCCCCTCTCTTGTTACCTACCAGTCATGAACAAGCCATAGCCTATGTGTACCAGTCCTGCATTTATTCTAATAACCCTTTGTAATGTTGAGGAAGCTTAGAATTGACTGAGATTTTCAGCTCTTCTTTTATATTTCCTCAAATCACTGCAATTTTTTTTTACTTCTTGGATCATCAAAAGGAATCATCAGCCTGCAGTTACCTCACAGGTCCTACTGTGTTTTGCTGTAGCTACAAACTTCCTTTTCTTTTTTCAAGCAGGAAAACTATCTCCAAATAGCTTTTCAAGCTCAATCACCACAGTAAGCTGAGAAACATCAGGATATTCTCCTATCTTCTGAAATCTGTGACTTCCTACCAGGAAAACTGAGATTCACATCAAAACCACAGCACATTTTCCCCAGAAAACAGGGATTGACAGCTAGTTTGGGGAACCTTTGCATTTGGCTTCACTTCAAATTAATTGGCAATAAAGCCTCTCTTACCACTACAAACACAGTGTTGCCTGGTTAGCCATCTTCACTATGAGCTCCAGCTGCTTGCAGGCTCCAGGACTGGTGAACTTCCTGACTGTTTCCTAATTAAGTTTGCTCTGCAGTAATCCCTCCTGTCAGCTGTTTTCCCGGTTCATGAATTGGCTCCTAAGTGGACTGCTGGCCAAACCTCTTCAAGCTGGACTTTGCTTGTAGACTGTCTCCATTGCCAAGATTGCCCTACTCAAGAGATAACACGAGGTCTCTGTCACTTATGGCCAACAGAAATCTTTTAAGAAAGGATCTCGATCATGCAAAGGGCACTGTTTTTCATTTTAAGAAGCTTACAAAAGTAATTAGTACCCTGAATGGGAAGATAGGCAAGTTTGGGGATGGGGTGAGAAGAGAGAGGTATAAAGAAAACAAGGTATTAAAAAGCATGTCAGCTGGAGAGAAAGGCTACCAAGACAGTATAGGTGGCAAATCCCATATAGGAACTATATATAATATGAAGAAAGAAAATACCAACTGGGTACTTTCAAGGCAAGGTATAAGTTGCCACTTCTTGTCTGTGAACAGCATTGAGAGGAAAGGCAAAGTCTTGTGTCTGTCCACAGATATGAGAGGGCATTAATCATCTTTCTCAGCTCAGATGTCATTGCAAGTATCATCAGACAAAATCCTATGGCTTTTGTTAAATAAAAGCCCAACTAGACATTTGTATCCTCAGAAGACTCAAGTTAACACTTGCTTTTTCTATACTGGGCTGGACAGCAGAGAGTTTCTTTCCTACAGGAGTTCTCAGTTGTTTTTCTGGCTGCAAGGTGAAGTGGATGACAGAAAATGTTAAGAACATTTATAACACTTCATCTACAGCGAATGAACAAATGAACAAGAGGGTCAACATCAGTCCTGTTCTAAGGAGTCACGTGGCAAGTAAAAACATCACAGATTCATCAAATGCTCCCTTCTCTAGCCAAGAAAGACTTCATTTTTGTAAAGAAAAATTTTGGATATGGGGACGTGTTTACTCTCCAGCATTTAGGAAGCAGAGGGAGTTACAAGGAAACTGATGTTGAACTCTCCGGTTTGTCCATATGGATCAAATCCGTAGCACGACTTGTCATTTTTGGCCTTGGACAAAGTGCCACAAAGATTGAACAGAAGGTCAGTCATGGCAAGGCTCCAAAGAGGGAGAGAGAAGGTTAGTCTGGTTCGGTCTTCTCATCTGTCTACCTACATAAAATGAAATCAGTGGCAGTGATGACATTGGCTTCAAGGGGGTCAGTACTTTCCTCACCCAGATTGCCAGTGACAGCTTGTAGGAGAGAGAAATTATAAAAGATCTATTCCCAAGGCAATAGGCTTGCACCCTCAGCTCATAATGCCAGCACCAGCACAGAGAGAATCATGGTTTGCAGGGTCTTCAGATGAGGACATACCACAGTACACTGCAGAGCAATGTGACTCTGCCACAAGCTGACCATGTGATTCAGCAAGCATCTCAGTCTGAACCCACAACAATAACACCCCACTTCGGAGAAGACTAATTTGAGAAAACCACAGACTTTTTTCAGGCTAGAAAAGAAATAAAAGATGTTCGTTTGGTACAGTAAGACTACATAACCTCTGCTCAAGCAAACACAACTCACAGAATTGCAGGATGCAGCAAGGAGATGTTGAAATGCTCCATTTGCTCCCAAAACCGTGGAAAGACTTTAAAACTCTGGGTTACTCTCACATGAAGCACAATTATTTGAACAGTGACAGATACTCCTTTGCTGGGCTTTTCCAAGCCATCTGGAAGTGCTCTGTGGAGCCCAGTTTGAGGACCCATGTTCTGGCTGACTTCAAAAGTAAACACAGGTCCCCACTGCAATTACAAAATCTGCTACCCTTGCAGGCAGATGTAGAAACGGTTCCAGGTCACCGAGTCCCCTCAGCCACGCTGGAGATAACAGCAGTGCTAGGGTTTCTGGCTGGGTTCCAAAGTCAGGGCAATCTTCTTAATGGGATTTATTTCCCGGATTATATTTAGCCTCGTTTTGTGCACACGTCCGTCCCTTCGACCAAACTGCCAAGCAAATCATGGAAAGGTGGTTTGCTACCAGGGACTCCTGGGCCAGCCTGCTGAAACACTTCACCTGTACTGCCTTCTAGGACATCTGCAAGATAAGATGGGCGCCTGGCCTTCAAGAAGTCTTCATTAATGTACTCAGGATTCTGCAAGATGATGTGAGACTGTACGTATGGGCAGGTTTGATCTTGATACCCAGGAATACACTTCCAGGCACAGTGGTTCGTGCTGGTTTAGTCAGGGCACAGTGTGGCTGTGATTAGAGAACATGCATTGGGCACAATGTGTGTAGGTTGGATCGGGAGGACACGTACGGTAATTGCTTAATGATGCATTCGGCATGGTTCAAAAAGAAATCTTGGCAGTTTTTAAAAAAGCAGCTGGCACGTAAGTTGTTTGACTTAACTATTACCTCATATTCTCTCAAAATATTGCCAAAACTTCTTAATGACGATGAACAGATGGTCAACATTTTTCAATGTTATAGGTAATCCTCTTCCTGAAGTACATGATGGCATTTTATTTCTTTGACCCAAAGAGGATTTAAACGAGAATTAGACATCAGTTACACATATTCCACGAGCAGGATTTACTAAGGGTGAAACTACTGCAATATTGTCCAAACCGTAACGCATCTCGAGAATGTCAAGCACAGATCTGACATTCCCATTTCAGGGAGAAGGCTGACTGCTGGTGCTCAGCCTTGGTGGACAGTAGCCTGTCTGCCACCCTAAGCTGCTGTGCACAGTTCCGCTGCACAGCAGTGGCCACCTTAGATTTCAGCCTGAAATGGCAGACAATCAGCTGGTAGGAAAAGCAGAGAAACTGGGCTGGCCAAGGTAGTCTCTTACACCAGGTAGACATACACAGAAGTCCAAAGTCTTTTATCTACAGATACAACTAGCAGAAATTGGTTATAACCTGGCAGGAGGAAACAAGTCAAGGAGAGCTGATTGACCATCAAAATCCTGATGTTGACAACAACAAAGAGAGCTGAAGCAAAAGGAAGCCTTAGTTACAAACAGGACTCTGGGTTGTGGGACTGGTGCATCTAAGGTGACAGCGAGACATCTGTAAAGATATTGGTACAGGTCTGCTGGCACGTACCTCTGACGGCAGAGGCAGAGAAAAGGAAAACAACTCGCACTGCATGAATAAATACAAAAAGAAAAGAAATGTGAAAGCCAAAGGAGTGAAGAGTGCTGAGGCCTGGCAGGTCTGAGCCCCTGAGTGTTGGATACACCATTCTAACAAAGTATTTTAGGGCTCACAGCACAGCAGTTGAACTGGACATTGCCTACAATGTAAGCAGAAAGGAAGAACCTGCGACAGTTGGAGAAACCTGGAGGTTAAACTGGAAATTATAACAAACCATACATGTAGTCTAGACAAATTTGTGGATTCTTTTGCAACAGGAAAAAATAATCAGCTGTATTTGCTGTAAGAGCAAGGATCCTAGGGAGAAATCTTAGGGTGTAGGCCACAAGGATAAAGCCAGGACTCTTGGCTTTGCAGGGAGTTTTAAACCAGATGAACTCCTCACTCTAGAATTAAGCAATGATTTGTTGATGTCTAGATAATCTAACCTCCTTTTCTGAGCTCACACTAACCAGAGGCCAAATTCCATGCACCTCTATAAGAATTCAGCGGTGTTTGCAGCTCTGCACTGTCTTGCTTGACCAAGCCTAAAACTATTATGAGAATCAGTGATTACAACCACCGTTAAATGGCCAATGTTTCTCAAGAGCTGCTATAATGCAATAATCCCTCGTCGTCTTGGAAGTAAAAAGATCTTCATAAAAATAACTATCTACTGCTCCTAGTATTATCTCTATCACACTGATTATCCATGGATAGTACACTATGGCAACAGTTGGAACTGCTCGTACTTGGCAGTGTCAGTTTGAAGGAAATGCCAATACCCCATGGCATGGTTTGATGTTGGTACGTTGGGACAACCTGCAGGCTACTGGTGGAAATGGCATTGCTACGGCCTTCATTGCTTGTCAAGCCTGGTAGTAGGATGCCACAAAGGAACAAAGAGAAGCTGGAACCAGCACAATTTTGTATCCAGCAAGTGTTTGTGTAAAATACTCTGCACAAAAGTTTTATTTTGTCGCGTCCACACGTCCAAAGAAATTGTGTTTCATCAGGAAATCCCTAAACTGTTCCAATCAGTGTTTAACCAGCCAAAGCAGAATTCAGCAAACACTAATAAAAAATACAAGTTGCAGTTATCACAACTTCATAGTTAAGAAATGTCAACTAGTCTTCAACCAATTATCACAAGAGAGGCACTTTGTACACCCAGTATTAAGTTGAAGGGATTAGTTCCAGACAAAAGCTCATCTAAGATCTCTTGCCAATGTGTCATTAGTTTTTGCTAGATAACAATTAGATTGAATCATCTGAAGTTCTGACCTCAGGTTATGCTGTTCAGTGCATGGATGTTGTGGATCTCTCCATCTTTTCTAGTGGTTTTGATCTGCAGTAATTCTATTGAAACCTCTTTGATTGTCCACACATAATTTACACTACAGTTGCTGTATCATTTTAACTTCAGAGAAAACCTGTGAAATCTCACATGTCTCTGGGTACATCAGCCATTAGCAGAGATCACTGCTGCAGTTTTGAGCAAAATCTCCCAATCTTACTCAATCCCTCGTACTCACTGTGCTTTGCTTCACATTGCGGCGTAGGCATGGACAACATAAACCGGACTTCTTTTGGGTGAGGCTGGGTCCTTCACTTCAAAGGACCAGGCTCTAATTAGTGTACAGTGTCCACCACAATCAGCTGCCTCATTCTACTCCTTTCCAACCACACCAGTTGCTAGAAAGAGCCTCTGTATAACTTTTTATGAAATAGCAAAGATGTTCTAGAATGCCATTAACAGTTTTCTATTTGATCACGTCATCACATTATAATGGGCCTAAAGAACACACAGTGCTCAAGAACGTTTGGACACAACTACGTATCACACAAGAAAAGGAACTACATTTGTAATCTCAGGTTCTCCCCATTTACAGCACTTCGAAGTTGTAAAAGCTGCTGGGGTCAGAGCCTCGCTGAGTAATTTGTGAAGATTTGGGAACAATTTCTAGAGGTATTTTTTCCCATTTAATTTCTTTTTTTTTTTGGTGAGGGAGGTGAGGGCAGGAACCTGATGGAATAAAAACTGAAGATTAGCATCAGCTGCAGAGCGGCAGCACATGTCGTGCGAAGTTTAAAACAAGTCCTGGTATCGTTATAAATTCCCAGATAAGTGAGCAGGCACCACGAGGAGGTATACATGCAACAGGGACTGCGCCTGCTAGTTTATCTTTGGGAGTGTTTGAAAGTAGATGACAGCATATAAAACCAAAAAAGCCAACACTATCATAAACAAACACAAATGAGCTGCAGGGATGAAATGCTGCAGGCGTTTGACTCTTGCAGCCACAAATTTCCTCCTGAGTATTGCTCAGTTCTCCATTCTTAGCAAGAGAAACATCAAGACAGCATGAAACTTTCAAGGGGCATCATCCCCTCCCATAAACTGTAAATTAAACAGTAAGAACAGCTACAAAGGGAGGGAGCTGAATCACAGTCCCTAGACATGTTTAGAAGTCTTATAGATAGGGAGCTTTAAGAGGTGGTTTAGTGGTGGGCTTGGGGCAGTTGGTTGATGATTGGGTTCAATGATCTTAAAGGTCTTTCCAACCAAAAGTGTTCTGTGATTCTCTGATGTATAAGCTTAACTAGGTATCTTCTTGTGTCAAGGATCACAAATCCAGTTTAATCTTTTCATTTGCCCTCTAAGAAAACCTCCAGAAATGGCTGCAGCTGAGATCTTTCAGCAATGGTAACATCCAGTAGGAACTAGATGTCTGCACAAATCACTGGACTGTCAACCATGAATTTTTACAAGATAAGGACTGACGAAGGGGCAAGGATGGGTGCAACATGGCCCAGGAGTTTTGCCATTGAATTACAGAGAGACAGGCTTTCCATTCATGTGCTATTAGATACCAGAACCAATTCTGAATCGCCAGTGAGAGGAAGCATGTTTCCATAAGAGATTCCTTTTAGTGGAGGCTTTGCAGTTGGATCACAGTAAACGTAACCAAACAGCCTAACACGGGTACCAGCTATCACTGTGGCTTCTCAAAGCTAATACAAACCATTGGGACAATTAACAGGAACAGAATTTAGCTCTTGTAGATGTGCCTTACCACTCTGCCAGAAGAACTCCCTAACTGGCTGCTAGACAAATACTGTTACACCCTTCCTTCTAAAGAGAATCCCAGGCTATTCCACAAAAAGCTGATTCACTTAATAGAGGTTATTCTTCCTCTATTAAAAATATGTATTAAAAATAAGGAGGTTATACTTGGGGTCTTTTCGTGTGTGTATCTTGCACATGCTCTAACAGTCTACAGCAAAAACATGGTGGCTCTGCATGCCCATAACCCATTTCCTGCAATGCCTCTCAGTAATCAGGCAGTGGGTCCTCAGCACCTTGTTTAAATACATTTACTGAAGCATCTATCAGAAAAAATGTCATCATAACTTGATGTGAGCTGAAGTGCACCAAGGAAGAAGGACATCTAAGGACACTGCCTATATTATTTTCATTGAGCTGTCGGCTTATTGTCATTTTTCTTGTGCTTTTTAGCCTTTTCTTTCTTTTAAAAAGAAAGACTAGCTTTATTCTGATCTGGTTAATTGTGCAAAATTGACAGCTGAAACATTTTTTTAAACAAAATATGGATTCAGGGCATTGGCAAAGTCCCATCTCACCATTTGTCTGTTCTGAACTTAAAGGGTTTGCAGTGATGGAGGAGAAGCCAGGCAGGAAGCCAAGGAATTAGCCTCAGGCTGCACAGTCTTCTCCAAGAATCAAGCTGTGTTGTAGGATGCATAACCGCACCATCCTCTTTCCCGGTTCAGTCAGTCACCTTCTTATCCCCTGGCATGGCAGGACTCCAGTAGCTGCCTGCAGATGTCCAAGAAGGTGTCAGCAGGGCTCAGTATGGCTTGATGGAACTGGTGTTGTAAAACGGAAAGATCACCGCTTTTAGCAGACAGTTTACTCCACAGATAGGTTTCAGTAGGAGGGAACACGTGTTTGAAGGCCTGAAAATGCCTTCTGATACAGGTCACATAAGAAATAAGCTACAAGCCAAATGAGTTCTCAGGTTAGCAAAGAAAACAGCCTAAAATCTTTGTGACATCTTAACAAAAGAGATGCCAAGAGCTCAAACTGCAAGGTCAACAGTGTTGTGGCCAGTTCAAACAATCAAGTTGAACCCGGGGAATGTAAAGAGACAGAAGAATGGTGCTTGTTCCTATCTAAAGGTCAAAGCATTTACAGGATATTGTGTACCAGAACCAAACTGGGTCTGTCCCTTACTGTATCCAGTCACAAAAGGTGTTGAGCAACTGACATTAGCTCATGTTCTGGGACGTGTTGAGAACTTCCTTGCAAAGATCTTCTGCTTATCTGTTTAGACATGTTTTCACCCTACCACATGTTGATTTGAAAGCATGCTACCAGAGCAAACATATCTATGATTCTATGATATCATCAGTTATCGATTAAGTCTGCAATTAGGGAAACACTTAAGCCAAAGATGACAATAATTTCTAAACAGCAACATTTTCACAAGTTCAGTCCTAGAAAGCAATGCCTCCCACCTATCCATATTGTGTCACTGAAACACACAGGGAAAAAGAAAATCAGGATCGCTACTGTTTAATTAAGACTTAATTTGTTTTGTTTTTCCTCAGAGGATGACTTTTCAATGTGAAATCTACAAGAATAACCAGTTTATTACATACAGCAATTAAAGTTATTTTTCTTCGCATTGTGCTCTTCCAAGCTAATTCTTCAAGTACCTTCAGTGCAGCTCTTTCGTCCTGTCATCTCCATAAGCAAAGTCTGTAAGATCCTTTTTGATATGTGCTAAAATACTTTGAGAACTTGAATGAAAGTATGAGGCAAATGATGTCTGGACAAAACTTCACATTGTAAGTTAAGACAGTGTGAAGTCAGCAGCTCTTCATTACCCTAAGACAGGAAACAGCCAACTGCATGAAGCAAAAGTTATAACCTTTTCATACAATCAAAAAGAATGAACAAGTTTTACAGAAAACTTGCTTGAACGTTTGGTTGCTTCAAATGCAGACTTCAGAGAGCCTTTAGCTAAATAAAAGACTTTCTCCATGGAAAATGCTAAGACTCATTCAGAGTTATTGTTCCTTCACAAACAAATACCAAGGTCAAAAAACTCTTCCACAAACAGAGGCTGCTACTGTAAGGACGGGACCAAATCCAGACTGGAAGGCCACAGTACTTTGATTTTTCCATTTTAATTGTTGTAATCTACTTAAAAACCATCTGACTTCTTTGAAGTGGGGCTCAGATCACATAAAGAAATGAGATTCCATTGAAGACTCATTGCAGAGCTGGCAATTTGTAAACCTTTAGAATGGCTTTTGAAATCTTGGCCATTTGAAACGCAGCTGGTCTTCATCATTTCTCTTGTTTCATAAGGTCATTAGATTCACATATTAACAGGGGGTTTTCAATTTATTTATACAATATTTATAAGAGACACAAGGACTAGTCGTATCAAAGAAAACAAACTTACCCGCGCACCCTTCTCTGGAAAACATTTGCATCCAGTACTGCAGTCACGGCCCCCACACGGCCCGCTGTAATACTTCTTCCCACCCTATACAAATAAGACAAACAAGAAAATGGAATGTTAGGACTATCAGTCAGCTGGAACTTCTTTAATTAATCTCCTTTGTCCCAGTACTTTTCACCTATGTTACATTTCTTGGGTGAATTTGCTAGGAAAGAAGCAGTAGAACAGTTACCTTTGAATCTGCTGCAATTGGGTCATTTTCAGAATCACCAAATAGACAGAAGAAATTTACGTTTCATTATCCTTAGTTAGGCTTAGAAGTCTTTACATTCTTTAAGGACTGGTGAATTTACACAAGTTGGTGGTATTCTGTGACGTGGTGAACACTTTCTGGAGCTACTGAACCTCGTAACACCAGTACAATAGAAGACCGAGATCACAACCAAGAGTTAGAACTTGTGCCTCTGCCACCCTGCAAAGCCAAGTACTCCACACTGGTGAGAATCACCAAGGCAAATTGAACTTGGTGATCCCTGCATGTGTCTAAGACCGAGAACCTGCCCCCGTGAGCCAGAGGCAACTCCTGGAGGAGCGCCATGGTTAACTAAGAATGGGTGTGCAAGGAAGACAGCAGGAAACTACCATGGCTTCGGGTTTAATCTGAAAATACATTCTGAATTGGCTCCACAAGTAATCGTTGTTGCAAAGATAATTCCCATATTCGTGTAAATTTGGAATCCTTATGTGACAAACTGAATTCCCAGCAGCAGATTGTGACAACGCATGAAAGATGACTACATGAGTTTAGTTTAGAGGTTGATCTACTCGCTGTCATGCTTGACAGGCTTCAAATGCTGGGCCACATCACTAATAGTCCTCAAATAGGTTCAGCTGAATGTCATCACTAACCACTCACTAAAAACACCCCGAAACTGTGGTTTCAGGTGTGCTCAGGTAGTCCCCAGGTTTTTGAACTCTAAAGGGAATAAACATTTAAACTCCTCATCTTAAGGTGACCAAACTATGTGCTGAAGCAAGTCCAGAGTGAAAGGGATAATTTCTGTATCCAAAGCATTCACAGAGAAAATTTTTAGAAGCTTTCTAGTTTCCTGACTTCTGTCAGAGAGGAACGTGAAAAATGAAAAGTAATTCCTGCAACTTTCTTGTCTCCATTTGAACTTCTTTTCATCAGCTGCTTCTAAGAGCGCAACTAGTCTGACATCACGTCTAAGCTTTGTGCTAACGGTAAATAAGACCCCTCTGTACACCCTGGTGTTCACACTTTGTACTCATTTAAGTACCTCTGGTTTTAAGGCAAGGTAGAATGAATAGATAGTGACAAAGAGCCTTAAACCCAACCTCCCACACTTCCCTAGCCTGAAGGGAGTATTAGCTTTTGCTGCAGAATAGTCCTAACAACCTTGGAGCAGTTGTAAGAGTCATCAAGTATAAAAAGCCCAAGCAAACGGAACTTTTGCAGACTTTTTGGAAGTTTTGTTCAGATGAGACGCTGGAACAGCCTGTAGTAGGATCTAACACAACACTTGAGCAGAGGAAGAATGACACCTCACAAGTGGGGCACTGTAACAGCAAACATAACGCAGCAACTCCGATCTTCAGCAGCAGAAAATAAAAGAAAGCTTTGTGGAGTGAAGGGAAAACAAAAAGGAAAAACAAGCAAAGAGCAGAAAAATTTTATCTAGAGGTTATCAAAGACATTGTGAGAACATCTCCAAACTGCCCCTCTTCAGACAAGGAACAGTGAGCATAAACCTGAGTCTCGAGAGGACTCAGTACAGAAAAAACAGTGTCTGTGTCAACAGACACACTGCTGAGAGACCACTTGTGACCAGGAGCATTAAGACCTTAGGATTTGGTTCTGCAGAGACTTTTAAGCAAGAGCCTTTGGGTTCTATGGTTCTGTTAATTCTACTTGTCTCCTAAGAGTGAGTAATGAGAAAAGCAACTTGGTTTCCCGGCAGCCCTGGGCTCCTCCGAGGTCATTGCCTTGCACCGGTTGCTGTCTCTGAGCGTTGAAGTTCACCTTGTTAGAAACCTGCCACCTCTGGTGCAACTGGGTCCTTCCCAGTGGCAGAAGACTGGACAATAAAGCGATGATCCTTTCCAGCCCTGCTGCTCCCCATAGCACTGTGGTCAGCAAATGTGGTTCTAGTCAAAATCCCACTGAAGTCAAAAGGAAACTTTACACTGACTGCACTGGGAGCTGGAACAAACTCTCACTGAGGTTTAATGAAAACTAAAAATAGGTTGCTATTTTGTGTAAAATTGTGTTCCCAATGTATTTCTAGGTTCCTTTAGACAGCATGAGGAGTCATTTTGCTCAGTTGTGAATGAACGCATTTAGGAAGGAAGCAAACTAAATCCAGTTGGCTCTATACCAGATGCTACATGTCCAGAGCGTTTCGTTTAGGGGAAGTAGCTGACATCAGACACTCCAGGGCTGTTTAAACAGCAACATTCCCGTGCGTAATATTACTGAATAAAAGTCTAAAGGCTGCAAAAAATATTCTAGACCGCGGTGTAGAATTCAAAAAAGCTTTTGATATGCTTTTCATTCAAATGGATGAACACTTGGTCATTCCAACAGCCACAGATTGGAATCTGAGCCTGTAAGGATGGACCCTTCGTACTTGTGTGTGTGTGTCCAGGTAAGAAACTTTCCCAGCTGCTCTGAGATTTATTTCAGATTGACAAACACGGCTTCTCAGAAGCAGTAAGAATTAAAGAACTAATGATACTAACAGCACCACTGTTAAAACTATCAATTTTGCTGGCTAGAAGTAGCTCAAGGTTTTTCAAAACAGAAAATAAAAACCATAACATAGTTTTTTAACACTGCTAAAAGAATACATTTTCTCAGATTTAGTAAGCTGTGATATAAACTGAGTGACATAACAGACTGATTTTAATTCAGTTATTTCAGCCTTACATGAGAATCACCAGCATTTCACCTCAGGAGAATCCACTTTTATTTATTGACTTGAGTGAAAACCTGCTTAATACAAGAGTCAGAGTAAGTACAGCTTCTGTCTCCTGCTTCTGGTGTACCTCCACCATGCAGTTGCTCTCAGTTGCCTCATGTGGACGCAGTGCCATTCCCATCTTCCACTGAATTCAGCCTGTTCTGGAGTAGAACCCACAAGAGCAAAGACACTTGATAGCTATGAGGTCTTAAGAGAGGTCCCAGGCTCACATTCATTCCAGTTTCTTGAGTGCAACACCCAGGACACCAGAATAACTGCAAATGATCTTGGAAGCTTTGCTTGTAAAGAAAATTGTACCTGTGGCACAGGTTGTAGTAAACCAGCTACCATGAGATGTCAGTTGGACACTGCCCAGAAGCACAGCTCAGATGTGTGACCTGGGGCCCAATTTTGCCTCAAAACTCCTGCTCTGCATTGAAGGGCCACTGCGGGAGACTTGAAATCTGTTGGGTGAAGACCGTGACTTCAATGGCAGGAAGATGCACTCACAAGCCAGCAGAGGAATGTGACATGGTGACTTTTTGGGAAAGGACAGCAGAGAGGTTCAAAGCTTGAACATGAGGAAGTTGAAGTAGCAGTGACAATAATGACAAAATAAACCAGGAACTTGTAGAAAAGAGTATGCCAGCATGCAGACTTGAAGGGTGTAAAGTAAAGGAGAAAAAGAGTAAGACTGTGAAGAAAGAGGAAAGAAAGATGATGATGATAAGATAGGAAGTGAAAGAATCTCAAACTTGCACAGAGAGATCTGACAGGAATGAAAACTTTCCCCAGGACCTGTTTCCAGTAACTTCCCAAATCCAGAACAAAACCCTAATGAGAAACTTCACAAGATGGAAATGAGAACTTCAGGAACCTTGAAATAAATGTCTTTCAAACCGTTCAGGATCCCATTATCTGCTGATGAAATTGTATTTGTGGTACCAGATACTCAGACTCTTGAAAAATTTCACGGCAAAAAGACCAGAGAAAGACAATATCTCTATTTCATGAGGCACTGTGCATCCTTTTTAGTTTTTGTGGCTTTTAGGAACTAAATTCACTGTAATAATTTCTTCGCACATTATTTTAGTTGCTGTATTACAGAATTTAGAGCCCAGTTCTGAAAACAACCATACGTTTACTTCCTCCCTCTGCAAATCAGCAGATTCCACTCCACTCTGCATCTGTTAGTTCTTTCACTGACATGAAAGAACTTCTTCAAGGCTAAAAAACTTTGAAAAAAAATGATAAATCAGGACCCACCACAAACTGCAGTCAGAAATGGCAGCGTGACCCAGAAAAGGCAGCACAGCATGATGCAGCACATGGACGCGGTAATTCTTCCTGACATGAGGTTTGTTGAAGCAGAAACAGTGCTGCCAGTTAGATTGTACGGAAACAGTTGCTGGAATTTGTTTGGCAGTGAAATATCGAACAGGTGAGAACAGAATGAACCACGTCAGCAAAAAATCCAATAAAATTAAAATGCCAACACATTTTTCCCAGGAGGAATATCAAGTGCCTGGATTTACGTCAATGTTTTTCTTAGTGACAGTCCTCAAACCTTTACTAGGAGGTTCAGGACTCTCTGCTGCAGACCATGACCTATGAGTGTACAAACTCCCCTAAGTTTATATGCAAGAGAAATTAAGTTTATAGGAAGGAAGAGAGGAACATCTTTTCAGTGAAAAAGACAAGACAGTTAACCTTGATGAACTGGCAATCCCTTTTGATGGATGTTGATAGGACACAGCAGCCAGTCACAGCTGAAATATTTCATGCCAAACATCCAGTCCAGTTCAGCCACTAACAGCGTCTTTAGAAGGCACAGCAATCAAATAATTAATAATAATTAAAAGAAAAAAAACCTCATTAAATAAAAACTGATGGAAACAGTCAAGATCATATGTTTCTGCACCTAGAAATTTCTTCTCTGATTTGCAAAATTAAAATTCTGGTGTAAAACAAGCCTGAGAAAACATTGTTCATTGCCTATAATAGGATTAGAATATAAAAACACATTCAGAAGTAAGGATGAGTAGAGTTTAAATACTTATAGTAAATAATTTTAAATATATCATAAACCACACGTAAAGCCAGACTTCAAGCCCTTCTCTTGTTCTAAGCTACCACCTTATTTCCAAGGAAACAACTGGCCTCCAAACCCTACAGCAGTAGGGATGTCACACACTGGTTATCTGGTGCTGGAATCTGGCTCTAAACAGCTCCACGTGCTGGTATTTTTCCATGTTGTAGGATCACACAAGGCTGTGTGATCTTTTCTGCACAGTCTATCAGTTGATGAACATGTAGTCAGAACCAGACAGTTACATGAGCAAAGACACAATTCAAATTCACAAGCTCATCTTTTACTGCACAAAAGGCCTTTCAAATTGAGCTATTAAATATGAATTTGTAGATACTTAGATACTAATTCATTTTAGGTTAACTGATGTCCTCAAATATTTTCATTCATTTCTAGAGCTGGCTCCTATCTTAACTGGCAGCCAAGACTAAATGATGGTTACTGATAGACCCCAACCTTCCTCCAGTTCAAAACACACATGAGGTTACAAAACCTGGGAGGAAACCCTGGCCTGGAGAAACACGAGGCTAACTATGGCAGAAGCAAATCCCACCCCATTCCAAATCCCTGCTTTTGTTCCTGCCAGTGAGATGGGAATGCTGTTGCATTGAAAAATTATGACAAACCAAAATAAATGTTAAAGGTTAATATTTCCACTTCACACACAGAGCAAAAACGGTGTTTTTCAAACTATAAGAAGGGTTGTCTGGCTCATTTCTTATCCACTGGATGGAATCTGAAGATTGAGTTTGCAGGCTCTTTATTCACTGCAGTAATTTTCATCCACACGAATAATGTCATCCACTTGTGTGAAGAGAAACACTCTCCTAGTAAAGGATTTCCAGAGTACAAAGTTGTTTCTGACAGCTGCCAAGTTATCATTTAATGCTGCTGGTTATATTTGGGGCACACAAATGGCCACAGACATCATTACTGTAGGGAGTTAGAAAATTGCAGAGCAGAGAAAGACTGATGACCTGGTCTGAAAACACAAGTAATAAAATTCCAGTTTGCTCCATATGGTTTAGAAAAACCCAAAGCTTTATCTTTGCAGCTATGCAGAAGGAACATTTCTTTCATCATATCTGCCAAGGTCTCTGCTGCTGGCTGGAAAGCCACCAGCATATATGCTTTAAGCTGGTCTCTCCAGCCTGCATGGACCAGCAGTGCTCAGATTGTAAGGACCCAGCAACCACCCAAATGGCCAATGCACTGTACCAGCCAATTCATATTTGCATGAGAAGCATCAATCCATTTGAAAATTGTAAAATGACAAGTCTTACAAAACACTGCACACTATCTCAGATTCTTTAAAGACTTTATCCACTAAGAAAGTTCCCTCATGTTTAGGATCCTTCTTCTAAAGCAACGACTCCATCAGATCCCATGAGCCCATGTACATAAACCCACAAATTTGTATAAGAGCTGTTGATATTATTCTTTCTTCTGCTTGTTGAAATGCACAGCATGTTTCTTAACAGATTAAATTGAGCCAGGCATAAAGAAGACTGTGTGGCTGTAGGTGCTACCCACAGTGTCACCTCATGGAAAAAGAAATGCACAGTCAGATTGTCGTTTGAATTTAAAAAATAAACAGCTCATTGATGAGGTAGTGGTAGGAGGGAAGTTTCACAGATAATAAACCTTTATGATCAACAGATGTCGTGCAGTGTATGTATATGACACATAACACCAGGAACCAACTCAAGCCCAAGAGCATCAGTCAGTCTTAAAAACACACAAACCAACTTACAACAGACCAGGTTCACTCTTTCATCAAACCACCACTTACAGACAGCCTCTTACCACATCCTTAAATGTCCCCATGATAGAGAGAAGACCTCATATGGTGTTCCATGTATGAATATAGTCTGGAAACACATTTTCATCAACAGCTGCATTCATTGACTTAAACAATGACTCCAGCCACTCTGACTTCTGACAGTACCTTGCAAAAACCTGCGTAACATGATGTATTTTCTTTTACAAAACCCCTCAATAGTTTTTCCTCTTTTCCGTGGTTGTAGCCAGCTTTCAAGTCCAATTACAGATGTCACCCTCTCCTGCTAACGTGGATCATTTGGAGCCATCTTTAAATCTACCTCCTTTTTTCCTAGCTGGGTGCCAAACTGGGAGCACAAACTTCAACAACTGTAATGCATTTGCAAGCTATATAGTGTTTCGGTGTCAAAATAAATCCCAGACAATTATAATCCTGTAGAAGACTCTTCTGCAAATTCACTGTGAAACTATCCATGCTCCTGCCAAACATAATCAGGATCTTTCTTTTCTTTTAAGGGGGATAAGTCTTGCCTTCAGTACATCTTGTCCAGGCATTGCTTTCCAACAACTGAGATTCTCAAGCCTGCTTTTCTGTACTCAACATCTGCAGAGTTCTGCTGCATGAGAAGTCACTCATTAAATTTTTTTTTAAATGGTATAAAATAAGATTTGGGTTTGAATACAAGAGCTTTTAATTCTGCTGAAATCAGGAAAATAACTTCAGTAACTCTGTCTGTTTAACCTAAGATGCTTGCCCAAAGGTTGATATAACTAGTGAATACGACAACTCCTTATCCATAATTCTATTACGTTTTGCAGTTCCACATTCCCTCTATAGCTGGGCCAGTGGACAAGCAATAGCCCTGAAAGTCAGTCAGCTCTTTCACCCTCTGAACTGTTCTAACAACTGAAAATACCAGAGGAGGAATACTGTCCCCAAAAATCAGTGGAATGCTCATAGCACTTATCAGCAGAACACACCCTAGAAAATGAACTGTAATGTGCCGTTATGATCCGCTCTCCAATTTTATAGACAACACACACCACCAAATGTGAAACTATGACAGCAATTTATTATTTGCATCCTGTTTTCAAATTTGTCATTCCCCAAAGCCACCTGCTAAAAACATTTTTTGAAATGGAAGTGTCAGAGCTGATAACCCAAGTAAAACATTGGGAGAAACTGTCTGTGCTTTTCATGATGCTCTTAACAAAACGATGATGGATTAAAGTGAGGAAGAGAGCTGCATCTGACCTTCCCTTCCAGAGCTAAACACTGCATTTTTTGGATTTGAGTCAGGGAAAGAAAATAATTTTAAAAATCTCTGATGTGTCTGCTTACTCTGACGGAGTTACACTAGGGGTCAACAGAGTCTCAAGCGTGAAAGCCAGCTGGTGTAAGAATACTTGATCTATCATCTGGGATGAACACAAGGAGACATAGCTACAGGCATGAGCACAGGCTCTTAACAGAAGTGGCTTTTGGGCCATTTCTGCTCTCAGACTACATGTTGGTGGGCTCAGCTGATTCAGCCAGCACCAAACACCATCTAAACCAGAGATGGAAGCTGTAAATGGGAGCTACAGCCAGCTGACTACTGCAATTGAATAAACACCATTTGCTCTGATTCCAGTCAGGTTCCTTTTCTTTTGCTATTCCATCTGCACCCCTGAAGGTATCATCAAAGAAGTATAACTGGTGTAACCATCCATGCCTGAAGGCATCACCGATCCCGGGCAAAAGAACATTGTTGGCTTATTTGTTTTCATGCCACTTTCTTCCACTACATCCTCATTTGTTCTCCTAAACAAAGTAAATCTAGGTACAGGTAAAACTAAACCTAAAGGCAGTGTAGGCCTCCTGCTGAATGAGGTGGGTGCCCTGAAGACAGAGGATACAGACAAAGCAGAGATACTGAACACCTTCTTGGCCTCTGTCTATAGTTCTGAGGGCTGTCCTGATGTGGAGCTGCTGGAGAGAGTCCAGTGTAGGGCAACAAAGATGATGAAGGAAGTGGAGCACTTCCCTCATGAGCAGAGGCTGCGGGAGCTGAGTGTCTTGAGCTTGGAAAAGAGGATACTGAGGGGTGACCTCATTAATGTCGACAAATATTTGAAGGGTGGGTGTCAGGAGGATGGAGCCGGGCTCTTCTCAGTGTCATTTAGTGCTAGGACGAGGGGCAATGGGTGTAAGCTGGAACACAGGAGGTTCCACATCAGTATCAGAAGGAACTTCTTCCCACTGAGGGTGACAGAGCACTGGAACAGGCTGCCCAAGGGGGTTTATGGAGTCTCCTTCAGTGAAGACATTTAAGACCCACCTGGATGTGTTCCTGTGTGACTTGGTCTAGGTGATCCTGCTGTGTCAGGGGGATTGGACTAGATGATCTTTCGAGGTCCCTTCCAATCCCTAATGATTCTATGATTCTAAATCATAAAATCATAGCACTGTTTAAGTTGGAAAAGACCTTTAAAGTCATTGAATTCAACCATTAACTCAACTCTCCTAAGCCCACACTAAATCATAGAATAACCAGAGTTGAAAAGGACCTCCAAAGGTCATCTAGTCAAACCCTCCTGCAGTTAGCAGGGCCATCCTCAATTAGACTAGGTTGCCCAGAGCCTTGTCCAGCCTCCCCCTGAATATCTCCAGGAATGGGGCCTCCACCATCTCCCTAAGTTACAGATCTACACTACTGCTATGAACTAGTAGCAAAAGAAACAGCCATAATTTTGCTCCACTCTCTGCAGATTCAGCATATCCTAGCAGTGTTCTGAATCTCTTTTTTTAACAATTACTTTCTTTCCCTACTGAAAACACGACTTTCCCAAAAGCAAGGCTCCACACCATGTGACACACAACTTCAGTGAAAAAGCATTTAAAGACTCAATTCCTAGGTGTCTCAGCTCTCTGATCAAAGCTGTACAACTGCAGACCTTTCCTTGTTAGGGATGACTCTGAACATGGCATGGCAAGACAAAACCAATTGCACTATTCCCTTTTCAGCAATAATCAACCTGAGAGAGATGAAAATACCTTAAGTAGCATAAAAGAAGCAGTGTTATTCCAACAGACAGGGAGGAAAGTGCGTGAAACTTACTCTTCTCCCGACACTTGGATTTTAAATAAATATGCCATGTAGCTTTAGCTGGAATGTGGCACACGTTCTGTGTGACCAGCCCAAAGGACAAAATAAACTGTTTGGAATAATCCAGATTCCTTCCTTGTCAGGATTAGCAAAAGGTTGCCCTCAGTGCTGAATATCCAAGTATGCGTATTTCCACAGACACTGGCAATACCTAGACATTTGCTTTCCTCCACAGTAACGTGACAGCAATAACCCTGATGTAGCCGTAGCTGGTTTTACACCACCAATATTGCCAGAACACAAATACAGAAAACTTCTTGTACTCCTCCCCATGCCATGGCACATGATAAAAATTCCTAGGGAGTACTTCTACAACCACACTGTTTTGACAAGGAAACCTTATTGCCCAAAAATCTACATTTTGGCAGGCAGGGGGAATGCAGCTGCCATGCTAGGAGCTGCAGCAGGGAGACTCCAGATCTGCATTAAGTAAGTCTCACGCAACGGCTTGCACTCACCTTGATGCATACTTAACCAACACCAAGAAACTCTATTCTCCCATCCTTCATTACCAGAGGGTTGCAGTTTTAAAAATGAAACAGAGTTATTAAGAAGCAGCTTTACTTTTAAAACATGTTCCCGTAGCAAGAAATCACTGCTGCTGGGAGTCTGTGGAAATTACACACAGAAGAGTCGGGCATCCCCATTTTACACATCAACAGTTAGCTCAGCCTGGATCCCAGATTAATGGTGATGGCTGCAGCATTTGTCTGTTCAGGTTACTAATGTACCTACCCCAGACCACAGTTCTAAAATAGGATGGCACACGTCAGCTGCAGACAGGGTGGAACCAACCAAGAACCACTCCCTTGTGCAGAAAGGGTTTAGTTAGTGAAGTGTTATGGCCTACAGGCATAAAGTTTACCTGGCTTTTCCAGTTCACCTGAAATATCAAAATAAAGGTCACTCAATCTTCTTTGTGGGCTGGGACAGATTAAAGAAATAGAATTAAAGGTTAAGTGAGAGAAAATGAGTTTGCTGAGTTGCTTAAATGGAGTATCTATATCGTAAGTTGCAAAGCATCCAAACAGATGACAGTCTATTAATCATCTAACTAAAAAGATACGCAGCAATCTCCTGGAACTGTTAGAGGACTCCTGTTAGAGTACCAACACCTTGAACTTTAACCTCTGTCTCTCTAGCTTCACCACTTTGCTTTCCTTCCCTATTTAGTCATTTAATCTCTATTCACCTTGTACTCTGTGATCCTGCAAATATCTCCTCCCTGCTGTCTCTGGAGGTTTTATCACTGGCTGCAGCAAGAACAGACTAAACTCATTGCTAACAGTCCGGTGAGACATCCCATTGAGTCATGTTCATCAAATCTTCTAGTGAAGACTTACCACATAAACCCTGGAAAGTATCAAGCACATTACATCTTCTTGGGGAATAAAAATTCCAAGAGAAACAAAGGAAGCACTTAGTGGTCCACCCACACAGTACCTCAAAGTGCAGCAGCATGGAGAAATCACTGTCCTTTGGGGTGAAAATAGATGTCAGCTACTCATGTTTGTGTTGGACACCACCAAATGGCGTCTTAGAATCATAGAATCATTAGGGATTGGAAGGGACCTCGAACGATCATCCAGTCCAATCCCCCTGCAACAGCAGAATCACCTAGACCAAGTCGCACAGGAACACATCCAGGTGGGTCTTGAACATCTCCAGTGAAGGAGATGTTAGTTACTTGTCAGTAACCAACCTTTGGGCACCACAGCAGTAAAGCATAATGAAGAAAAATGTTGGATTTTTGTAGGTAAACATCACTGGAGCTATTTCTTGATGCTCTATGCTATTTCTAGAATACTATTTCTGTCTTCAGGGAGTGGACTTACCAAGTCAGAACATGTTTTTTTTCTCTGAGAAACATACAACTATTGACTCCTGGCTGCTAACTACTTTGCAATCTTAATTGGTTATTTAGAAACATGCAATCTTAATTGGTTATCAGAAACATGGGATGCACCAAGCCAGCTGTCCCACCTACAAATGTATTGCACAAGAGTAAATATCAGTGAAAAATCAACTTTTTTATATAAAAATGAAAAATAATCAATGATGCTTACAGTATGATGCTTCAAATCATACATACTGCATGTACCTAATCAGAGGAAATTACACACAATAAAGAGTAAAATCAGACTTGTTGTTCTTCTGGACCCCTAAACTCTGCAAAAGCAGTTTCATAAAAGGGCCATCCAAGCAACAAGTGCACTCTCAATGCCCTCTGAAGTCTAATGGTTTCCCATATAGTCCCTAGGAGAGGATAATTCAGTTGACAGCTAAGAATTTTCCAGTACTGTAAAAACAGCAGAAACTCAAAGAATAAGCATCAGGTAGAAAGTTAAGCAAAGAAAATTATGTTCAGAAAAGGCAAAACTATGCATTTGGGATATCAGCAGGCAAGCAGGCTTGCAAACTAAACAGGGATTTACTATGGGAATTCCCTTTTCTAGCCACAGCTGAGGACAGTAAAGCGACTTTGAGGAGTTCCCCTCTCCCACTGGTGATGATAACCACACGTTTCTAAGCACGGCTTATCTCTAAGCACGTTTATCTCCAAGGCCTCCACAAACACCATGGTGGTCCTGCACAGCATTTTTCAAATGAGCCCTCTCTGGGAGGAGACAGGGACAGCAAACATTTTATCTACTGGCATTACTACATTTCAGACATTTTTTTCATTCTGTGCAGAACAAAGGTTGGGAAAAAATTTCCTGAAAAATTAGTGGGTTTGGAATAAAATGAATTGGATGTTTTTAACACGGGGAAAAAGAACTTTAGGCTGATCTTTCATGCTCTGCAGTGAGCTCCAGGAGCTTGGGATTCAGCAGTGAAACCAAGAGCCTGGAGCCTTAAGCTGCTGAGCAGCTGGGAGACAGAAAAGCAGCCATAGACCAGGCAGGTTTCCTATAGAGAAAACTTCCTTCCCATATTCCTTCTACACCAGCAGATTCTTTGTGGCCTTTCAAATGAATCTAAGCAGCGTTCTCAGCAAACAGGAGCTTTTCAAGCCCGTGGGGGCAAACAGAACCACTGGCCAGGAGTTGGAAGGAAGCAAAAGCAAGTCATATCCCAAAATGCAGCTACAAAGGGCAATGCTGAAAGGGTGCAAGGAGAGAGGGAACAGCTCCAGGATAGGCAGTGGACAACAACGAAGGGCTGAAGGACATAAGGCTGGGAATTCAAGACTTTTAAATAACAGAAACAAAACCCTTTTCAAATTCCACCCAAATTCATAGTTTAAGATGATCACTCAAAACTTTTGAGGTGCGTACTGTATCAAATCAATCCAAAGCATTAAAATCAAAGAGCAATTTTTTTACAAGAGAACGATTTTAGTTTCACCACACTTACAGCTCACCACATGCCCAACGGGGCATTGTATTTAGTGACACAGCTCTTGGTTCAGACTCACTTTCTGAGCTGCCTTCTCACTTCACTGAGACTTTGGCTTTGCAAGAGAAGGGAAGCAAACTGTCCTTTCATGGTAAAACAACTCTTCACAGTAATTCAGCCAGTTAAGCCTTTCCCTGTGGGGCAGAACTGATTTGCTTAAGGATTCCTCTGCTGTCTACCCAGCGAGTGCATTACTATGCAATTAAGCCAGATGTAAATTAAACAGCAGTTTGAGAAACCAAAAAAGGATGTGTTCCACATTTTGGAGAAGATCATGGCTACCACGGTATCTCCTCTTCCCAGTGACAATGACAAAGTAAAAGTGAGGAAGGGAGAAAATATAAATAATATAGATAATAGACTATGGAACATCAAAGGGCATTTAAGTAGTTCCATTTTGTACCCACATGTTTAGTTTTCTGTTTGGCCCGTTTAACTTAAAGTAAACCTTTGGAGCAGAGTTTATTAATCAACTGTGCATGTTGCAAACCTCTGCCAAGACAAAATGTGCCACCTCCATTATGGATAAACTTACCTGTCTGGAACTGTAAAAGACAAAATGCTTTTATAACATTTATCCAGATTAAACAGATCAGAAGAGGTTCAGCTTGTTGCAGTATTTTGACAGGATGAGAGTAGGTTTGCTGAGCAGTAGGTGCTCATTAACTCTGAGACAGTGTGTGCCACAAACACTTCGACTAAGGAAACCAAAAAAGGACAAAACTTAGAACTAGTAAAATAAATGTCCCCTTTTATTTACAAATATCCTATTTTTCAGCGTGTACCTAGGTTACCGAGCAGACTATTAAAACTTTAGAACCAAATGTCACAGTACCAGATAAAATAAGGAAAAACTGAGATGAAAGGAAACTATTTTTAGCAGCAGCTAAGAAAAATAGGAAAATGAGTCTTTTGAGAAATGGTTATCAAATACTCACAAACTTAAAACAATGCAAAGGGTTCAGTTAATGTTTTTAGTTGTATTTTTTTCTGTATGTATGAAACATGTCTTTTTTTGGAATTTGTTTGCTATATTATGTGGGGGGTGTGTGTGGACGGGTAAGAAGGCTTTTGTCTTCAGACTGTCTTACAGACAAGAAAAGGCACCTAGTTGCACCTGTAAAATCAACATTCAGAGGCCTCAGTTGTCACAGAACCTGATATTAAATTTGAAGAAATATTTTTTTCAGTCTCTACTCAATCATGCAAAGGAAAATCTGTCATCAGAAAAGCGAAACCAATCCACAGAATTATATTGTGGAGTCTGATGCAATTTAGAACTGAAATGCCTCCTTAATATAATCTCCAGAACGCTTTTTTGCCAAAGGCATGGATCTTTATCAATAGTTGTGTGTCTCTGCAAGCAACAGTTTGCAATGGTGACTTGGTAAAGTGTTTAACCCTCTAATCTTCATAGACCTACGGGATACAGCACTGTCTAACTAAAGGCAGACTGACTTGTCACATGGGTGGATGATAAAAAGCAGCTCAGGAACCAAAAGCACCCAAAATGAAACCTCAACCAATTCCCCTTAAAAATGGGCAAGGATGAACACTTACTTTGTTCAGAAAGTCCAAACAAGTCCATTTACAGAAGTTGGTTTGTAAAATAACAAAGTTATCCTGCAAGAACACATTCAGTGCCCAGTCTTACCTGAAAGCAACAGAGCTAACAACGGACAGATGTCACCTAAAACTAATAGGGTGGTGATAGAAGTCACAACATTTCACTGAAATCAACACCTTATGACCTGCTTCTGTAAGTCCTTTCCCTCAAGCAGTCCCTTAGGACTGGCTGGGTCACTGTGAAGAGTTAGAAGTGCTCAAACACAGAGCACTTGGAGGGTAATGCTTTTCATTGCATCAGATTCAAAATAAGTTCTGCTACAAAAGAATAAGTTTAAAAAAAAAAAGTTAAGGAGCTAATGCTTGGGACATAGTGAACTATCTTATGGAGTCAGTAGCACAAAACTCATATTTAGGTTTCAAAATGTCCCAAAACACACTTAATTTGAGCATTCTCCCCTCTCCCAAGGAGACCTAGAGGTGCGGTTTATGTGGTGCACAAAGCACTCTGCTATGATGTTCTTGGTAATACCCAACCTCAAACACTGTCACTTGGAGCAGCAAAGCAAAAAATTCATCAGCAAGTGTAGAAGGAACAAAGAATAGTGCCATGAGCAAAATATAATAACCTGTCTAGTTGTGCAACCTGCTGGCTAAGCACAGATGCCTCTCCTCTAAATGTAACGCCCACACTACTCCAAACAACTTTTTTAAAGGACTTTACCAACTCAAGAGGCATTTTTTAATTTAATTTTTTTTTCTTCTGGGCCAGAGGCATCATAACAACATGCAAAATGTAAGTAGAAAGTGTAACAGAAGAACAAATCACTCTGTAGTGATTACTAATTTCTTCTGTGTGGTTTTGCACAGCCTACCTCATTATCCTGTGTACTGTTAGTGCAAAATTTCTGGACATAAAGATAAACTGGAAAGCAAGATAATAGAATAACTCCAGCTGATGAGAGAAATGAACCAACCAAACTCCCATCTGCATGCTATTTCAAGTGGCAGTGTTTTAAGACAAGCTGACTCCAGGTTTTTTTTCCTTAGTTGGTGATCTGGATTCTAACTTTTACACTGGCTCCAGTTGAAAAAATACTGTGGTTTGTGACACGAAGCAACAGATGTTCTTAAAATAACAGACTCTGATGTTTCCAGCTGATATCACTCACAAAAAAAATGCCAGGCAGATAAAGGAACCGTTCTTATTATAGGACTGGTCCTACAAAGTGCTGAGCAACCCGTAGGGATTCACTAAGACATAAGCATGGTCAGCAGCAATTCAAGAGCTCTCAGAACCAACAGCAAACGTGTAGAACACATAAAGCTGATGAAAAATCACTGTGTTTTAATAAATGTCAAACTGATATACGCCCACCCTGACAGCCCAAGCCTGTCATTCCAAGCACTGAACTGGAATGGGGTGGCACTACCAGACCAAAGCAGCTTCATCCAGTGGTGCTAAAATTTTCCTAAGCGGGATGGGTTCTGGTTTGGTGCTGGTACCTTATCTACAAATCACACCATCCCATCCCTAAACTCTTTCTCTGCTGGACTGTCAGACAAAGTGTGAGACAAAGACCCATGAGTGGAATCACAGGAATCAGTCTAAGCCCAAAGTCCAACCTCCTGGCTCAACAGTTAGACACATACTTTTCAAGGGCTACAGAATCAGGAGGACTTCTAAAATCACCTCATTAATCTAATTCCTGTTTGAACTACACTGTATCTTTTAGGAAATCATCCAATCTGCATTCAAATATCTAAACATGAAAGTTTTATGAGACGACTAGATGCAAAATACTTTGATTTTATCAAAATGTTTATAATTTTATCTACAAAAGGTCAACAAAAATTGGTCCACAGTCTCAAACACCTTGAGTTCACTGAATCAGCATTTCTTGGCACAAAACCTCTTCCATCAAAATTTTTAAATGTGTGTTAAACAGTATTTTGATATGCATTGAGAAAACTATGTAAAGGTAGGGAGCGGTTTTGTTAAACAAGTTAGACTTATTTTGATTTCAACAGTGTGGCTCACAAACTACCATTAAAAGTACCTCATCCTTTTTCATCAGTGTAACTGCATAGTCCCGCTGTGGATTTGAAATTCTAAATTGTTTAGAGCTTTACTTGCTTCACTTGTACTTACATACTTCCAGTATGTAAACTCAACATCAGCTTTTCTGTGTTACACAGAGCAGAAACTAGGGACTGGCGGCATTTCTAGTTCTCTGTCCTCCCTCATTGAACCAAGGCTTATCCCAGAACTTTATTTCACTCCTTGTTTTCTTCTTCTGGTTAATCAAACAGGTTCTTCACTGGCCACTTGTGAGCCAAGGCCACTCACAAATCACCTGGCTTAATTTGCTGAAAAAGCTTCTGAGATTACAAGCAAGTATCATTCAGGGAGGAAAAAAAACCATGCTGTGGCTCCATGGCAACATGAAAGTCAATGAGCCCACCTTGAAACCTGCAAACAATGGTCCCTTTCAGAACAGGGAGCAGAGGGGAGGGACCAGGTCTTATTGAGATGTTGGGTTCTTTCAGATTGTTTGCCAGTGAGGCTTTGGTGTGGCTTTTCTTTTTAAGGCATGCTGTAAACTTGCCTTGCACAAGTTCCATTTGGAGCTTATTAGAGACAGGGCAGCAGCATCTAGCACAGTGGCAGACGCCCTTCCTGCAGCCCTGGTGCTCAGTTATGTGTATTCACACTTGCAACGCAACACAACAGTGCTGATCCTGTAATGGCCAGGGAAAAGGGATGGCCTCCAGGGTAATGTGCTATCCTAAAGAAGAAAGTCTGGAGAAATTCTGTGCAAAAATCAGAAAATTTAGCATGAAAAAAGAAGTCCTGTTCATCTGAACTGATGGAAAACTTATAGACCTGCACTGGGTAACCCAAAGCCCTGCCTGTCAGAACAGGCTTCGTACATGCATTGCAATTTGGGAGAATAATTCATGCCAGCTTGCCTTTTTAAGTTTTGTGTTGTATCACTGCTTTCCAAGGACATTTTCTACATTCTCTTTATTTGCCTTGGGAAACCCAGTCTAGGAATGACCCAAGCCCTTGTATCAGCTTGCAGTTTAACCTGCTCAAAAGCAGCCTTGTAACAATGGGTTCAAAATCATAGGCACGTACAACACTGCTCCACGCTAAATCACATACTTCTACACTTATGGCGAAGACTTGGAGTGAATTTGAAATAGCAGCAGCAAAATATGGCTTAGAAAACTGTGGGCACTTTTTCAGCATATACAGGTGGCAAAGGTGAGGAAGAGCCACACATCCTATGGTCTCTGGAAGCATCCTGCTAGCAGCAATCTCCACCACACACCTCTCAGGTACCTCTGCCCAGTAACATCTGAGGTTTCAGTGGCTCTAGACAGAAAAAAACATGTTTGAGAGGCCCCCTGTATTCGTACAGTTCTCCGAGGTGAACATCTCTGCATCTTGCTCATTTGCTTTATGTAAATTATTACTATAACCTCCATTGAAATCATCGTGTCTTTGTCCTGACATGAAGTCACTGGAAACGTTGGTAGCATTAAAGTAAAAATAAATCATGTGAATGTACCCTGAACCATTATTTTCCCACCTAAACACATGAATATATTGCTACAATTCTTCCTTCCTGTATCTCAAATTTAAGTAACAAGGTCAATTCAAAGGTTCTGAAAGGATGGAACAGTTTTAGTAGATTTCTTAGAACAGTGTTTAAACAGCTACCAAAGTTCCCTTGAAGCACGTACACTTGGGCTTGTCTCAGCCTGACGCAAGTGGAGGCTGGTGCTATGTGACAGATACACCATAAATTCAAGGGACAAAACGTATCTGCTGCAATCATGTCAAAACAATATCGCCAGCAATCATGAGTCTGCTAGTATAAAATCACAGAACCTTAGAACTGCCTAGGCTGGAAAAGACCTTCAAGACTGAGTCCAACCCTTAACCTCACTGTCCTAAGCCCACCACTAAACCACGTCACTAAGCTCCACATCTGCATGACTTTTAAATACCTATTTTTTGGGGTAGTTTTATAAATATGTAAGTAGTTGCCTATACAAAAATATAATTTCTGGTGTATGCACAAGATGCTTTGCCTAAATATCAACCTGGTGTCAGGCACAGTATAAAATATTCCCTCAAGACATAGCCTGTACTCAGTTACCGGGTAAAAGGGCATTTGGACTTGCCTGAAAAGGACATTTTGATAACGAGCCCAATCTTGCCTCTGCTGGAGTCAGCCAGAAGTTTCCATTGACTGCACTGAATGCAGGATTCATAAGTACTTGCAAATCTTCAGCGGGGTCAGATTCTTTGCCCCTCATGCTAGAGCACCCAGCAAAGGAAAAGACTAATCCTGTGAAGAGCCGAGCCCATCAAAGTGAAGGAACTAAATCCAACTGAATACTTAAATTCAAACCTTGTATCCCATCGCACATCAAGTGCCATCCTCTATGGCATTTAATCCAATCTAAGTGTGAGCTGCCCTGTGTCCTGATTTAGGAGAGGTTTCCTGCCTGTCTTGTGTTGGATCAATCAATCACAGGGTGAGTTGGGTCACTTGATCGTTCCGACAAAAAACTAGTCTCTGCTGATAATGTGACCTGCTCTTACAAAGGCAGTTGTAGAGACATGGGCATTGGTCTCTCCTCACAAGTAACAAGCGATAGAATGATAGGAAATGGCCTCAAGTTGCACCAGGGGAAGTTTAGGTTGGACATTAGGAAAAGCTTCTTCATTGCAAGGGCCATCAGGCCTTAGAACAGGCTGCCCAGGGAGGGGGTTGAATTGCCATCCCTGGACATGTTACAAAGTCATGGAGGTCTGGAGCTTAGGAATAGAGTTTAGTGGTGGCCTTGAAGGTCTTTGCCAAACTGAAAGAATCTGTGATTCAGGATGAGGTATATTTAACCCTGTTTACTTTCTTCCCATAGCATAAAAGAATTTACACTTCACTTAAATCTGTACCCAAAGAGACATAGAGAAGCAAGCAGTGGATGGATGTGACACAGGAGATGACTGTACAAACACACCACAGAAGGAGCTGCTGTGCTAACCCCGCAGCACCTACCAAGGGCTCAGCCACCACATGTTAGGTAGGGCAGTAGTCACTGCACACACGTACTCCAGATTTAGTGGGCTCACAAGCCTAAACTGTGGTGTGGAGGAACTACTGATACTGTCCCAAGACTGGAACCACTAGACTGCTTATGCTGCTCTTTCCTACACAGAATTTTGACACAAAGACTGTGTATGGTGGAGGAACGCTTTTCTCAGCAATGCATTAGCTACCAAGCCATCAAAACCACCACTATAAGCCAGTAAATAATTACATTGAGACTGATAAACTTCCTTGCCTCAGCTCGAAAGTTAAGCCAAGACTAAACACTTTTGTAGAGCACTAGTAAACTTTCATCATTTGAATAGCTTTCCTGTTATTGTCAAACCTATAAGCAAATAACCCTTCTGACTGAGCACATGGCTGGAGGACAGCGGCCCAGAGAAGCAGCAGTATGGGAGAGGAATTTAATACGTCAGTACAGTCTGCTGAGGCCTCTCTCAAAGCAAAGAACAGCCAGTCCTTGTAATAAAAGTTCCAAAAATGTCATTTTAAGAACAAAGTGCTCTGGCCTAATGTCCTGTTTAACACCCTCTCTTCATAAGCAGATGTTTTCAAGGTCACATTAGGTCTTTTTATAAAATAAATCACAATAGTAATGTTCTTTCCTTTCGCAACTCCATGTACAAAGCCAACAACGTAGCCCCCTACTGAATCCTAACCTGCTCGTACATTCAGTATGTCTTAGGTATTGATTGCAATCTCTAAGGCTTATCTTGTCTCAATAAGGAAAGTTGAACCAATTGGGCATACACAAGTTCACAGGAGCTGACAAATGTGCCATTGAGTGCTGAGGGAGCTGGCTAATGTTGTGTGCCTACCCTTGATTATGTCTGAAGAGTCATGGCGATCAGGAGAGGTTCCTGAGGTGTAGAAGAAAGCAAATGTCATTGCTATCTTTAAGAAAGATGAAGAGAACTACAAGCCAGTCAGCTGCATCTGAGTCCCTGGGAAGGAAGTAGTGCAAATCCTTCTAAAAACTGAATTTCATACATGAGAAGGACAAGAACGAAATCAGAAACATTCAGCATGGATTTGTGAAGGGAAAAATCACACCTCATCATCCTGGTGGTCTTCTACAATGAGACAACAGGCTCGATGGATATGGGGAGAGAAGGGACTTTCCTGACTGTCATTTGACTGTCTGCCTTAACACCCTCACAGAGAAACAGATGAAGCACAGGATACTCAAGAGAGTGAGATTCACTGAAAACTGGTTCAACTGACAGTTCAAATGGCACTTTGAAAATGAAGTAGTGAAATTTTACTATTTATGTACATGAGAACATGTGAATGAAGTTATCCTGAGTAAAGAAGCTCAACATCACAAAGGGAAAGCCTCTTGGTTACAATTTTAAGAGGAGTATGACTAATGTCGGAAGGTAAAAGTAGTTCAGCAGAGAATCTACTATCCCAGCTTTCTTGGGAGCTTAAGACAAAGCACAATTTATGCTGAAAACAACTGAACATTATCAAGTAATCTGAAAGATATGATATTTAAATGCATCTGAACATAAACATCTTAATCACACGACCAAAAGCAAGTACAATCTCCTAAGACACTGCTGGATCACCATCAGAACTGTATCTCTCCCTTCTCAGTTTTCCAGTTGCTGCTTTATGTTGTTGAAGCTAAGCTTTAGCACTGTCCAGATCTTTGAGCTGCATTAAAAGCCCTACCTAGTCCACAAAACTGTTTCAGGTAGTAATTTACCCAGTTGGTTCTTTCCTCTCCTCTGCAAATGTCTTTTCTAATGATTTTAGGAAGACAACATAAAAATTACTGAGGACAGAAGAGACTAACACTGTAAAATCAACGCACAGTTGCAACGTAGGACTCGAGGACAATTTACACATCAGTGTCAGCGCAGTTTGATGTTCTAAGCTTGTTTTCCTGGCAAAATTCTCCATACATAGCAACTGCTGATACATAGAGCTTAAAATGTGTTGGAAATAACATATACTTCATCAGCATGAGCAAACTGCCTCTCATCATGTGTATCACTGTTCTATCGAGAGCTGCAGAGCAAAACACCAAAGGGATTAGAAAAATGACTCCTGGTCACTGCTTCTATAATCAAAACTTCAGCTCTGCACTTTCATTAAGGCTCAAGGCTGTTTCTTTTAGAGTAGGCCATCTTCAAAGACTGCTTTTATGTCAACAGTGACAACCAAACAAGCATTTTCAGAAAACAGGAACTGATGAGATGCAAACAATGATGAGAGCACATCTGAGAGGGTTTAATCTATAGAGTGCATACTGCAGTCATTGCCGTTCACTCACCCACCCACGTTTTGATCAGGCCAATCCTTGCCCTCATTTGTACATATATCTTGTATATCTTTAAACCAAGCTATGGTGTCACTGTTAGAGCAAAACGAATCCTGTCAAGGGTATCTGTTAGGATTGTTTTGGTTTTTCCAGTGAGGAATTTGAACAGCATGTTTAAAGAGGACAGCTCAAGGACAGTTTTACTATCACTGACATTTTAAACAGTGAAGATACTCCAGGGCCTCTTCACTCATAAAATCTTCGTATTCAGGCCAGTGGCTGGGTTATAGGAAGAACTGGACGTTCTGTGACTTCTAACCAGCCTGAATGCAGCAGAATAAATCAAATAATTGAAGCCAGAAGAATGAGAACACAGGCTTTTTGATCTTTAAGGTGTCCTTGACCACAGATGGAACAATTGCATATCAGTGGATGAACTGCAATTATTTCAGATTTTGTTAACACAAAAATAAACTCCTTGGATCTTATAAATACAGTTCCAAAGTTGAAAAATCTCTCCTAAGAATAATCCAACTCTTAAAACATTTCTACTAGCCTAGGCAACATACATAGGTTCCCATTTCCCACATGTGCTCCTCCCTTCCACCTTCTTTGTTTGCTCAGCGTATGGAGTAAAATAGAGGGAGAAAAAGTAGTCAGTAACAACGGGAAGTACGAGTGCGTATCACAAGTATCCATGTATTTAGAGCTACTGACCACATACACATTTAACTCTGATTTCACTAGACTGGCTGAAGAGTCTTGCTGGCCAATCCCTCCCAGAAGATTTTGTACAACTATCACGTTGTCCCCAAATGTCTAATTCTTAGGCACTACATTTTCAAAACCTCAAGGAAGTCAGGGAATGTGAGGGAGGGAGAAAAAACACACAATTCACCCAGCCCCAGAGAAAGATCTGGATTTGTATGAAGTGTGGTATCCAAATTCACAACTAATGCTAGCAGAGACTTTAAGGTCAACGCAGCCAAGACACAGAACTAGTATTGTCCAACATACAGCAGAAAGGAATAGTCTCCATGGTTTCTTATTAAAGGACAACAGTTCTACTCATTACAAAATATATTACCATGATCTAATGGGTCATTTAAAGGTTCAGGGCCCAACAAACTCAGCACCTCAAAGGCTGACATATTTTTTCATCTGACTAACTTCCCAGAGCTATACCTAAGCCTCTTTAAATTTAGTAACTACAAGCAGAGACATATTTATCTCCTAATAGATCTAAATAACATAGCAAATATATGAGCCGAGCATTAGGGTAGGTCAGCAAAACTCCAAAATAGACCAAGGGGTAGGCAACTCACAGCCCAGACACTGTAAACTATCCCTCCCTGCTTTTGTGCCTTAGAAAACTATTAGGATTCTACATACAGAAAAAGAGACAGATCATACAATACATCCAAGTTTTCACATACCTGTGCTAACTTAGAGCTCTGAGCAAAACTCATGATCTCTGCTGTGCAGTACACACAGGCATTAACTCTGTTTGAAAACTTCTGTCATGAAAATGTAACCCTAAAGTAGACATCTTTAGGAAGAAGCGCATCCTGTGTCAGAACTTTCCAGCATTGCTGGGGATTAGAACATTTTTCCCTCACAAAACACGGATGTTTTAGCTCAAGCTGCCTTACAAACAATGTTGGTGTGCATAGCTCAAAATCACAAACACTGCTACCAGGCAAAGAGACTTCAGGTTTGGAAGGTTTCCGTTAAAACTGACTGCAGTACAAGCGTAGTCGACACTGAGGCATTCTCATGTCACATTAGAGATGTAAGAGCTGTGTAATTTTACAGATAGCTGCAGTTCCATCTTCTTGATCAACAACTGAAAATGGAAGTGTTCAGATCACCCTCTGCTTTTAGCACTTTGCTTCCAAAAATGAGAGCCAAAGTACCCACCTCTACCTGGATTTTAAGGAAAAAAAAAGCACAGGGTGAAAAAGAGCTCAACACTGGCAATGATATTTTGATGCTAATGCTTTGGTAACTTCCAAGTGTCAAGGCACTGACATGTGCTGGATTGGCTTGAGTGCGCATCCTGATTTTCTCAGTGCATTTGCCCTTGGTCAGGAAGAACTGTCACTGCTAGGACGAGACAGACAAGACTTCTGGCCCCTGCCCTGGACCCCTCTCTCTCTCTCTCTCTCTAGTAATTGCTTAGAGAGAGAGCAAAGGTCACACAGAAGGGAAAAAGGTTTTAAGCTTTCAGTGGAAGGGCAGATGCAGGCTGGAATTCAGCCAGAGGGAGGGAGAGAAAAGAGAAGAAAACAAATTTTAAAAAAAGGAAAGGAAAAAATAGAAGAAAAATTCAGTCTGCTTACAGCTCTTCCATAAATGTCAAGGTATATCAAACTCATCTGCAAAGGTTTAAGAATGAAAGAATTTTTTGCTAAACTGAAGTATTAGCACTTTCAGTAAAAATCGTGGCAGAGACGAGAGGTGCCTGAGGACTGGAGGAGAGCCAATGTCACTCCAGTCTTCAAAAAGGGCAAGAAAGAAGTTCCAGGAAACTATAGACCAGTCAGCCTCACCTCCATCCCTGGAAAAATGATGGAGCAGCTCCTGCTGGAGGGCATCTCAAGGCACTTGGAAGAGAAGGTTATCAAGAGTAGTCAGCACGGATTTATGAAGGGGAAGTCCTGCTTGACTAACCTGATAGCATTCTATAATGCAACAACTGAATGGTTAGGTTCAGGGAAACCAGTGGATGTGGTCTACCTTGACCTTAGCAAGGCCTTTGACACCATCTCCCATGAAATTTTAGTGAGCAAGCTGAGGAGGTGTGGGATGGAAGAGCAGACAGTGAGGTGGGTTAGGAACTGGTTGCAGGATAGAGTTCAGAGGGTGGTGATCAATGGTGCCAGGTCCAGCTGGAGAGCTGTGGCTAGCGATGTCCCTCAGGGATCAGTGCTGGGACCGGTCTTGTTCAACATCTTCATCAATGACATTGATGAGGGCACAGAGTGTCTGCTCAGCAAGTTTGCCGACGACACCAAGCTGGGAGGTTTGGCTGATACGGCTGAGGGCTGTGCTGCCATCCAGAGAGACCTGGACAGACTGGAGGGCTGGGCACAGAGAAACCAGATGAGGTTCAACAGGGACAAGTGCAGAGTCCTGCATCTGGGGAGGAATAACAAACTCCACCAGTACAGGCTGGGAGGTGATCTACTGGAAAGCAGTCCTGTGGAGAGGGACCTGGGGGTCCTGGTGGACAACAGGTTAACCATGGCACAGCAATGTGCCCTGGTGGCCAAGAAGGCCAATGGGATCCTGGGGTGTATTAGGAGGAGTGTGTCCAGCAGATCGAGGGAAGTTCTTCTCCCCCTCTACTCTGCCCTGGTGAGGCCTCATCTTGAGTACTGTGTTCAGTTTTGGGCCCCCCAGTTTAAGAGGGACAAGGATCTACTGGAGAGGGTCCAGCGGAGGGCTGCGAGGATGATTAGGGGACAGGAGGGCATGGCTTATGAGAAGAGGCTGAGGGACTTGGGGCTTTTTAGTCTGGAGAAGAGAAGACTTAGGGGAGATTTGATCAATGTTTATAAGTACCTGAAGGCTGGCCGGGGGGGGGGGACAGGCTCTTTTCACTTGCTCCCTGTGATAGGACAAGGTGCAATGGGTGTAAGTTGCAGCAGAGGAGGTTCCGCCTCAACACAAGGGGGAACTTCTTTACTGTGAGGGTCACGGAGCACTGGAACAGGCTCCCCAGGGAGGTCGTGGAGTCTCCTTCTCTGGGGACTTTCAAGGCCGCCTGGATGCGTTCCTCTGTGATCTGTGTTAGATAGTTTTGTCCTGCTCTGGCAGGGGGGTTGGACTCGATGATCTCTTGGGTCCCTTCCAACCCCTAGTATCCTAGGATCCTACGATACTGCACCTCTCCATTCATCCTCTGTAACATCAACTTTGATGTCACGTCATGCACTGTGAATTCAACCTTTCCTCTCAACCACCACACACATGCTACACAGTTTTCACTGCATCCCCCAGGCCAGCCTCCTCTTGTGCTTCAGATCTGCATCACCAAGTTCATCTTCATTAGGCAGAACGACTAAGCAGTCTGACTGCCCTACGAACACGGCCGACTACAAACAGGACCACTACCACCCTTGCTGCTCTAGTTGGCAGCTACTGCTGAACTCTGACACTTCAGAATAAGATGTCCAGCACAGGACCACAAAATGCTTCCTAGGGTTTGTCTGAAAGAGAAGGACTGTGACAGGAAAGTTCTTCTTTCTACTCCTGAGTTTATGTGAGGTGTTCACTGCGCTTAACACTGTGCAGGAGCTGGAGCACAGTGTCCTCAAGTGCAGTAGGATGACTCCTCACGGACACATTACTGTTCAGCCACTGTTCTGAGCTCTGGGCTAGAATACAAAATTTCAATGGCTGCACAACCTACATTTCTAGCCACACAACACACAAAGGAGGTTCAGAGTAAAAGATTTGTTTTCTTTATAATTAAGTGTGGTTGGTCATAGCAGACACAGTATTTCTTAACAAATGTAAGACAGTAAAGTTATAGAGTCTTAGATCTAGACATCATCAAGTCCAACCTCCCTGCCACAGCAGGATCCCCTAGGACAGGTCACACAGGAACATCTAGGTGGGTTTTGAAAGTTTCCAGAGCAGGAGACTCTACAACCGCTCTGGGCAGCCAATTCAAGGACTCTATCACCCTCACAGTAAAGAAGTTTCTCCTCCTGTTGAGGTGGCATTAAGGGATTCCAAAGACAGAGAGGCATGGTCAATGTCAGGAGGAGCCTACCCTGAACCTGAAATCTGACCAGGAAAGCATAAAAGGCTTCAGAATACACGATCCAAGCTCAGTCTTCTTGGTGGAGAGCACATTGATCATGTAACACAGACCACGCAGCCCAGGACTGACCATAAACAACTTCGCAAACCACCACATGAAGCAGACTGTTCCCCCCCAGACATAAGCTGGTTAGTGACCTAGTCTTCATCCCACTTGAGAGTCCTTTTTGTGAGAGAAAAGCTGTTATTTAATGTGCCTTAAACTAGAGGAATATTTTACAACCCACTGGACCTCAAGGTCCTGAGTAAAGGTGTGACAAAAGAGTGTAAGAGACTGAAGAACGAATATTACTGTACAGCACACATATTTTCCTTACAGGCCAAACAAGTACACATAGATTTGCACAACATCCTAGGAGGAAGCCTTCTACAGAAAACTTCACAAAGCACTTGTTTTCTTGCATATCATCAAGAATGTGATTGATTACTTAACGATAAAGAAAAAAGGACAAATGGGAGAAGAGTCACGGAAATGAGACAACTAGTAGTGAAAGAGAAGTGTGTTTAGAAGTCTTTTGTCTTTGTTATGAAAATAATCACTATAACCCTCGCCTTGACATGAAGGAATGTGCGTATCTCACAGGAAAGCTGCAACCTTTTGCACCTAACCTCGTAAAAAAGTTCCAATCTCAGCACAATCGTGCTGTCATAAGAAGCTTCACCAGGAACATGAGTGACAAAATAGGCAGGACTGGGAATTGGCAGGAAGCATTTATATCTGAGTCTGTCCTGAGCTATCAAGGGTTCTGATGACTTAGGCTTTCTTTCAGATGAGATAAAAACCAGAGGATCTGGGCATCTGGAGGCCATTAGGAAAACAGAGATATTGGATTTAGACGTTTCATCCTGGTTGTATTCCAAGACAAACAATTATATTTAGCCTTAATATTCTGTACTGTTTCAGAGAAAATGATATATTGCTTTACTCATTCAAAGGTGCTGGGCAATGGGTATTGGGTGAGCTAGAAAACAAAACAAAACACTAACTGCAGGAATCTAACACCCACAATGACATGACACTTGCTTCACCTCTTACTTATCATCTCAAAATGGCTACGTTAGGATTTGCTACCTGCATAACTACCCTGAACCCTCACTCCCCACAGTGATGGAATGAGGACAGGCTGCACACCTTGCAACAGGACATACAGAAACAGTTTACACGGGCAAAATCCTTAAGATTGCCAGAGTATGGCTGCAAGGAAAGAAAAAGTAAACAGCTGTACTGTGTATTCTCCTTGTTCTCATTTCTGTTCATCTCTTGTGTACTGCCCATCCATACACCAGCTAACAGGAGTGTTTTCTATAGCATGTAGGATCCTTGTGTCAGAGGGAAGCATTTACATCCTGTGCCCATCAGTCACCTGGCCTTGGAGCTCCAAGTTACCCCTCTTACCACTCTCATGTGGACATAAAAGTTGTTAATGGTCATTCTCAGAGTAACATATTGGTTAAGTGGATAAATTAGCTCTAATCTAAGTGGGCTAAACATCCTCTTCTCCTTTAACATTCTCCCAGAGATCAAAAAAGTCAGTGAGAGACAGTGAACAACTAATCTGGATATGATGTCACATTTACCCTGTAAACTTTTTCCACCTGCTGTTTTTGCCCTGTGAGATTTCCAAAAGGTCAGAACTAAGTAATAGCTGTATATAAATATACACCCACGTGCATTTTTACTTGATTCAAGTATAATAGCTTTGGCTACTCTGATGTTAATCTTACCCAGAGATTACAACCTTGATTAATTTCTAAGAGGCGTGTGTATTGCTCCTAGAGTGAACACTGAGATGTATTTTCTGGCTTCACTGGGCTTCCTGTACTTTTTTGGCTGTACAGGGGCAGATTTTTCCTGAGTATACGAAATAGTTTGATGTTTTCCTGGCAAAGTAATGCTTCTGCCATTGCAAGGAAGAGAATGACCCCTGTGGATAGCTGATAATCAATTCAAAAAGATTTATGGTCTATCACATCAACAATCAGCTTAACAACAAAACACTGTTGCAGAAAGGGTCCTTTTTTCTGGTCTCTATTTCCATGCCAGCAGCATAAAGCACAGCTGTGCTCTGAGCTCACTGGCCCCTGCCACTGCTTTCTTGCAAGGCTGAGGAGAAAGAACATTTTTTGGAGAAACGACAATTGGTTCCAAAACTTTCCTCAGCCTCCTAATTACCAACACCTTCCTTCTCAACTAAAATCAGGCCTGAACCTCTGCATCTATACCCAGGAGGGGAAACATACATAGAAATAGGTATAGATACAGATATAGATGTACCCACACTCATATATACATATATATATATAAAATTAGCTCAGACATTCTGTGTTTGAAAGAGAAGAGGAGCTGGCATGACTAAACAGGATGAGTATGAGAGAAAACTGGTTGCCCATAGTTTCTTACCCAGCAGCAATTCTGTGGTCGGTGTGATGAGACTGCCCCTTGCTGAGCAGTATTTTCCCATGATCTCTTTCAGATTTGTTCATATTTGGCAGGCTTCAAGTCTTTCAGAGTGGAATTGTATTTCAATTCTGACTTTTCCCACATGAGACCACAGTCAGGTCAGATCTTGTGACCTGAGTTCATAGGTAATAAAAATGTGAGAAAACTCACAGCTTCACAATAAAAATAGTGTTTGCACAGAGATCCTTAAACCTCACAGACTTTTAACAAAGTACTACCTGAAGAGTATTCCTGACATGCAAAATCTGAATACAGTTGCATCCTCTGGACTTCATAAGTTCCACATTTCCTTCCTGTAACCACAAGAAAAAAACCCCAGCTATTCAACCCACATATTCAATGTCCACAGTCAACCTGCAGACCCACTTCTGCTGGGATGTGTACAGCTGCAGTCGGAAAATTATAACCAGAACCCAAGTTAAACCTATGAACTGATCCAAACATTAACTTCCTAACCCACCCCACCCCCCCGAGGCAAACAGTAACTTCAAACTGAAGAGCATGGAAAGCACATTGTACACTGCGACACCCTGCAGATTCCTTTGTGGCACAGAATACAAGAATAAGGGCAAAAGGTTATTTTCCAGCAAAGTTTGTAAATTAAATTCTATAGAAGACCAAACAAAAGCTTACATGAATGTTCACTTATCTACGAGCAGTGAACTCAAAAGATAATATTTCATTTCAAATTTTGCAGAGGTGCCCTAACACACCAGCTTACACACCATGGGGACTCAGCAAACGAGCATCCATCAAATTTTGGACAGGTGTAGTGACCTGTGAAAAGTTCCAAATAGGGGGTTTTTGTGCCAAATGAGTTCAGGTTTTAAGATCTTTACTAAGAAGTAATTCAGAAAGTGTAACACAAAGGAAGAACACATTCACGCTTGATAATCAAATCACAGAATCACATAGAATCACAGAATAATCATGGCTGGAAAGGACCTCCTAGATCACCAAGTCCAACCATACCATACAACAATAACAACAAAAACAACAAACTAAAACAAACAAAACCAAACCAACCCATACCACCCCAAAAAAACCAAACCACTACATTCCTGGATACCTAAATACCTGATCGTTTGACTAACACAAACTAACCCACTCCATGCCTGCTACTAGAGTGTGTTGTGAAGCACCATGTCTAAACGTTTCTTAAATACCTCCAGGGATGGGGGCTCAACCAGCTCCCTGGGAAGGCCGTTCCAGTGCCTCACCACTCTTTCTGTAAAGAATGTATTCCTAATATCCAATGCAAACCTCCCCTGCCTCAACTTCTGACCATCTTCCCTGGCTTTGCCATTAGTTACTAAGGAGAAGAGGCCAACACCCACCTCTCTACAACCTCCTTTCATGTAGTTGTAGAGGCCAATGAGATCTCCCCTCAGCCTCCTCTTCTCCACACAAAACATGCCCAGCTTCGTCCGCTTTTCTTCATACGACTTGTTCTCCAAACCCCTCACAAGCTTGGTAGCTCTCCTCTGGACAAGTTCCAGCATCTCAATGTCTTTCCTGTAATGAGTGGCCTAGAACTGAACACAGCACTGGAGGTGAGGCCTCACAAGGGCCAAGTACAAGGGCACAATAACCTCCCTTCTCCTACTGACCAGGATGATACAGGTTGATCCTGATACAAGCCAGGATCCTGCTGGTCCTCTTGGCTACCTGGGCACACTACCAGCTCATATTAAGCCAGCTGTCTACCAGCACCCCTAGGTCCTTTTCTGCTGGGCAGCTTTTGAGCCACTCATCTCCAAGCGTTGCCTGGGATTGTTGTGACTGAAATGCATGACCCAGCACTTCGCCTTATTGTACCTCATACAATTGGCCTTGGCCCTTCAATCCAACTTGTCCAAGTCCCTCTGTAGAGCCTTCCTGCCCTCAAGCAGATCAATACTCCCACACAATTTGGTGTTATCTGCAAACTAACCGAGGATGTTCTCAATCCCCACATCCAGATTGTCAATAAAGATATTAAACAAGACTGGCCTCAAAACTGATCCCTGTGGGACACCAGTGGTGACCAGCAGCCAGCTAGATTTCACCCTATTATTCACAACTCTCTGGGAACGGCCATTCTACCAGTTTTTAACCCAATGAAGAGTACATTTGTCTATACCACGGTTCACCAGTTTCTCTAGAAGAATTTTGTAGGAGACTGTGTCAAACACCTTGCTAAAGTTCAAGTAGATAACATCCACAGCCTTCCCCCATCCAAAAGGCAAGTCACATGGTCATAGAAGATCAGATTGGTTAAGGGTGATCTCTCTTTCATAAATCCATGCTGGCTGGGATCCCTTAGCTGCCCTGCAATTGCCGTGAGAGCTCACTCAAGATGATCCTGTCCACCAAAGTGCCAGGAGTTCATGGGCTTGCAGAGCAGCACAAACGGGACATAAAGGTTGGAGTAGGAAGTTGCCTCCTTTAGATAGATAAGTTCTCTTATCTGGAGGTACAAGTTGTCAAACTCTCTTGGACCTAAACCAGCTAACAGAGATATTCTCCTGCTCACACTGAGCAAACTACCTTGCATTTGCTGTGTTGAAGGTGTAGTTTGCACCGATTTACACACTAAAATGCAAAAGGTTCCTTGCAAAGCCTTGCTGAGGGGCTGTCAGTAGGAGCTGCCCTCCTTCCTCCCATACACATTCAAGGCACAGGCATCCTGTCAGATCACAGCAACCACAAACAGGACTCCTGGCACCTGCACTGCAGGCTCCTCCACTGGAGTTTCTCAACTCCATTTAACAGCCTTTCTCCCTCCACAAACTCAATCTCATCCAAAGCTTGAGTTTAGAGAGAGCACAATCAAGTAAAGGTGTTTTAAAAGCTGAACTTGGATCTGAACACTTAACTGTGTACAGTGTGCATCTAACATGACACAACCCACACAGCAGATCTTGCAGAACAGGAAAGCATGATTTATTTTTTTTTCCCTGCCCTATCTAAATAGACTTCCATTGAGCTTGTCACAGATCCTGACTCCAACAGCACCCAGTGGCAATTATTTCATACAGACGGATGAAACCCCACGGCCAGCAGGTATGAGATAACTCTGTCTCAGGGAGACCTCCTCATTTCCTTCATGCTGCTGAAGTCAAACACATACATGTTACATAACAGAGCCCTACAGTCAAGCATCTGACTTAAAAGAAGAAAACTTCCATAGATTAATTTTAGAATCATCTAATGGTATCCTGGTGTCCTCAAATTTTGTCTAACATTTAGGGATAGGAATCAATATTTTATTTTAAACAGAGAGTGGATGTTCTCAGGGATGATCACAGCATCTGCAAGACACAAAACCCCATAAATGTTTTGCATTAAAAGCCAAAGCTGGGAATTCTACAGGACTGATACAGACCATCACGACGTTTTAAAATAAAAAATTAACATTGTTAAAACAATAGCATCCTAAAGGTAGGACAATTAAGACTCATTAAATCCTTAGTGGTAAGCCCAACCCTCTTGCAAAGAAAGGAACCACTTATATTGGTACTGGGACCAGTCCTGTTGAATCTATCCATTAATGACTTGGATGAAGGATTAGGGCACGCTGTCAGCAAGTTTGCTGATGACACAAAGCTGGGTGGTGTCGCTGACACCCCAGCAGTCTGTGCTGCCATTCATCAGGATGTGGACAGGCTGGAGAGCTGGGCATAGAGAAGTGTAATGAAGTATAACAAGGGTAAGTGTAGAGTCTTGCATGTGGGCAAGAACAATCCCCAGTAGCAGTATAGGTTGGGGACTGACCTGTTGGAGAGCAGTGTAGGAGAAAGGGACCTGGGGTCCTGGTGGACAGCAGGATGACCGTGAGGCAGCAATGTGCCCTTGTGGCCAAGAAGACACATGTGGTGGGGGGATTGGACTAGATGATCTTTTGAGGTCCCTTCCAATCCCTAATGTTCTGTGAATCTGTGATATCCCTAGGCAATATGCTGTATCAGTTATGACTTTGTTAAGCCTTGAAAACTTGAATAAAACAAAGCAATGAAATACAATAAGCCACCAATTTTGCCCTGTCGCTTTGTACAGATGCTATTTGTCCGGTTTAGTCTAGGCTTGTCTACAATCCTAATTTGTAACCAGCCCCATGGGACCTCAGTGGAACTTAGCTAAAGGAAAGGACAGGATTTAGATAGACTCTTCCATTTTATGAAATTTAAACTCAAATTGCATTCAGATCCACTTTCACAAGACAAACGTGTTGTATGTTGTTATTACTATGATTTTCTATTCATGCATTTAAAAAGAACTGGAGAAGAGCTTATTAAAATCATGAGAGCAAAATGCTTGTATCATCTTAGAGAACCTGAAAAAAGCACATAAGGCACAGGTACAGCTCCCTCCCACTGCATTTCCTTCAATGTTACCAAGTTACTTATCTTTGAGTACACCTTCCCCTCTGAAAGCAGCTCTACTACCATGACTTGAAAGAAAAATGAAAGATATTTTCCCTTTCCTTGACAAACAGACCGCATGCATGATTATTTTAGAGAGGTACAAACACAATATTTAAGAAAACTATGTGAAATTGCTCGACAAGCAATGTTGAGAACAGAACATAGGTTTCCAATTCTTTATGCCACAACCACCTCCTGCTGCTTTATCTTCCTGTCCTAACCACAAAATACCCAACAGAGCCAATATCCTTCTATGGTTATGTGATACCATCAGACAGGAATTTGCAGTTTCAAGCTTATCGAGAGCAGAAGCTGCGGTGGATATAAACTGAGCAAGTACAGTAGATTTCACAACTCTGCCAAGTACCTGAATGAACTGTAGTGGTTTCGTCTTACAGAGAGAATGTGGTTCCAAACAGAATTTGAATGCCTTTGCCATTGTAGTTTTACGATGAACTTAGTTAATGAAGGGTTTTCATACTCTTCTGCAGTGTTTTCAAGACACAAGTTGATTTTGGTGCTACTTTGATGCAGGGTGAGGTAACACCTAAATAATCAGGCAGAGGATGCTGCTGAAATTTAATATGTAAGGAAAATAAGGATAGTCATGTCAGACACTCAATAAATCTCCAGTAAAAACTGAGTATGAACAGTCTAATGAAGGCCCAAATGCCTGTGTGGGGTACAGAACAAATTCTCACTGATCTCAGTCAAACACAGGAGCACAGACCACATCTGACAGAAGAGTGAGTGGGTTTTAATCATCTCTGCCTTTCTTACACCCAAAACTTTGAAGAGTCTTACAATACACTTACTGCCTGTTTATAAAGGGGAAATGAAAAAAGAAACAACTCTCATTATTTGAAAATTAAGAAAACTCACAACATGCTTCATAAAGATTAATCTTGCTGTCTCTTCTTAAAACAAGTATGTGCAGATAAAGCAGTGCAGTAAATCTGAGCTCTGCAAGGTGCCGGTTTGCAGCGGGGCCCCTTCACACAAGTATGTCACGGAGCCAGCCTGTACCTGTGTCTCCCTGCACATTCCTCCAGCAAAGGAATTTACACCCAAAAGCTGGTACCCTTCTGCCCTCCTCTGAGTGAGCTCTTAACGCCAGAATGAAGAGGAGGGAAATAACTTTGTCACTGGAATTTCTTTAATGGAAATTCTACGGATGCGTGTTGATCAAATGGATGCTTACACAGAGAACAATTACTATTATATTTGGCAAACACAATTACCTGTGCAAAATTCATTTATAGAGAATCAAATCCAAACAAAATCTCTAACTAGTAACAGTGCACTAAGATGCCTGGGATGGCAGTCTTCTAAGCAGGGAAAACTTCAAATCAATCATTAACGATCTCGACAGTAAAGAAACACACACAGACACACATATATCCCCCCAAAAAAGAACAACCTATCCCAAAGTTTAATTTTCCTTTGTTTCATAAAGCGAGAGGTAAGAAAGAATCTCTGGATCTGCAGAGCTACAGCCAGCTGCAGAACACTTCTGTGTATAGAGGCTCAGAATCATTAGGGATTGGAAGGGACCTCGAAAGATCATCTAGTCCAATCCCCCTGACACAGCAGGATCACCTAGACCAAGTCACACAGGACAACATCCAGGTGAGTTTTAACCACCTCCAGAGAAGGAGACTCCACAAACCCCCCTGGGCAGCCTGTTCCAGTGCTCTGTCACCCTCATTGGGAAGAAGCTACTTCTCATATTTATGTGGAACCTCCTATGTTCCAGCTTACAACCATTGCCCCTTGTCCTGTCACCAGATGACATTAAGAAGAGCCTGGCTCCATCCTCCTGACACCCATCCTTCAAACATTTATAGACTTTAATGAGGTCACCCCTCAGTCTCCTCTTCTCCAAGCTAAAGAGACCCAGCTCCCTCAGCCTCTCCTCATGAGGGAGGTGCTCCACTTCCTTCATCATCCTCATTGCCCTATGCTGGACTCACTCCAGCAGCTCCACATCCCTCTTGAACTGAGGGGCCCACAACTGGACATAGTACTCCAGATGTGGTCTCACCAGAGCAGAGTAGAGGGGGAGGAGAACCTCTCTTGATCTACTAACCACCCCCTTTCTGATCCGCCCCAGGATGCTGTTGGCCCTCCTGACCACAAGAGCACATTGCTGGCTCATGGTCATCCTGCTGGCCACCAGGACCCCCAGGTCCCTTTCTCCTACACTACTGTCCAACAGGTCAGTCCCAAGCCTATACTGCTACCTGGGGTTGTTCTTGCCCACATGCAAGACTCTACACTTACCCTTGTTATACTTCATTAAATTTCTCCTTGCCCAGCTCTCCAGCCTGTCCAGATCTCACTGAATGGCAGCACAGCCTGCTGGGGTGTCAGCGACACCACCCAGCTTTGTGTCATCAGCAGACTTGCTGACAGTGCATGCCAATCCCTCATCCAAGTCATCAATGAATAGATTGAACAGGACCGGTCCCAGCACCGACCCCTGGGGCACTCCACTAGATACAGGCCTCCAACCAGACTCTGTCCCATTGACCACCACTCTCTGGCTTCTATCCTGCAGCCAGTTCACGATCCATCTCACTACCTAATCATCTAGACCACACTGCCTCAGTTTGTCTGCAAGGATGCTATGTGAGACTATGTCAAATGCCTTACTCAAGTCAAGATAGACCACATCCACTGCTCTGTTATCATCTAAAAAGGCTATCAGGTTGGTCAAGCATGACTTGCCCTTGATGAACCCATGCTGACTGTCCCTAATGACCCTCCTGTCCTTGATGTGTCTGGAGACAGCCTCTAGGACAAATTGTTCCATCACCTTTCCTGAGATGGAGGTGAGGCTGACCTGTCCACAGTTACCTGGGTCCTCCTTCTTTCCCTTTTTGAAGATTGGAGTGACATTTGCTATCCTCCAGTCCCTAGGCACCTCTCCTGATCCCTGTGATTTAAAAAAGATGGAGGAGACTGGCTTAGCAATGACTTCTGCTGTCTCCCTTAGTACGTGTGGGTGCATCCCATCAGGGCCCATGGACTTGTATACATCCAGTTGGCTCAACTTATCCCTAACCCTTTCCTCATCAAGTCTTTTGTTTCAACTTCCTTTGGGGCCTCAGCTCTCTGGGGTTTGATATCACAACAGCCTCCAGTAGTACAGACAGAGGCAAAGAAGATGTTCAATAGTAGTTTTAGTTTTACCTGCAGTGTATTTGAAAAAACCCTTTCTGTTGCCCTTGACCTGTCTTGCAAGGTTTAATTCCTAGGGGCCTTGGCTTTCCTAGTTGCACCCCTACATTCGCTCACCTGAGCCTTATAATCACCCCAAGTGGCCATCCCCTGCTTCCATGACCTAGAGGCTTTCTTCTTCCTCTTCACTTTGCCCAGCAGCTCCCTGTTTAACCATGCAGGTCTTCTGGCTCCTTTCCTTGACTTCCTGCCTGTTGGAATGCTCTTTTCTTGTGCTTCAAAGAAGTGATCTTTGAATGTTGACCGGCTACCCTGAGGCCCTTTACCTGCTAGTACCCTGTCCCATGGGATGTCCCCTAGCAATTGCTTGAAAAGGCCCAAGGTGGCCCTCCTGAAGTCCACGGTTGTGATTCTGCTAGCTAGTCTGTCCCTACCACACGAGAACCTGAACTCCACCATCTCATGGTCACTGCACCCAAGGCTGCCCTCAACTTTCACTGCTTCAACCAGACCCTCCTTGTTGGTGAGCACAAACAAAAGCTATTAAATTCCTGAGTTTTGAAATTTCAAATGAAATCACCCATTTGATGAAATTTGTTCAACATCTACTGTTTTGTGAGCCAGATTTATGTTTGGGGAGAAAACCAAGTTACTAATCAACCAAAATTAGAGCCTTTTTGTTTTTTAATGTAGCATTAGTTTACTTCTACCCAAACCACTTGGAAAACACTTGGTTTGTGGTTCACAAAGTATCACTAGATAGAGTTGAAAGGTTAGAGCAGCACTAGAGATCTGACATAAACACTAATTAATTCTACTCTACCACTGTCAGATTGCAGCTGGGATTAACTGGTGTTTAATCCTCACCAGTCCTCTCTGAAAGATGTGCAGAATTTGGCTGGAGAGTGTGAGGCTTAAAGGGAAAACCCAACCAGATTCTCAGGAGGGTTTAGTCTCATGCTAGCACGGAGAAGAAAATTCAATTGACTGGAGGAGAGCTTTCAAATGGGCGTAACTGACTTTTTACTGATGTGTGCCTCACTGGTTAGAGGTTCAATGCTTCCACACCTCCAAAAGCAGACTGTACGAGTTGTCTGTTTTACTCAGGCCCATCTGCAAATCACTGGAACCCAACGGTGAAAAGCAACACAGTAATGCACACAGTGATTACTGGTTTCACGGTTAAAACTGCAAAACTTTACCTTGTGTCTGTGTAAGAGAAACAGTGGTAAATGCATGTCCATGATAAACAAACCCTAGGAAAGGGACAAACAGGGTGACTATTGGTGCTGTAACTTTAACAGGCATGTTCATTCCAGGACTGTACCCGTCCTGCAATTCTTGGCACTCCAGAAGGTCTGCAAACAGATTTTACATTAAACGTAAACGTCTTCTGCAGTGTTAAAAGATGCCCTTATTGAGACTCCAGCTTGCAGAGTCTTGGAAGAACAGTCTTTGCAAAAACTGAGGTAATTTCCTGCAAATTTCTTGAGGTACTGGAGGCCCTTAGCTCCCAGAGACGCTGCTCAGTGCTCTCAAACCTCCTCACACTCCAGAGCTAGCCCATTCACAGGGAAATTGTACCACTAAGAGATATCACGTCAAACCACGCTTTGGAGCTCACTTTAAATATCTAGCCAGATTTCACTTTAATCCTAACAAATTTATAGATGCACAGAGATTAAGGTTGTTAAAAGTACCACAGAGCAAACCATATAATCACCATCTTGAAGAGAACATCTAAAAATTTCTGTTTATGGCCACCAAATCATTTAACTTTAAAACCTCTGTGGTGTTTAATAGCATTTCCTCTATCTATTTGTGGTAAGAGTAGGCTGAGGATCTGGCAGTTACTTAGGTGACTAGAATAACAACTTTGCTACAGGAGCAGTTTCTTCCCTTCTCCACCCTATTAAGATCTTTTTTCTACGTTTTCCTTAAGTTTAGACCTTACACCTTTTCAAGTCACAGCAAAAAGCCAAGTATCATCTGTACCAGGAGATACCACAGGCAGTTTCCAGGACAAGGCAAAAGTACTTTATAAGGTTAAAAATACACTGCTCTCCTACTGGTAAAAAGAATCAAGTTAAGTTCACAAGAATAGAGAGCTGCTAAAAGTTGTGTTTCAGATGAAAAGAGGTACAAGACTTTTGCTAAATAGCAAGCAATGCATTTGGGTAAGTCTTACTCTCCTAGTGAAAGCAGAAAGAATGTGCATTTCAGAACTACAATGGAAACAAGGCACCTAGGTGTGCTTACAGCAGACCACCTCAGTCATGCCCACAAGACCAAGACTCATACTTTAACCCCTTCCAGTAATAAAGAGCAAGCATATTCAGTGCATAACTGTCTACCTGTGCAGTGCAATTCAGGACATGCTAACTTCACCATCCAGCTGAATCCACACTGTTCACGTTGAAGGTATTCACAAAGACACATAAAATAGTACTCCAACATTTCAATCCTTTCACACACACTTTGATGGTAGTCTAAAACCTCACAAGGAGCACTGAGGCTGAAAACCACAGGCTCCTTTTATTGGAAAGTCTGAAGGCTACTATAAATTCTTAATTTTCCAAGCCTGCTTTGCTGCCAAATGCTTGTGGTCCTGCAGGCTATGTTCTTCCAGTTCAGTTACACCCTGCTTTAATCATCAAAGCACAATATAGTGATTCACCTTCCTATTGTTTTGATGCGTTTCCACTATAGATGTACTGATAATTCCAAACTGCTTTCTACATATCTGTATATTCTAAAGAGCAAACAACATCTGCACACTCTTTCAAGCAGAATATAAGGAGATATAATATAGGGAGCAGGCATGAGGAGAACTATTGCAACTTTAAAATAGTCTTGCTCGTCTTTAGGAAACTCAAGCAATTATTCACTGGGTCAATGATGCTGTTGAAACCTGTTGCAGTAATGTGATGCATTTGTATATGCATTTCTGAAAAACTGACTTGTCAGCTTATGAATTCTAAGAAGACTTTAACAGAAAGAATAATATGAATAGATTCATAACTTCTTTTATATTATTTTTGAAGAAAACACTTTTTTGATTTAAGACTCCCTTTTAGAGCTAGGTATCCTTTCATGTCCACGCTACTTGTGAGGGCATGACCTTAATTAATAGGAAAGAATACCTTCAGTGATTCAAACCAAAGGGTAAGGAACATCAGGAGCTGATTTGAGAACTCTGTGATGCAATGTATCACAGTATTATCAAGGTCGGAAGAGACCTCATAGATCATCAACATGTAAAGTACATGAACGTGAATAGGCAAACTCCATGCAATAATAGTTAAACATTGGGGAAAGGAAAAGCACTGACTTATTGCTTTAAAATTAGGCAAAAAAAGGTAGCATTATTATTTTGCATTTCACTGATATTTAAGATTATTTGAGATTTGAAGCAGCAGAAGCACTTGTTTAACTGCACTTTATTTTCCTCTCCTCTGCCTAAATCAAACCCAACCCCTCCTAGCAGTGTTTTTGGCTTACTCTGTACAAACACTATCCCAGTCTCTAGAAAGCTGCAGGTCTCGATCTCTGTTATTCAAAATGAAATGTTTAAGAAACAATTACTGTTGCTGCCACCTTATTTCCAATCTCTTTCCCCTTCAGTGAAAACAGAAAAATGACAAATATGCAAAAGCAAATGAAAAGGAAATAGTACTCTCATTTCTTACAGAAACCCCGATGTGTTTATTGCCTTTTCTAGCTGGTTCCCCCATTAGTCCAGGTACAACACACAGATGATGTTTAGATTTTACTAGAGCTACACATCACACTGCGGTCTTGCCAAATGCTTGTGTCAAGGATGGAATCATTTGTTCCTATTAGTAATGGGAAAAGTAGTGAACATTAGGTATAACCCTCTTAAACAGACCTGTGCAACAGAGATTCCTGGGTAACAGGCACTGACATGTCCTCACTGCTGCCAGGAGTGAGGTATCAGAGAAAGCACCACAGGATTAACCGCCAGGAGTCATACTGGCAGACTCCGGCAAGTGCTGAGGCACAAAGGAGAGCTGGAAAGGTGGAGGAGTTGAAGAGCACGTTGAGGCAAGGGCTAGAGGCTGTACAAAGTGCAGCAGGATCCACCCAAACAGGAGAAAACAGAGCAGGGAGTGATTGAGGCACACTCGGAGTACAGTAGCTGTTGACTGAAGCAAATCAGACCAATTTGGTTCACAGTGTCAATTCTCTCAATATTAAAGTAACAAAGTGAGCAGAGACTATGCAAACTGTATGGTGCTGCTTTAGTGACCCAGTGAGGTTGACACAAGCAAAGCTAATCAAAATCCTGCAGAAACAACAAGAAAGGAAGTTAGCAGAGACTGTAAGGATCTCCACAGTTTTGCATCTGTTTGAATAAGAGCTGAATCAGAGAGTCAGCAAAGTCAATTCTGATCAGCAAGAACTGTTAAAAAATGTGCCAACAAAGCCAGAGAAGCAGCTGATCTGTAGAACAGCTCCTCTGACTTGGTACAAATTCTACCTCTTCATGTTTCCTTAGCCCTGAGAGAAAAGGGAGCTTTTCTGATAAGAAAGGATGGCTTTGAACACAAGTAGTAAGATAAACAAGACCTTCTGAAAAGTAGAAATTTAAACACAGCTACATGGCTTCCATACAAATTACACCATCAGAGAAGGGGAAGTGGTATGGAAAATCCAAGGCAGGGTCAACTGCAGGAAACTGTGCAAAAAGCACAGGAATAAATTATTTGCTTTCCCCAAATATGTTCTGATATATTGCCTACTCCTCAAAATTCTCTTGGCAATTGAACAGGTGGTAAAAACTGCATGATTCCACTCTAACTGCTCCTTCTTCTCAGACATGTCAACTGAAGGAAGTGTATCAAACTCAGTTATGTTTTATAGCCTTGTCAGGAGAGCGAGAGCCTTCCTGTCTCAGAGGAATATCTTGAATGCACTCAGGAGCCAAAGTACCTGAAGAAATAATGCAGAGAAAATGAAGTTCATAATGTCATCCTTTGGCAATTATCTTCTTCCTCTAATGCTTCCCCTCCATCACTTTTAAGTCTGCATTTCACAGGTACTCTCCAACAAAGGTCTCAGTCTCATTCAAATCCCTTTCCAAGCACACTGATCTTGCAACAACAATCCCTTTCACAGGTAACAGCAGAAGAACTTTCATTTTACTTTTGTCCAGAGTAATAGAGCAGGCAGTCCTTTATTTTAAGATTGTTTTCTAGCTCTCTGAGAATACAATCTATCAATCAAAGCTTAAAAAAAATTTAGGTTTTCTTTTTTGTCATCATTGTAACATTTAAGCTGAAACACAAGAGTTAGCAAAGTTCTTTCTTTTTTAACCTGGTAAAAAAGTGTTATACCTAAGCAACAATTTAATTCTACATTGTTATTCATGAAAGGGCACAAAAAACCACTCCAGAAGGGAAGGAGAGAAGGTCAGGTAAAACAACAATTCTAGCAGCAAAGAATTTTTCATCTCTGTCTGCCATGACTTCATAATACCTCAAAACACTATTAACCACTCTACAGCATGACAACTTTATTTCCCTACCTTCATTTTTTTATTTTGAGGTGCCTAAAGAATTACTTTAAGCAAATTGGTAAGCCCATAAAAGGCACTGACAGCAGCAGCTGGCATCTCAAATGCACTTCTGTTTCCATAGGACGGTTTCATCCAGGATCAGTACCTTTGCAACACTTTGTAGATCTCACAAATTAATCTTAAAAGATGCTGAAAAACTGGGTGGGTTGTATTTTCTGATATACAACCAAAACTGTGCGATAAGAGACCAGGTGGATGTCTAACCTTCTGCTTCAGTCAGCAGTCAGGAGCACACATACCTGAAGAAATAATGCAGAGTATCTGCATGAACAGGAAATAGCTTTTGGATCAGTTACACTCTTTTCAAAACCAGTGTAGCTTCCTATGGATCAAAAATGCATCTGATTAAACACCAAGAGCTGGCAGTACTTTGAGAACCTTCCCTGAGCAGAGACTGTGTCTCTGGCAAAATGGGAGACTGAGAAGTCCTTTTTTCAGTTACCAGCTCTCCTTCTGCAGCAGTTCTATGGCTGCCAATAGAATGTGACTATTATAACAAAAGGAGCAAGGCTGTTATACAAAAATTAAACAAAAGGCAAAGTTAAGACCTTGTACAGTTATGGACTTGCAAGCCAGCACCAGTTAAACACACTTTTGATTTGTTATTATTTCTTATAATTTTGCTACAGAACCAAGGAATAATTCTCACTGTTTTTCTACAGACCTAAGGTTCTGCAAAGCTGACCTATGCAGAATGACCACTGTCACTCTGGTACTATGATACTTCACCAAATGAGTGTCTCCACACCTGCATTCTTACAGACTGGAATCTGCCTCATCCACTACACAGATAACAACATTTACAATACTAGGTGTGCATTTCACATTGCTTCTCTAATTCTGTAAGTTCCTCCCTTACACAAGTAACTCTACTACAGATATTACCTGTTTCCCAACAGAGTTCACAGCTACACAAAGATCTATCTGTAAAAGCTAGACTGCTGGACTGCATACCTATAAACACTGATTATAAGAAAGAAACAGGAAAATCCTTTTTAAGAAGCTTTTAATGGATAAGATCATATTTTCAGAAATTGAACTGGAAATGCAGAATGGTGAGAACTGCAACTCTGAATTTAAATATCCATAATTAAACAGCTACTTCCTTCTATCTGTCAAGTATCTGTGACTAAATTCACTTTTGGCATAATTCCATGGAAAACAACAGGGTTGGTTCAGTTAAGGTACTCAGATAAATACTAAATCAAAATATATTATAAAATATTAGTATCATATGTATTAAAAAATTGAAATAATCATACAGAAAAAACCTGAAATACTGTAAAAGAGAGGAAGAAGATAATCTAGTCTAGCTTGTCATAAACTAGACATCTTCAGAGAACTTCAGAGCTGACTGTTCTGAACAGGTTTTTATTTGTCTTACTTGGATTCTGAAGACGTTCTGCTAAACAAGACACTAAGTACTAGACAAAGAAGGTCTGTGCATTTATTAGCAAAAAACAAATGCAGAATATTTGGAAGAGTTTCAATAGTACATGAAGTCCAGACTTATAACATAAAAACTAACTGAAACCTCAGCTGATCCAAGAGAACATGTCAGATATACAAGTCCTTACAGTAGCTCCATAAGATATCACGTGGAGACAAGCAATAATTCCAGATGTGCTCAATTAGCTGAACATGGCAGAAAGGCAGTAAAATCAAGGAGGTGTCACCCCACTTGTATGTCAGATGTGCTCTCTGGTGGGCACACAGTGGCTGCCAGGACAATGATGCAGCTCAACTTTGTGAAGAGCTGAGGATCTCAGATTTCATTGCAAGAGACTCTCTAGGCTCTGCAACCATTTCCATCTCATGCTCCACCTCATGTTTATGAGAGGACATTAGCAAGTCTCTGATTATCCTTTTGCCCTATCATCTTGAAAAGCCTCAGAAGTGGGCAGAACTAACCCGATGCAAACACCAGCCTCTCTAGCACTGTTCCCACATTTTGTCTTACTCCTTTCAGCTCTGCACTAGCTTTTCTCCCTTGTTTTGTCAGTGTAATGAATGAAGATTGCACTATACTGTTGTTTTACGCTTGCATAGCATTTTGTACTGACACTGCTGCTTCATTTAATTCAAATTACTGAGACTGAAAGGAAGGAAACCTGAACAAAGCATCACTCATGGAGTGACTCTCAGGTCACTCCCCATAACTGGTCTACAAACAAGGTATCCAACTCAGCAAAAGTAACCCTGTGTGTAACAGCAAGTCAACCTTATTTTCAGCACTTGGCTCAAGCAGATGGCACTGCAAGTCGTTCTCATTGTCTACTACAAGGCTCCTGCCATTCAAAATTTATATTCGGGAAAAATAATTACAAGCTAAGAAACTATTCTGATACAGTTTAAAATCTTGTTCTTACACTGGGAGGGATGACTACACCTCGTAATTGAGAGCTCCGAGTCAAAACCATCTTTGATACAACTTTATTCAAGATACTGGCCTGACATGCCAGCCGCTGCCTGGCTTGTAATGCCCACAGCAATATCCCTCAAGAACATGATGCAGTTTGGTACAATATCTTAGGGTGTTTTCTTACAATTGGTAAGTTACTGAAATGAGATCATTTGAAAGAAAGAGAAGATGCACAAAGTAATGACATCATCTTCAGTGACAAGTTTTCATAGCTAACAGTGTGAACAGTCTCCTAGAAGCTATCACTCCTCACTATGCCAAGTTTTAACCTGTTTGTTAACATGGTATTTCACTATTCCCATCACTTCAAACTGTACAGCTGAAGACTATTAAAGACTGTTTCTGAGATCCTGCTTTTCCTAAAAGAAGCTCTGACTACTGCAAGATCAATTTCAGTCACTAGTGTTTGAGCAGCTTCCTTCCTCATGGAACGTGTTGGGGTGTGGCTTTTCATGTAGCAATACCAGAGAGCCCTTTACCTACTGCTGTGTCTGAAGCTGACACAAACCTGAACATCTGTCCCACGCAACACATTTGATAGTATTTTAAATAAGAATAATTAACTGTTTTAGACACTTAAAGCACTAAAACTAAGTCTCGTAAGGACTAATTTGTTTTTTTCCCATACATTTAGAGTGGTTACACAACAATAAACATTTTGCTTGTTTTTGAAGCCTGAAGGAAAATGAGATGGCACGAAGATATTGATTTTAACTCATCACAGTAGACTTAAATCGTTAAAGTTCCTTTATGGGCAGTGAAACATGGCAAAGAGCTAACAAGATGCTGACAGCTTAAAAGACTGCAACAGGTATGAAACAGAACAGGAGCAAATGATTTGTTACATCTGCATCAATCAGGAATAACCTCACTGGTGTACCACTTGAATATATAGAAATGAATGCAAAATGTGACATGCTTGCCTCCAAAAGCCTTGAAAGGACTTCACAGATTTCTACACAAACTCCACTGCAGCGAGAACATGAGGAATAACAGTTCTTGGTTTTGTTGAAGAAAATTGTCTAATCTTTTAATCTTTGAGAAGATTAGAGCTTGTAACTACCACCTGATCAGGATGATGAAATTCTACCAGTGCAATTGATTCCAAAAAAGTGCAAAGCAGAATCAAGCCTTTCATATTTATGAAAAGCATATAACCCTCTGCCATTAGAGCTTCTTCATAAGATTTCTTTTCAGAAGGCGCCAAACCCTTAACATTTGAATCAAAAGAGTAGCAAAAGCAGCAGAAACACATTGGCTGACAAATCGAGAACCCATGTTTTAGCTCATTTTGCTAGGAGCCAGTTACCAGTTGAATTAAAGTAAACATGTTTAAAAGGCATTATAGTAACTACTTTCCTGAGTTCATTGTAGCGTATGTTCTATGGAATCCCGACCCAAGGATCAGAGCATCATACAGCCTTAATTTACATCACAATATAACAAAGAGCTCTTCTTTGAACTGTCGTCTGTACATCAGCTGGACACTTAATTAAACATTTTCCAAAGGACCCTTGTATTCACTACATTTGAGTGGGCTAACAATTCCAGCAACCCAGCTGCAGAAAATCTACTACAGCATCAGAAACATGAAAAATTACAAACATTTTAAAAGCCTGTGATCCCTCCCTAATATCTTTAAAAATTAATTAGGAGCAAAGAGAGAAAATGTGTGTTTATGTCATAAAATCGTCAGACTGACAGATCATAAAGTCGTTGCTTCTGTGCGCCAGCTTGGAATCGAAAACACATTTACTAAATACTTGGTACAACGCTTAATCCTTTAATTTCTCACATCACTTGTACTCAGCTATGAGGTGTTCTGGACTGGATCCCTCGCAAGCAAGGATCTAGAGGGTCAGCTTTTAACAGAAAGGTTGAGGAAGGGGCTAAAAGGAAACGAGAGACAGCTGCAGTGATTGTACTTTCAGAAACAAAAAACTTCAGACACCGAATACTTTCATCCCAGCGAACTTGGCAAAAGCTACTCGAACTGGAGCTGCCCAAAGGCACCACGGGCTCTGGCGCGGAGTTGTAAGGCAATTATGTATAAAAAACCGCTCAGGTCTTTCAGAGAAGGCTGGTCTGGAGCCGCAGGATGCCCAAACCCCCACAGGTTTGCCCAGGCACATCCAGACAGCCCCGGGCCCTGCACACTTACCCCGCTCGCCAGCTCCGTGCCCAGGCAGAGGAGAACCAGCAGCACCAGGACCCTGCAGGGACAGCGAAGGGATCAGAGTCACCGTCAGGGCCGGGAGAAGGATGGCGGCAGGTAGGGGGCGAGCCCCGGCACTCACTGTGCGCCCGGCAGGGCAGGGTCGGGGTCGCGGCCCATCCTCAGCGTCCGGGCGGGAAGTTTTGCGCGGTTCTTCGCGTCGCACCTGAACGGAGCCTGAGGCGCGGTCCCCTCGCGTTCCCCACACAGTCCCGCACCCACCACCGCACCCGCCGAGGTGCCACCAGTGGCCACCTCATACACAGTACTACTTCCGCGGCACAAAATAGTCCGGGGGTCCAGCGGCTGCACTCCCGGAGGTGGAGATGCGGGGCGGGGAAAGGTGGCGCCCGCCCTTCGAGCAGACAAAACTCCGGCTCCTCGTGGGGAGAGAAGTGGGGTGGCGGTTGTGGAGAGTCGCAGCCCCCTCGAAGTGGGGCGCCAACGAGCCCTGACGACCCACCACCCACCTCACCCGCCCGCCCCCACTGCGGATGAATATTGTGACAAGTAGTCCCGGGAGGACTTGAGCCGGGAGAAGCGGGCGAGCGCGGCAGAGAGGCGGGCGAAGGGGTCAGTGTGGGAGACCCTTGCAGGAGTCACGCTGCCCCCTCCCCACCCTGCGTTATGCCTGCGCCGTTGGGCGGCCCCCGCAGCGCCTGAGTGGTGCACGATGGAGCCGCCGCCGCGGCGGTGGAGTTGCAGCTTGGCCGCCGGCTACCCGGTGCTGCTGTTGCTGCTATTATTGGGGTGCTGGGGGCCGGAGGAGGCGGTGGCGGCGGTGAGTGCGGAGCCTCGTGGGGGTTGGCCGGGGCGGAGGGGTGTTGAAGCCGCTCTAGATTCTGAGTTGGGGCGGGAGCCTCAGGCCTGACGGGGTGGGGAGGGCTCCGGCCGCGCCACTCTCAGGTGTGGCGGCCCTTGGGCACAGCGGGCCCCGCGGGGCGCTCGGTCCGGCTCTGTCTCACCCACCTCTCTGGACTGAGCGGGAGGGTGAGGCGGGGGAAGCCCGGGTGAGCTTTGTGTGCTCCGAACTAGCTGCTTCTCCTCGGGACAAAAGAGAGAAAATACCCCCACACGCCTTCCCCCACCCCAAAGGACTTTAGCGAATAGTCGCCCAAGACTTCACCTGCCTCTGAGAACCACACCTGGAGCTGGAGGATGCGGTTGTGGGCTGGGGTTTGCTCGGAGCTGCATTTCTGCCGTGTGTTTCTGCCGTCTAAAAACCCGAACTAAGATGCTGGTGACGATGATAGACCTAAGCAGTGGGGCAGAGGGGACAGAGTAAATGGCCTGGAGTAGACTTTTGTCCCTCTCTTGGGGAGGAGATCCTGTCCCAGTTTCGCTGGAGTGGCTGGGCCTTAAAACTGGAAGGAGGTATAGTTCATCACCAGCTCCTTCTTTTAAAATATTTGACAAACCTCCAGCTGTTATAAGTGGTGACGGTAGCTAAAGTCTCATACTTTCAGTTAGTTTCAGATTTTTACAGCCTTTTCTCTGGCTGTTAACTTTTATAAAGATGTTTACTTGGAAGGGAAGATGGATCCAGTTTTCTGTTGTTCGGGTTTACTCTAAATAGAAAGTCATGTTCCTGTCAGAGGTGCAGAATACATTCCTGCTATAACCCCTGCCTCCAATTTTGTAGTTAGAGCTGACAAAATGGTTTTTTGTCTTGAAATCTCCTTTGAAGTGCATTCCTTTACAGTGAGACTTTGTAGACCTTTCATCTGCCCTATTAAAAAGCAAAGAGCAGCCATAATATACTCCCTTCCTTTTCTGTCTGTCCCATATTACTGTGTCTAGGTGCATACCCAAATGTAAATGATACTGGTGTGCCACCATTGCTTACTGGTTTGCTGAACTGTGTGTGTCCTGACTGTCTATAATATTTATTCTGCTCCTCTGGCAGTACTGCCTCATCCCAGGCTATGTCCTGTAACTTTCAACCCCAAAGAAGGATCTGGTCAGTTCCACTCACAGGACTTGATTGTTTTAGCAGGTGGGAGTTGAAGGTTTGTGTGTATCAGCGTGCATAAACACAAGCAGATTCCTATGTGTGATTGGTGGGAATTTGCAGGGTCTGGGAATTGGACTGTGCTGGGCTGGCCCTGTGGACAGTCCTCTGCATTCAGAGAAATGACAGTGATAAGAGTTCCTGGTTCTTGACACTACCTTATGCAGAAGTCTGTCTTTTAGGATGAATCTCCCTGGAGATTTACTACCCTGCAGTGAGGCAAGATTAACTGATGGCCCATGGGCCAGTAGGGGTGGGGGGAAGAGACACTTCCATTCCAACCTGTGTAAGTCCCACTGACACTGTATCCTAAAGGTCTAATGATTTGTCAATATTTTGTTTTCATGTTCTTGAATCTCCTGTGGTTAGGAGCCTGAATGATGCCGACTTAATGAGGATCAGCATTTTCTTTTTTGTCAGTTACAAGATAATATAGTTAAGAATTATTTGCCAGTGTAGACATCAGAGGGAAATCCCAGTGACCTATTCAATAAAAATAAATTGACAAAATGTAACACTGGAGTAAGGATTGATTTAGTTGCTCAGATTTTATTGTTGAATTTCTGCAGCCCATCATCTAACATTGTTGAGTAGTAGAGTACTTCAGAGCGTGAGAATCAATGAGGTGGAAGGTGATGTCATCACTGTGTGAAGGGATTTCAAGTTACATTTTTTAAAAAAAAGTATTTGTGGTACTCATTCATGAGAGGGTGTGAGTGGATAAAAGGGACAATATTTTTTGTTAATTGCTCTTGTGGTTCTAATATTATTCTCTCTGTGTGTATATATATAAAAGCAACATTTTTTCCCCCTCTCCTAGCCATTTTACATTTGTACTGTGTTAACAGAAAAGTGATTCCAAGTTGTGAATAGAAAACTCAGTTAATTCAAGAACATGGACAGACTAGATCTTGAACTGTGTTAATCTATGGAAACTGCTTCAAGTTAGTGTCTGACTCATGGTTTAGAGAAACTAATGTCCCTTGTACTTAAGATTCTTGGAGTATAAGTAGACTTCAATAACTTTGGGGCTGACAAAAATGAAGTAACTTGTGCGATTTCTGTTTTTCTTTGCTTTCTGTTACACCTTCATGCAAACTGGAGTCACAGGGTTCATTCTGTTCTTGTAACAGTTGTTTAAATGGGGTGAGGCCAGTTGGTGAGATGGGTATAATTTGTGTTGGACTAAAAAATGTATTTATTATTCATGAGAGTTTACTAAGTTGAGTTAGTGTTTTTCCTTTCAGAAATACACCTGCTACCATGTTGTTAGTTACAATGACTGGAATGGTTAATTTGTACATGATGGTCATTTGTTTCTCTTATTTCATTATGGCAGTGGTGGTGGCGATTTCCCATTTCATAACTGGCCGTGCCTCTCTAGTTATAAAAGCTAGATCTATGAAAGCAGAAAGGTATTAATGCTGGCTTTTAGGATTCAAAAAATATTTCATCCTGAAATTCCATGGATGTGTCTTGATTAGTCATGCACAAGACTCTCGTGATTTCATAACATCAAGGCTCAAGCCGTTCTACTTGCAACTTGTCATTCATCATGTGTTCTGACCTTTCATGGCTCTTAGTTTATAAATATATATATTTATATATATCTTTAAGATATATATATAAAGATACATAGCAAAGGTGTATTCTGGCACATGCTGAAATAGAAACAAATCAAAGGAACCCTGATGTAAGAGCCGCTTTGGACCATAATCGGGTTTTGTGGCCACACATGCAAAATCGTTCTGTATCTCACTCAGTAGTTCCACGTGATGGAAATACACTGATAGTGCAGTGGAGACTTCTTGGCTTTAATCTTCCTGGTCATGAATGAATTAATCTAGTCAATGAAAGCCATTATCCAGGTCTGTTTTAAAGTAGGAAGAGATGTTTTCCTAGGACTAGGTGTTAATTTATTTAACAGAAATTGTGAATTTGCATAGTGCTTTTTCTCCTGTGAATAATTAATAGCATTTGCCACAGTGCAGTTTGCTAGTCGATTTACTGGATCACATGGAAAATATTCTATATTAAAAAACAAATCAGTAAGAACATCCCATCAAATCTAACATGTGTTTTCTCTCTGGGACAAATTGTGCTGGGGCATTCAATGAGGATGTAGTCTGTGTTTTTTGCCTTTCACTCACTTAGATTGAAGTGCTTCCTTCTCTAATTGCATTGACTGTGTAAACTTTCCACAGATATCACCACGTAGCAAGATACTTAGATAACACTTGCTCATACATTCTAAGAACAGAATTGCACAAGTGTGCTGAATGGAGAGCAGCCTCTGCCAGTGGTGGCACTACCAGATGTGCTGCTTTGAAAGAAGACACTTTGGGCACACCAGTTTCATGAGGCTGTGTGGACTCTGGAGCAGTATAAACCACCGGTGTCCTTTAGGTTCTTGCTGTGTGCGATGTTTAGCTCTCTGATGTTGACTTTGCTGTGCTACAAACCATCTCTTCTTGAGAATGCCAAAAATAAAACTCGTTCAAAAGTTATCATGCTGGGACCGTTTTAGGGATTCTTATGCAGCATTCTTTGCCCTCCTGTGAAAGGTTAGTGGTGCAATTAAATGTTATTAAATATCATTGATGCCATGCAGCTTCTGAAAAAGAAGTGCTGAGCATCCAGTGCTGGGGTGGAGGAAAAGCTTCAGTGTACTGTGACGCTATCAGCGGAGTAAAGCATAGCTGAGCTTAAAGAGGAAAAGGTCCTGTTAGAAAAAGTGCTTATTCTTAAAATTGCAGTGGTCTCAAGTCTTTCTTGCACAGCTTAAGTCTTTCTTGAAGAACTTGAAAGGAGATGAAAGAAACAAAAACTGGGATGTCACCTTAATTTTGGCAAAGGTCAATCAATATTGGGCAATCAGGTAACTGCAAATGTAACATTTCAGCTTAAAGTTGTTAATGCTTTAGTGTCTCTCTAGAAGTCATGACACTTATACTGTAATGATTAATATATGTATCTTTAAATATGGTGTTGTATGACTTTCATGTATTAAACTCTGTGATGAAACTTCTATGATGTGAGTGGGAGGCTGAACTAAACTTTGAGACCTCTTCCAGCCTAAATTATCCTACAAGTCTAGAGATCTGTGGGAGTACAGTTGCGTTCCCAAGTCTGTTTTCTTGTAAGACAACTTAAATATCCCATAATCAAAAGTAATAGTAGTTATGTATTATGAAACTTCCAACCCATATATAGTTATTTGTTTTCTTAAACACTTTCCAGTTGTGACTCACCTAGAAGTCTTTTCCTAAGCTGTCAGCACAATTTTAGTTTTCTATTATCCTTTTGCGGAGGGTGTTTTATGCAGTGCCTGTGTTTGTGTATTATTCTGTGATAACGGAAAAATATAGTGGCTGTATGGGCAGCGGTGAGTTTTTCACTCTAAGTGAATTGCATTGGGAGCTGGAGGAATTGTGAGGCTGTGGATTCTGTCTGACATTAGCCTTCAAGGCTTTTTGTTATTGTAGCTCTGTTGACGGATGTCAGTCTTTGTCTCCTTCTGCAGTTTGAAGGGGAAGGAAAACTACTGTAGTCTCGTGTGTTTTGTTTCTTTTTACTTAATCTCTACAAAGAATTTGAATGTCAGAGTTGAATTTCAATCCCATTTCCTGGCACTGTAAAAAGGCACCTGTATGCAATACACTTAAACCAGAAGCAGAAGTAAAATGTCTATTATCTACATAGTGATTCTCTTTATTGCAGCATATAGCTAGACCTGAAAAACTGTTCTGCTGCTGTCTGATATGATCCCACTGTGTCAGATAAGCTTTTCTGCTGCTGCTCTGTTGAAACCTCTGCTTTTCCTCCTCTTTCCCCGAGATAAGCAAAGCTCTATTCACTTCCCTGGCTGAAAACAGGCTAGTCAGTCTTTTTGCTAGTGCCTGTATCTGTCAGGACTTTCTGCTGAAACACATTAAATGTGTTGGAAACTCTGTTTGTTCTAGGACTGATTTCAGTTACTGGGCTGGTTAATGCGCTAAATATAAAATTTGGCTTTATTTGGTAACTCTAGTGCTGAAGTGAAGTGACTTGCCAACCCTTGCACTGGGAGAAAGGCAATGAGGTTCAATACCTGTGCTATTTTGGGGTGGATTGGTGGCTTTTTTTTTGACGGGCTCGTGTTTCTACTTAGGTTTTCAGGAACTTGACGTACCTGAGAGGACTGACTTGAGTGGAAGGGCAGACACTTGGAGGTGGTGTCAAAGATGTTGCATTTTATAAACCAAGTAATACCATCTATAGCTGTTAGTTGTGTGGATGGGGAGTCAAAACATTGTGCTCATCTTGTAGCATCTTCCCAAATACAAATTGGGTTTCTTAAGTGTGCGCTGGTAGATGTAGTGATATTTCATACAGCAAGGTGGAATTTCTCTCCCCCTGTGAACAGGAGGGAACAAAATAATTTAGTTTCTTTTGTAAATCAAAACTGAAGAAATATCTGAGCTCTTGATAACAATGTCAGATACTGAATGCTGTTTAAAGTCATTGGTAAGGTGTTCAGAATAGTCAGTTGTCCAGGCTTTGCTTCCAGCTTCTGAACAGGGGAGGCAATCCTTTTCTACTCTGTTGCTTTGTCTGATTAAATGGTATGATGTATAAATCAAGGACTACTTAAAAGAGCAGTGCCAGATGCATTTTTTTTATTCAACTGTGGACTAGTCTCCTACTATTTTAATAACTGTGTTGCCAAGCAAATAAACTTTTATATAAAACAGTTTCTGGAAGTATTTCTTCTTTGTATGTGTTGAAAGGAATTCTGAGATGTATATTTCACCTCTATCCCAAACAATGTTTTCTTGGTAGTTATACTTCCCTACTTTTCCTATTTAACCAACCTAGGAGAATGAAGAATGCTGGTTTTGCTTATATATACTAGACTTTTTGGTATTTCTCCACTACTCTGAAAAATGTCAAGGTTCATAATATAATCAGAATAATTTTTATTACTGTCTGTTCTGATTCCTAGCAATGCTCTTGTATTCTGGGTGAAAATATAACAAGTGTTAGCTTGCCAGCTAAGCATTTGATTTTTACTTTTTTTTAATTTTTGCCTCACCTTGCTCTTGAAATTCCTTGTTAAGGAAGAAGTATATGGACAACTCATCAAGACAGTTCCCAATATGAGTCTATCTACCCAGTACTGCAGTTGTTCTTCAGAAGTAGAGTTTCCTTTCATCCACTTAAATCCTGCAGGTATCCAATAGAGAGGAAGGAATTGACCACCCTGAGCAGTGAACTGCACTCCTTATACATCTTGAATGAAAGCAGCAATTATTAAAAACCACAATTAACTGGCTTCACTTAAAGCAGTGAAAATTAATGTTACCTGCAGGCAAGGCTAGACAAGCCTTCATCTCCTAGAAAATGTGATTCCCTGACAAAAAAATGCCACTGTAAAACAAAGTTTGGGTGAAGTGGCTTATGACCTCAGTTCAAAAACCTTTCTAAATTAATCCTCTCTACGGGGGCAGTGATTTTTCTTTTTCTCGTGTCAACTTTGAGCCAACCTGTTCTACAGAATGACAGCAGAAAGATAAAGTAACATCTAGCTATCCTTCAGACAGTGTGTTCTTGTTATGAATTAAAGAACACTTCAATTTGGTATTGAACCTTGAAGGACAAAGGTGTTCAGAAGGAAAAGGAGAATTCTTCACTGGACTGAAAAAATTAAGAGTTTATATTGGACTTGTTGCATCTAGTCACTGTGTAGTCGGGCATGAAGGCAAATCCGTGAAGCTTCTGCAAACGGTGACTTATTTTTCTTAAGTCATTAAATATTTAAAACAAGGAGAAGATCTAGAGAAGAAAAGTTGCAGGGCTAGAGTGGATGGTTTTATTTGTTTGCTTGATGGTAATCTTAAATTTGAATATTCATTTGGCCCTTTCTTAATGGGGAAAGTGGTGCCATGAAAACCTCTAGAAGCCTCTGCCCAGGCAAACCTGAAAACTTGGACACAAGTGTTTGTGTGACTGGCTTTTTTTAATATTCTTTGACCAAAGTGGAAGTGCTTATGTAGCATCACTTAGTTTTTTTTGATCCAGAATGATTATGGAAACTTGCAATTGAATTGGTGACACTGCTCTGTACATACATGGGCTAAAATCTTGAAAGTATCTTTTATGCTCTGAAAGTGCTGGAGCTCTTGAAGCAATAGTAGTAACAAAGTGTTAAAGTATCTATATCTAAACTATGAATTTTTGTATCCTAAGCGAACCTGGAAAATTCCTCAGCTTTAGGCCTGAATGAGAAAATGCTTGATGACAAGTCTATTCATGCTCTGAAGATGTATTTTTAGCACATCAGCATACTGTACTGAGAAGAGAATAATCAGCCAGGTCTCTGTAAGGAGCTTTACATTGCTGACATGCTACAGAAGTAGTTGTGGAGGAACAGTGCAGCATGACTATGGCAGTGATGAAAATGGTTTAAATTTTTTTCTTTTTGAACAGGTAGACTAAGCAAATGTGTTTAGCACCAGTAATATGATGGATCACTGTGAATGCAGCTTCATTGTGAGCTTTTTCAGTGACCTTTTTGTCTCCATGGCAGAAAAGATATGTTGATAATCTAGGTAGAAACTCCCTATTGAGTGTTGGTAATTAACCTACTGGTTGCTGCAGGATGCAGAGTGTTTAGCACAGACATGCTCTAAATAACACTTGTGGGAGTTGGGATACTCCCTAAAACAGGGTGCCTTGGGGGGATAGTTTCCCTTAGAGAAAGTGACTTTCTGGTTTGGAATGTGTGCAAATGCCAGGGGCTGTTTCTTGTGGCTGCCAAGCTTCACACAGAACTGCACCTTGACTTTTTATAGTACACGAGGATTGTTTCCTACAAATGGATTTCCTCACTTTGTTGTGCTGGAAATGTGTGCACTGCCTGCTCCCGCTGCTTTTAAACTCGACAGTATTTTACTGTCAGCTTGCTTACTGTCTCAGACCTGGTCAAAGAAATCATCTTAATGAGACACTTCCAGGTATTAACTTGCTTCTTGAGTAACCTCCAGAGAGTGACTGATTAAAACAATTTGCTGGAGAAGGGAATAACTGAATTTACATGTGTCAGAACAATGATAGACTTCATGCTGCTGCTGAGGGCTTCATGCCTTCCCTAAGCAAATGGGATTGAACTATTTATTTGCAGAGCACCCATTGAATGTGACACTTTGCTCACAAGTTTTAGGAGGATTTCATCCCTTTGCTTTCAGAAAAGAATACTTGAGTATCTTTACTGAGGTACTATCTGGTAGTACATTGTTTATTCAAGCACAGGGTTTTTTCTATTACTGAACCTCTCAGGAGGAATGCTCCAGTATGAAATACTCCAGTATGACTTTCATAGGACCATCATAGGATCATAGGATGTTAGGGGTTGGAAGGGACCCAAGAGATCATCGAGTCCAACCCCCCTGCCGCAGCAGGACAAAACTGTCTAACACAGATCACAGAGGAACNTGCTGGACACACTCCTCCTAATACACCCCAGGATCCCATTGGCCTTCTTGGCCACCAGGGCACATTGCTGTGCCATGGTTAACCTGTTGTCCACCAGGACCCCCAGGTCCCTCTCCACAGGACTGCTTTCCAGTAGATCACCTCCCAGCCTGTACTGGTGGAGTTTGTTATTCCTCCCCAGATGCAGGACTCTGCACTTGTCCCTGTTCTTTCTTAAAAATATTTTTCATGGAGGGAATAGACATAATGCAGAAGAAATTATAAAGGCAGCTCTTAGCTGCTCTTTGAAACAAAAATACAAAGTGTGTTTCTTTCCCTCCACACTCCCTTTCTCTAGAACCAGTCAGATCTATTTTGCTTTTCCTACTGCTGATACAATGTTACTCATTTTTTTAAAGACTTGTTGGTTTTTCAGTGCTTTTTGTAAAGATCTTATCTTTGTCCCTTTTAGCTAGTTCTCTGGCATAAGTTCAGAATTTTAACGTCTGACAACTGTGACTTCTCAGGGTGTGTCTTCTGTTTAGCAATGATTGGTGCAACCCAAGTGTAATGAATCTCGGCACAAGGTAATTTGTAGCCTCTAGATGCAATTTCTCTGTGCAAGGGAATTAAATTTATTTCTTCTAATCAAGTTTGAATATCTAATTCTAAGATATGTGCCTGCTAGATAAAATCTGTTAGCAGTAGCCTGCAGCCGTCTCTTCCAGAATTTTAAAGGCAGTAAAATGCTTTCAGGCCACTTTTTGCTTCGCTCCTGTGTAGCAGTCTGTGAGAAGTTACTATTGTGATCCTCTGTATCACTGTAAAGCTGCTTTTTGACATCAAGATGCATCATGATGTGAAACAACTCACTTGAAGTGGCAGGGCTCTAAAGAGACCCTGAGTTCTAGGGATCATGTAGCCAGTACATGAGTAAGTGAATTTGAGAAACTGATACTGAGTGCTGCTGAAGTCGGGCTTTTGAGTTGTTCAACGTGCATCTGGCAGCTCCCACTAAATATTCAGCTTTTGTAATTTTCAGGAATTTCTGAACTCATGTGAGTAAAAAAAAAAAAAAAAGAGAAGGGCCTCCCAATGCATTGGGTCCTGATGCTCTGTTCTTCAGGGAGCGCCTCTGATTTACAAGGTTAGGACAAGGACTTTGTCCTCGTTGCTTCGTTGTTTAACTTGTCCTTCTTCAGTGCCCATTTATCAACTTTGATTACCTGAGGCTGGAGTGTAACTTTGTATTAGCATTGAGCAATGCAGAGATGGTGCAGCCCATCGTACTGTCTGCAAGTATTAAAATGGGTGTACGAAGTACGAGGCTACAGGCATAAACAAATGATAAAACAGCTTTTGCTAGGAGGACCTTGGAGCGATGATACTTGGTCCAAGAACTGAAGGTGAATGGAGCTGATAATTGCCTCCACCATAAAAAAGTCCCCCAGACACCCACCCAGCCCTAAGTGAGTTAGGTCTTGTTCTGACAGTTAGGAGGGTGTGTACAGCTTCAGATAATATCTTGGTGCAATATCACTGTGCACAGTCTCTATTCTTAGCACGTGTAATTGCTTAATCTTTGGTATTAATTCAGTGCTTTCAGTAGTTTCAAGAGAAACCCCAACAGGGCTGGATTAATCTGAAATGCTCTACTCCAAGGAAGTAATGAATGTTAGTGTTTGTGTGGTCTAAAGGTGCAGTTCTCAGTGACGAATGACTGACAACCTTTAATGGGACTCGGTAACTGAAGCCTCCTCTGTTGTATGTTGTATGGATGATGGTGAGGAACTGGACACTGTTGTGGGGAATTACTTTGGAGCCTGCATCTTGATTCCGTTTCCTTAACCAGGAAAGGAATAAGATAGTTGTAACGCCACTCATTCTTGCAGTCTAAGACCTGTCTTGCTGCAATATTGGAGGTTTGTAAGCCAAGCTGACAGGTCTAGGTTTGTGTTACATTTGGACGTGATTATAGAAAGGGGCAACAGCTAACACCTGTTGCCTGGGAAAGGTCCTAAATGAGTAGTAAATATTAACCTGTAATGAGTACCATATGGTGGTACTTATTTGCAGCTGGAAAAAATCAGGGAGCCTCAAGAGGGTAGTGATTAGAGACTGTGTAAAATTCAAGTAAAACTGAGACTTCCTGAGAAGCAAAGTGCCTTTCTGTATGCTGCCATGCCAGGTACTTAATGCTTGTGCCTCAGTACTGGTGCTACTTGCTGAAATGTGTAACTGGGCAGGCAAAGACAAGAGCAAGCTTCAATGAAACCATTCCTCTAATTTGCTGTACTCATTTAGGGTGCTTTATTGGGATCTGTATAAAGGCTAGAGGATGGTTTCCTTTGTGCTCAGCATTTAGAACTGTATGAACAGCAGTGAAGTGTGAATTGCTTAGAGGTGGTATGAAACTTATCCATCTCCAAAGCATCCCATTCCATAACTGAAAAGCCAGTTTGTTAAGGCTACTTATCTAAGGGAGAAGAGGAAGGTATGATGTTTGGCATCTGTCAGTTCATGAACTTGGAGATGACTAGAGGACCACCTGGTAGATTACACTTTGTCTGCAGTGCTCACTGCTTGCCAAAAGGTGTATTTGCCAAATCGAAACACAGATGAGCTTTAAGATGTTGCCTGTGGATGGTAGCAGAAAGGTAGTGCTGAGCCTGAGCTCCTATTAAGCAGACTTTGCAAATTTGTTGCAGCGTGATGTGGAGTTGTTTGGAAATTCCTGTTCATTAGGGAAGGAGTAAAAGTATTTGGCCTCTCAAATCCTTTGAGTTTTACTTTTGGAAAAGCTTATGATAAGGGCAGTGGAGCTTGATACGATTATTTTGCTTTCTGTGTGTCCACTTGATAAAAAGTACTACACTGAAGCCCCTGCTGTGTCTAAGACTAACTGACCACAGAAATGTGAGTTCTCAATGGTGAGAAACGTCAATGTCTTTTTCCTTGCCTACACTCAAGTGCAAAGCTGGCAGCCCTTGTTATGACAGTGTGGCAACAATTACTTTCAGAGATGGAAGAACCTAGAAAATGAGCGATTGTGTAACTTGGGAGGTTAAAAACTGCTTGTGTGTAAGCTGCATCTTACTGACTTCCAGCCTCTCATGGGCTTGCTAGGGGTGAGTCCTTCCCATCTTTTCTGTTTCTAGAGGCAATGGTCAGCAGGCCAGATGTTTGCCAGTTGTGTAGCAGGAGCAGCTGCTGCATGGCGTGTCGCTCACCTGCAAAATCTGTAGCTGTATGCTTTTATAAGTCTTGTCTGACCATTTTTTTGGGAGCTTCCAGGGAGACATCTTTACGGGCAAGTAGTTGCAGCTTGGGGATGAGTGAAAGTTAAACAAGCTTTGCGGTGCTAATCCAGTAAATATTGAGTCCAAAAGTTGCTTGTGGTTAGACTGTCGGTTGGTCTAAGGGAAGATCTATTGCTGCAAATACTGCCTTTATTTTAGCTAGAAGCTGCTGTAAAGATAACTGTTCCAGAGAAGCGTGTTAAAAGGCTGTCATGTCTTTGGTTTAAAGCAGTAAAATCCCATATCCTTTTAGTGCAAAGAAAAATTCAATCCTCTTTAGAAAAGAGCTCACATCTGCATCCTGCCATGCAATGCTTTTAACAGAAATAGTTGCTTAGAGTCTTGCATATTTTAAAAGGTAGTTATGGCAAGAGTCTCTTGCTTGCTTTTTTTCCTTTTTTGACAAAAGTAACCCTTTAATTCTAGGCAAATTATAGTAACTGTGTACTGAGAGAATTTATTGATCTATAAACTTTCTGGATAATCAGAAAAGCTGTTTGGGGTGTGGTAACTAGTTTTAGTGGGTCTTTAATTTTTCTTGTTAATGCTTTAAGTCTTGGTGTCTAAATAGCAACCAACCTAGTGCTCCCTCTTAAGAGGAAAAATAAGGGTTGTTTGTCCATCAGATGTCTCAGAATCTGTTTTTTAATCTGCCTCTGTTCTCATTCACGATAGCCAGAGCTGTGGCTACTACAGCTAAGAGTTTCCTCTGCAAGTCTGAACAGAACTTGCATTGTGCAGACTTCAAAGACAGTGCCCCAAGGTGTAATGGGTTAAATTACATGTCTGAAGTTCCCTTACCTTAATAAAAATTGGTCAAGAACTTTTGCAAATGTGTTCTGATTCTCACATTTTACACGATGAAACATTTTCAGAGGATCTACTAAACTGAGGAAGACAAGTACTTAACACTTTATTACATGTTCTTTTAAATTCTAATTAAAGTTTTAAGTTTTGTTTCAGTAACTCTTTAGAAACATTACTGAGGACAGAAGTGACAACAGAATGGCTATCCAAATTACAGAGTAATTGTAATGGCTTTACTGCCATAGTTGGCTTTTCACAGATTTGAGTCTCAAATGATCCGCAGACTTGTATTCTTGTTAAGCCTGAAGAGCACATGTGTGAAATCATAATTAGAACTCTCAATAGCTGCTTTAACTGTCGCATCCCCTCTAAACTTTTTGTTTCATGGTAATGTTTGTCCAGATAAGTGAAAGGAAACTCACCTTGCTCGAGATAAATGGTGAAGTCTTTGACCTGAGTGAGCAGTAAATCCTTAGCCAGATAGCCATGCAGGTGTTTTGTTACACACATCTTGGCACGCCAATGTTGTTGAGGACCACCACCAAAATAAAGCTTTATCTTTGTCTGCTTGGAACTGAAAGACTGAATTGCTTTTCCATTATAGGCAGGGCTCCAAATAATTTCACTTGAGACTTCTGTGTGGTTTCAGCAGCAGGAATAGTCTAGTCTTCCTCTTAGAACTAATGGATTTATAACTGATGCTTTTCTATCTGTTGAATTTGCTGATGAGTGAGTTTCTGGCAGAGGACCCAGCCTTTATATAGGTAGAATTAGCCAATATTTATGTTCTTTTTGTTTCATTAATATGTTGTGTTCCTGAGTGGTGTTTGAGTGCAGGGGGTGGTATTTGTAGGGTTTAGGCAACTCCTGTAGCAGCTAGAACATCTGTGTGAGGAGCAGCATTTCTCTGTGTATAAGCTTTAGTCTAGGAGTAGGTTCCACAGTTGTCCAACAACTAGTTGCAGTACCGCTGTGAAAATTTTCTACAAACTTTAAATTGTGAACAAGTGGGAATAAATAAAATGTTGCAATTCGCCTTTGGAATTTGCAATTTCCACTGTTTCATGAACTACTAGTGGTTTGGTTCAGCTCTGTCAGGATGCAGGACTCTATTTCACTCAGCTTTTTTTTTTTTCTTTGCTTACCAAAGAAAGTAGTTCTATTGCCTGATTAGTACTGCCCGATTAGCTTACTAACAGGAATAGCTGCTCATGCAATATTGGTCAATACTCAAGGGAGATGCTTGAGGTGCTTGACAATACAAAGCTTAATACAAAGAGTACTTGCTCCTAATAGTAGATTTTATAGTGTTTGGAAGGAAAGGAAAGAATAAAGCCTGAAGTATTTAGTCTGTTCATCCTAAGAATGAGTACACCTTTGAGTAGTGCTAAATTGTTGCTTGAGTAGCTGTAAGGTTAATCTTACTGTATGTAGTAGCCTTGTAGAAACAGCAAACATATGTGTGGAATTTGACTAGAGGTTTCAGGACTAGTTCCTCTTCGACCTTTCTAGTGGATTAGAAGTTTAGTAAAACTCAACTACTGAAAGGCTTGGCTGTTACATGTACTAGAATAAATCCTAGTGAAGAACTGAAAGTTTTCAAAGGCACCGTATTTATTCATCTCTGGTCTTCTGTAAGAAGCAGTAGCTCTTTCTCATGATTATTAATTACTCAAGCTCTGTAAATGGCTGGCTTCTCCACTCATCCCCATTAAAGTACTGTTAAACTCATCTCTGTTCAAGTACTTTGCATTAGTACTTAAATAATGTATTACTTTAGTTTGTGGGTTTAGAGACTGTAACAAACCTGTGGCCAAGAGTAAGAAGTGACTGATTTCAAGTATGTACTGTTTGTTTTTGAGTTTGAAGGAAAAAAAAAAGTCCCCCATTCTGGTTGTGGCATAAAGCAGTTTTCCTCAGTCCATGTAAGACACAAAAGACTGGGCTTGTTCTGGAAGAATTATCCTTTGACCAGTAAACCAATACCATCCCTCCTTTTATACACTAATGAAAAGAACTTGCTCTGCACACATGGCCTCAATGGAGTAGAGGCTGTCAGGAACATCCAGTGAAAGGATTAGCTAAACTCTAATAGATTAATTAAATCCCTTGATTGTGTGAAGAAAGTGGGAATGATAGTGAATTCATCTCTCTACAGGTGGGAGTGGGGTGAGGCAGTAGGAATACAGCAGGTAAGATGCAAATCTGAGTAATTTTGGCCTTGATCTTGAAGGCTGCCTCAGTTCTTTATCTCTTGTGTAGCTGAAAACTGATAGATTTTAATAGGTGTGGAGACCAGCTCCTTATGATCGAGCCATATGTCACTTTTCCATTCAGGTTCTTAACACCTTGTCTGTCTCACACAAGACAGGGTGTCCTGCTGACCAGTGCTGGGAACTGAGTGACTGCTGAAGGTTTCTGGCTGCCTAATACAAGGCAGTTGGCTTGTTGAGTTGTCAACCTGTCACAAACATACCAAGTGTCACTCAGACTCCAAACATCAGTGGAACTAACTTTCCACACCTGAGAACTCACAAGTCATCTAACTTTCAGAGCCAGTGATGGTTAAACTATATATACTACTCATTATAACCATCTAAATTTTTCTCTTAGTGTAGATTTTCAAATGCTTGAAATGTTGTATCTGTTCTTTTGAGGTGTAGGCGACTTGGCACTTGTGTGCAGGAGAAGTTCCATGTGTTGCTACACTTTATACAGAGCCTAGATTTTCTCTTAATTAAGATGAGGTCCAGAATTAATTTTGTGCCTTCAGCAATGTCAATCCTGTGGCTGCTCAGTGGCTTTCAAACTTCTGCTATCTTGTTATGCAGAGTATGTTCTCCTGTAGCACAATTATTGTACTTTGCTTGCTTTCCCAAGTGAAGAAAGACCTTGAGATTATTGAAAAGCCTAAACAAGGAGAAAGTTTTCACTTGGAATAGCTTGTTAAGCGCTTTTTTGGCTGTGCCAACATGTTTTACTTTGGTTTTTTCCAAGGTGTACTGCAATATGACCTGTTAGTGGTGAGAGTTGATCGTGATGTGGTACAAATTCTCAGGGCTTTTTCCTCTTCAAACTCTTTTGTTTAAAGAAAAAAAACTCAAACCTGAATTTGGTCAGGGTGTGAGTTGATGCAAACAAGAAACACAAGCTGCCAAAATATGGCTTTTGTACAGGAAGATAAGTGACTGCGGAGGCAGTGCTCCGTGATAAGCTTGTGGGTGAATAGATCTTCCCAGGATTTAAGCCAAAAGTTACTAGCAGCTGATTACAGTGGATATCTGAAGAGTTTTCTGGTTAGACTTCTTTAAGCTTCCCTTTACTGTTGTCTAGGGAGGACTGGGTTCCTTTCCTGCAGGTAATACATCTGGACTGAATATCCAAACCATCTGTCAAAAAGCATTCAAACCTGACTTTATAGGACAGGCTCACTCTGCATGTTAAGAGCTTGCTCAAAGTGTAAGGAATCCAGTCTGAATGCATAAATTACTTGGGGAGACAGTCATAGCTTTAAAAAACTCTACTAAACTATATTGAATACAGAAAAGCAGTTTTTACCTTTTTAAACTACAAGCAGAATAAGAGAAGTGCTTTCCTCTACTTTATACAGGAAGTTCTAGACTCATCTTGAAGCCAGTGGTTTGGTTTGCTGCAGAACTTTTTCAGCATGGAATCTACCTTTATTTGTTGCCAACATTTGCAGGACAGTGCTTCTTTGTCAGCTCTTTCAAAATCAGCGGAAGTAAGTCTTTCGCTCTAAAAAAACAAGCTGACATAGTGGTCACATCTCTCGTTGTGTTATGTTGGGATGTGCTGGGTGTATGGAGAAATGCTGGGACTTGAGAGGATAAAAAAACTCAAAGAGAGGGGGTGAATCTTAAGTCTGTCATCTTACCACTTGGGAGGGTGAAGTACAGATGGAGCCAGGCTCCCTCTCATTCTGTGTAGGCTAAGAGTTAATGGTTGCAAGTTGCAGTGTGGGGAATTCTGAGATGTTGAAGAAATGAGGGAGGAAAGCTTCACCACAAAGTCAGACACCAGTTCAGTGGCCTAAAGAGACTATGGGACCCCCACTGCTGTAGCTCTTATGTGCAACTGAGCAATCGTCCATTGTACTTTCTGTGTGTTTTATCACCCATGTGTATTTTACCAATGCACAGCTTCTGGTAGTTTTTCATGAGTACTGATTTTTATTTTTTTCCCCCCTCCCTTTACCTCTTGGAAGCAGCAGGTATTTCCAGGGAGCTCTCGCTATGCTGCCCTTGTAGTGAGAAACTCGTTTCTCACAGCAAACTAGGTAACTCACTGTTTCTTTGCCAGGCTTGCACTGTGAGGCAAGGGAATACTGTATGTGACTAAGGTTAATCCATTTTAAATGAGGCTTTATTAGCAAGACTAATAGTAAAACTAGTTCACAAGAAACTTGATGTTTTTCAAAATCCACTTTTAAAAGTGAAAAGCGTCTTATACCAAATTTGCAGGGTAACTTGAAGTGGAACACCAGAAGGGTGCCCAGCCGAGCACCTTCCTCCAAACAAGGTCAGCCTTGAAAACAGACCAGGCTACTCATTGCTTGGCCCAGTCTGAAGAACTTCAGGAAATGACTCAATAAACTCCTTTCAACTAAGGATTTGGAGTTTTCATAGACATCAAATCAATAAACTGATTGCAGAAGCCAAATGGGATATTTGGAGAAGTGATGCCTCAGCCATGTCATGCAGCACTATTGCTGTGCTTAACTCTAGGCTCTGCCTTTTTAATGCTTTAGTTGATGCTGGTTTTTATAGCTCCAGGTGAATTAAGCTACTTGTGTGTTTTCAGTCTGATGCAGGTAGTGTGTTTAGGCTGAGAGCCAGGACTTTCCTAATGCCAGGTAGGTGATGGGTTGTCTCCAAATGCTGCTGTGATAATGAAGACTAGAAATCAAGCGTGGGTGTAGTTTAGATCTGACACCAACCGGCTTTATTGACATTTGTACATAATGTTCTCTGTAGATTACTCAGGGGGAGGATTCCAGATGCCCAGCTCTTGAAACTTTTCTAAAGTGTGTGCAGCTTTCAAAAGAAGTTAAACCTTGAAGTTACACACCCTAGAGTATCGTTTGATGTGTCACATACTTTTTAACTGTAAAAAAAATTAGCATATGTATTGTGTAGAAAACAAACTATAAAACCCCTTCATATTTGAGAATCTGACTTTGCTAAGCACAGCTGCTCATCTCTAAAAGCAACGCTAAGCTCTAATGACTGTCCCATGTTGGGGTGGGGGTGAAAAAGTATAAATTAAGCAAATGCGGTGTGGAAAAAGTTACCCAACTTGGATCTCTTTTGGGAATCAAGCTTCTGTGTCTCTCCTCACTCCTTAGTCACTCCATGATAAAGACTATTGTAGCTGACTTTTCATTGAGTGTGAACACAACTAGATGAACTCTAGGGCTTTGTAATTAACCTTTGTCAGTAGCTGAGGTGTGGAGGGAATAACTAAAAGTAGTAAGTACTCTTCCAATGCTGTCACGAATGCACTCCTAGAGTTGTGAGTGTGTAAGCTTTGGGTTTGAACTCGTGTGCAAAACCTGACATCTTCTGGTGGAACCCGTAATTGCCCTTTTGGCCACAGGTGTTTCATGGGACATGCCCTAGAATGAGTGGTGATTAAGAATCCATTTTAAACTCTCAAATGTCCAGGTGAACAGTACCTGTGATACACTCAGGTACCAGTGTAGCAAATAAAGGCGATTGCACATTGTTAAACATATCTGCTTTGGACATGTGTAATGGCTAAGTGACAAAACTTGCAGGCTTATTCTTTGTAATAGTATTAAAGACTTCATACAGTCTTATGATTGTTAAAAACCTCTTTTTAATTTGTCTTCTGTCTTTTAAAGGCTTGCCATGGGTGTACATCTATATCCAAGTGTGACTGCAGTGGAGTAAAAGGTGAAAAGGTAAGTATTCATTTTTTTTTTACTTGCTGCCAGGGCAACACAGAAAGTGCCGAGCCTTCTGCCAGCTTTAGGCAGCTAAAGCTTATGGATGACAACCTTTTGTTTTTTATGGGTTTTTTTTCCTTGACTGTAGCTTGGGTGTGCCCCAAATGGCCTAGCTGTTACAATTTCAGAGACTGAGTCAGAGCAGCTGGTCCATCTGATGGTGTAAAGGACTTAGAATCACAGCATCATTAGGGATTGGAAAGGACCTCGACAGATCTAGTCCAATCCCCCTGACACAGCAGGATCTCCTAAAGTCAGTCAGGGACCACAGGATCATCCAGTTCTAACTCCCCTGCCATGGGCAGAGACACCCCATAGGGACTTCCTATTAGCCTTCTCTCAAGAATTGGAAGCGCTGAAGCAAAGTTGTGGAGGTGTGTGAAAGGCACACAGTCTGGTCAAACAGACAAAATTCCTGTATATGCAAAGGTCTGCCCATGCTAGTTAGCATGCCATGGTAGTAATGCTTCAAGTGGAAATTTAAAGCTGGAATGAGTGTGGGTTGCTTTTCCACACGCCTTGCCTGCTCACAAGTAGGTGACACTTAGTAACATGCTCTGAATTTGCACTTTCTTACCTCATCGTGTGTGTAGCTGTGCAATAAGATTGCCACAGCTGGATTGTGGAAGTGACAGAGTTTAGATGCTACTTTCCCAATATACATAGCTGCTACCCAGGTAAGCAGGTAGTTATTGGCCAAACATTTATTTTTGAGTCAAGCAGAGTAAAAGCTGTCTCAAACTCAAAAAATAATCCCCTATGCTTCCTTCAGTGCAAATTTAGGGCTGCCCAGACAGTATCCTAAGGCTGAGAGGTGCAAGTTGACATCTCTGAGCTTTCTTGCTTCCAGTATCACTGCCTAAGCTGTGTGGTACTTTGTGTTTCTAGAACAACTAAGAAAAAATGACAGAATTTTTTTCTTTGAGGAAACAGCAGGTACCCAGCACTACTTATAGTTATGCTACAGTATATAGTCACTACTCACCTGAGCTGAGCCTTTTCTCAAGTGTGGGAGCCTAGCTGTAGGTAAACCATATTTAAACAGTTGCTGTGTAGCTGCCCTCATCACAGGGAATGAATGATCACTGCTATGGGGAGATACATCCACTCAGTTCTGTAAGCAGCTTGCTTGAGATATGTTGGAGATAGCTTAAAGCAGGCTTATCAAACTGTTATCATTTCACATCTTTATCAAACCATTTACTTTATCTTAGCAAGGTAGGTGATTTTTGTCATTGCATTAACAAGCCTAACCTCAAATGATCTCAAGTAATGTAAAATAAAAAGGAAAGGCACTGTACTGGCACTATAATGTGCTTACACAGAATTTTGCTATTTGGCTGTGGTTAAACAAGGCAGATGTCCAAAAATTCAGACTAATTCTTGGTGCCACACCTGCCATCTGGATAGCTCCAGACAGATGAGGTCATTCCTTGGCATTTACTTCCTTGTAGTTCACAGAGTATAATCCCCATTTACCTACCTAGTGAGGAACAGTATCCCTTGACAGCAAGCTGAGTTATCCAAAACAAAAACCTGGCTGATGTGTTCCTACAGGATGTTCAAATGCAGGGGGCCAAACCAGATGTATCCTAACACTGATGATGTTGCTCTGTTACACTGTTCCAGGTGTAGTTTGAAGGCACTTAAGCATTAGGCTCACATTGCCAATACAATTAGAAAGGGTCTCCAAAGTTTTACTTCTGTAATCCTTTGTATGGGCTAGTTAGAGCTATTTTGTGAATTCAGGGAGCAAATGGGTTTTGTATGACAGAGTAGAGAAGGTGAATCTAGAAACAAGTCTTCTGGCTTTCTAAGTAAAATCAAGTTAGTGATTGGACTTTGTATTCTTAAGTTTTTTCCAACCTAACTCATCTAAGTAATTATTTTTTCCAGTAATTTGGTTGTCCCTATGCTACAGTTATACATGGAGGGACCATGACCCACTCAATACGTTCCAGTACTTCAGTACTATTTCATGAGATTGAGATTGTCACCTAAACTTCGGTAAAGAATAACTTGGAACTGTTTGTTTGGAGTCAGAGGGGGATTTTTATCCAAAACCAGTCAACAACTGGAGCATATGAGCTTTGTTCAAGATCAGGTTCTCAACTGACATGTGTTGTGAGTTTTGCTTCTGCTACTTCAGACTATCCTTGCCAGTTACTAGGGAGAGCTGCACAAGACACTTCCACGTTTAGTTTCCAGCCTCTGGCTTCTACTGTAGGGGAATTATAGCAAGTCCTCAGCAGAAGACTGAGAAGCTTGATAATCTTTTGTGAAAAGGGAATGGAGGGGTGGGGGAACCAAAACCCTCCAGTAAAGCAAGATTCATATGAGGTGAAATGTTTGTTTAATGGTAGTGCATCTTCCTGGAAAAATCATAGAGGGATGTAAATTAATCAAAATGTAACCTTTTTAAAAAAATACTAAAACACATCAAGGAAACAAGGGTTTGCCAAAGGGCTTTCAGTGGTGGGTTTTTCTTAAAACAGCCCTTCCAAAGCCTGTAGACCATCATGTATGTGATGTAAAGAAGCAACGAAAAGCTAAGTGTGATGTGTTGCTAGTGGAACTGGTCTGATCATATATGCACACACCTCATTACATTAGCTGCCCTATAATTATACAAAGCCCTCAGTATTTGATGCAGTAATGGATTCATCAGTTCAGTCCTCTGGAATCACATGAGTTGTCTGGCACTGATATCTGTAAGACTTTCTCATAAATTCTTTGGTTTGTGGCTGTGTTGGAGTTTTTACAGACTTAGAGGAATTGCTCTCACTTAGCACTGGAAGAGAAGCGCGTAATTGCCCTTCACTTCAGGAACTGGATGGTAATTGTGTTCTAAATAAATATTAATTGGCAGTTCAACTTGCTTTAATGTTTGAAGGCTGGTTCATGAGTTAAAGCTTGCCTAAAGAAATAAACACGGTAGCCACTGCTCATGCAGCTGTTCCTAGCATGAACCAGTAAGACTTGCAGATTATTGGGCTGATCTTACCTCAGTTGGAAACAAGGTCTGAAGATGCTGACAAGTTCAGCCCTACAGAGACTGGGGAGGAGAAGGAAGAGGTTGGGAATGGATCTCGCCTGCTCCAGCTGATGACAGCCAGCGGCTACAGAAAGCTGCAGGCAGCTTAGTGACTAAGAAGGAATGGCATTTACCGCAAGACTAGCATGGATTTGCTTCACAACAGGAGTATGTGCTGCTGCCAGAGGCTTTAACAGCTTCTCTTAGCCAGGTATTCCTCTTTCTGCTCTGGGGCTTGTGGGGCTGTGTTCAGAGCTGTCAGTGAACTGATCTCACTGAAAGCAAGTTTCTCTAGAAGCTAGGTTAGCTGGGCCTGGACAGTGCCTTTATGTTGCAGCACAACTATTGGTGTAACCATGGTAGAAACATGTGGTTTAAGGTGGGAGGGACCATGTTTTTCACAGCACTGAGGACACTATCCCCCCCTCCCCTTCCTCCCCTCACAAATAACTGCACATTCATTATGGTATTGTTGCTCAGCAGGACTTTAATTAAAGTTAAGTCTTTCAAATTAAGCTTAAAAAAAATTAGCAACCTATTCTTTAGTTACTACCTATGGTTAGTCCATACTCTTTTAAAGGAGAGCTTCTGAAGGTGCTGGGCTTGTGACTCAGTGTAAGGGGTGCAACTCTAAAGACTCAGCTAGGTTCAAGTTTTCAATACATGATCATGTAAAAGCTCAGTGCCTGGGACTGTGACAAGAACAGCAAGTAACAGCTGACTTCTGAAGTAATTTAAGATGCTTTACCTTTGTATGCAGGTGCAAGAACTTTCCACCCCTTACAAAGGAAGAATCTTATCTCTGAATATGTGTTCTTGGAGCTCCCAGTCTCAGAAGAAAATAATCAGAATATGTCATCAAGATCCCTATTCCCTTCTCTCTTTATCACAATAAAATTCAGATGTGACCCAAGCTCAGTTTTTCTTTTCACTGTTGCATACAAATTGCTGAGAAATAATTAAAAATTGAGTTTAATCTTTGTCAAGAATAATTACGTGATTGCTGTTCGCTTCACTAATGTTGGCCTGAACTGCACTAAAACAGTCTTATGTTCTGAAAGGTTTACGACCCTGCCAAGTGAGTACTGACCATTACACCTTGGCTGTTTCTTCTTACAGAAGTCACAGCCCATATTCTGAGGGAAAATTGATGCATTTTGAGGTATATGGGTTGTGTCAGGGGACTCGCTTGTCGTGTTAAACCACATCTGCAGTTGCTGTTTGTGGCTGATTGATGTGTTTGTTTTGAATGAGGTCTTTGATTAGACAATTCTGTATTTCTAATTCTGATAAGTTATTCCTCTTCAAGTTGAAGGCTACTTTATGTTGACTAGTATTGAAATCTAACAGCTGTTAGTTTCTCCCTGTTCCTTAGAAAAGGAAAGAAGTTTTGTTTCCTCCTTTCTTCTACGCTGTGCATTTTTACACATTACTCCAGATGCCTGTGAACCTAGCTTTAAGTAGTGACCCATAGCTAACTGTCCTTAGACTCTTTCTGGTGCTTACTGTTCACATAGTAAGGGCAGGAGCAAGCATGTACCGTTTGCCAAGTGTTGTAGCCAGGCTCTTACATGTGTTCCAGAACTGAAATGGATGGTCTAACCACTGTGTTTTTGAATTTAAAAATATGGAAAAATAAAGTCTTTTTCCATGAGTGTCACATCTGTGTAAATAAGTACCCTGGTTTCTCTCCCTGTAGTATCTGTTTATAAATATTTAGGTTTTGGGGAGGAAATCTGAGAGAAGGAGTTTACTTATACAGGCTTTAAAAGTGCATCTATCCCTGATTTCTTAAACACTTGGGACCTCCTGTTAGAGTACGTGGAATGATGTCAAATATTTATCTGTGTGTAACTGATTGTCTTGCTACAGCTTAATGTTAGTGTTTCCCACTTTTTTTTACCTCCTGGTCTTCCAAGCAACAGTCATGTTGAAGCTTATGAGCTAGTGGTTTTGCCACATCTGTGTGAGCTAACTGAAGGTGATTGCTCTGCCAGCTACTCTGGGTTTAGCACTAAATGAGATCAGTATCTGACTCCTCACCTGTTCACCAGGGAAATGATGGTTTGCAGCTGACACATCTTTACTCTGCTATGAAAATAATCCTGTACTTTTGGAACTGGAAGATGAGTTCCCAGTTGATTTTAAACCCTTCCTTAGTTTTATTTCTTTATAGCTTCTAATCTGAAACAAGAAGTATCCAGACTTCCTCAGCTCTTTCTGGGCAAGCAAAACTGGCTGGTGACTGTCCGTTTTGCTTCTGTACGAAAACAGAGTGTAAGCTCCCTGGTTTATGCAAGCGAGTGCAATGGGGAAAGACTGGAGACAGAAACAATGTCTGAAAGTGCTCTCACTTAAGGAATCCTAAATGAAGTAGAAGACAAGTATAAAAATCCACCCACATCTGTATTCTGGAGAACTGCATCAGCTTGGTTTCTCCCCCTGTTCAACTTGCTAAAACATTGACCAGGGGTTTTTTTGATCAAACATAGCGATTATAGTGCAGCGTTTCCTCTGTGATTGTTTTGATAGCGTTCACTCAGGAAGCATCTGATGTAATCCCTCAGCTGTCCCCAAACACAGTCCTTCAAATCATCTGATCACTCTTGGGGGTAATTTGCTGGTAAACTCCACAGGAGTTGCCCTGGCAGTAGTTTGGTCTTGTAAGGCTCTCGCTGTCACTTCTCACTTTGAAAGTGGGCTTAGGAAATAGTCACTTCCTTTCACTAGTGCTGCTCAGTAGCATCATCTGTTGCCTCCTGTGTTTCTCTTTAACTCTGGCTTTGCTTTAAAGGCCTTGACTTCCTGCTTGATTGCTTGGAGCAGAGACCTTGGAGTAGTTGCATTTTAGAGAAGAGTCCCTCAACCTTAGAGAAAGGAGCACCCTAGGTGGTTACTAGAACCAACTTGAACAGAGGGCTGCCATGTGTGTTGTCTAACAAAAGTGTGACCAAGCTGAGATCAGAGAGTAGACATGTAGCCTAGTTCCTACCTCACACATCTGACAGACTTCTCATCAGAGGTGTTTCCTTAGTGTGCCAACAGCTCCTTCCAGAGCTTGCTCCAGACTCCGGCTCTGTAATGTTTCCCTTATCCGACACTCCCAAATTCCTCATTCTGTCTTCTTCTGGGACACACGAACCCTTTAATATCCCCAGTCCTGCATTTCTGATGAGGTGGCACTCCAGCCACCCAGTCCCATGGGAATGTGCCTCCTGGCTCTGTGTGCAGAGAGACAATCTGAGCCCTGACTGTCAAACTTGAGCTGGCCTCAATTTATGGTACTACTTCATCATTTCCACAGTGAAGAGATGTCTGTCTTGTATAAAAGAGTGATGAGAGACCTACAGTAACAGAGGAGCATGTTTATATTTTAATTAATAGGAAACCAACTTTAACAGACCAGTTACTGAGCTGTCCATTCCTGTCCAAAGTATCCTCCTGAGTCTCACTGTACAGGCTGGAAAAAGCATAGTTGAGCTGTTTGTTCTGTAAGGTCAGAGCTCCTATTTGCACACAGCCTTCAATTCCTCATCTTAAAGGCTTTCCTCTATGCTTCCAATGAAGCAGTTATAGCAAGTACTGGGGGGGGAAAAAAAAAAGGCAGGAAGAGGAGTACTGACACCTCTGAAAGTTTTTGTGAGATCTCAGCCCCATGTGAGAGTGGTGAATGCATCTTCTAAGTTCCTGTCCCCCACAGTGGAATCCAGAGCACCTGCCTGAGCAGTGCAGTGAGGAAAGTAGGATTTATGACTGATACTTAACACCACTGACACGCTCAACATACAGCTGCTTATGGAATGTAAAGAGGAGATGAGAAAAGCCTTAACATTACCCTTTATGTATTGTGCTCAAGGCTGCAAGCTCAAGTCTGCTTGCAGTCCCCACTTTTCAGTTCTCTGTTGCTCTCTTCTCAAAGATGGGAAGATTCTGGTTCAATTTTTTCACCTGAGGAGAGCCAAGCAAGACCTCCTGGTTTTCTGGAGCGAGTCATAGCTAGAGACTCCCAGATAATAGATGTGGGAGTTACTGTTCCCATTCTCGCTGAAGCATTGCAGGACAATAAAAAACCAGGTTTAATTGGCTTAAAGAAAACATGCAAAAGCCTACACAGCTCAGAGCTAGCAATTAAGGTGCTTGTTATGATGGAACATTTCTTTGGCAGTTCACGTAGCTGTTATGAGAAAATACTTGGGGTGAATAAGGAGAGTGTTTATTGCAGGCTGGAGCCAAGTGTATCAACCAAACCGAGCTTATCCATAGTGCAGTAAGAAATGAAACTGGGCAGCCACCTGGTTCATAAGCACTTGTGTGTACTGGAGACATCACAGAGCTGTATGCTTCTGTAAAGTGGACTTAAAGATACACATGCACAAAAAGATATAATTAGTTCTTGTATTTCTGTGCTTCTCTGTACCAATGGAAACATTAGTATTTACTGATTTTTGTGAATTTATGATGTACAGAAAGTAAAATCAGTTTTTTTAGGAATTAGCCACTGCATGTTTTGAAACTGCAGGTAAGGGGCATTGTTAATGCCCACTGAGGAGTCATGGGATAGTATAGGATGGTAGATGGGAACAAGAACCTTATTTCCTTGATTTCCTCGCCATCTTGTCTTTCTTGATTTAGACTGTGAGCACTTTGGACTGTGTTTATTTATTCATATGATGACTTCCTATGGAAAACCAGAGGAATAATGTGTTTTCTGAATTTTCCTGGCATTAACTTGTGCTTTTGTGATGTTACATCTCCGTTACCATCAATTGTTTTTGTAGGGTGAAAGGGGATTCCCAGGCTTGGAAGGACAGCCAGGTCTGCCTGGATTTCCAGGACCAGAAGGACCACCTGGTCCAAGAGGCTCAAAGGTAAATTCCTGTTCGCTTAGATACTATAAAAATGCTGATAGCATTAGCTTGCTTGCAGTGCTGATCCTAAATCATTCCACAATGCATTAGCACCAGTTTAATGGTCAAAATCTTCACATCAGGGTATATGATAAATGTTTTTTGTTTGGTTGATTTGAATAGTTGACCAGACGAAAAAGCTTGCTCTAAGTTTCCTTCTTCTTTACCTACACACGTGCCTGCAAACCCTTCCTACAGATTTGTATCCTTTCATTAGGTGCTTTGATTAAGGTCAAAGAACAGGTTTGGCAAGGTGCTGCAAGGTAGTTTCATTAGGCCTTGCAATAACACACTTCACTGCTCAGCTCACTGATAGGAGAGGTGTTGGGCTGTCAGCTGCCCGAAAGGGTCCCATCATGCTGCTAAACTGATGTTTGGTGGCATTCCTGGGCTGGGTTTGGGTAGGACAATGCAGATGAAGACCTTGCTGAACCCATTTACAGCAACTGAGGAATGCTCCTTCCCTCCCCTGGAGGGTCTCAGTTTATTTTATTTGCTGCTGGATTGCATCAGACGGGGTAATAGTGCATTAAAATATTGCCATGTCTTCCTCTGCATTCATGTTTAATATACACAGATTATCGTGGGTCTGCAGTTACTTTTGCCAGTGCTCACAGTATGAACTAATAGAGGCACGTGAAAAAGCAAAGAAGTGATAAGAAAAAATCAGAGTCCACTCTATAAAACATTAACGGGATAAAATAAGAGTGAAACAACTGAGAGGCCTTGGACTGGCAATTTTTATTCTCTTTGTATTCTGTAAGTGCTCTTCCTTCTCAAGATTGTGATGTGAAGTTGTGATTTATAATCCAGAACACTGCTGGCGCAGTGTAATTCACAGAGAGCCAGGTACATCTTCTTTCACCCGCAAGAGGTCACTACAGGGTGTTGGATGAGAGCACATCTGCTTAGAAACACTTGTAAACAGGGAGTTTCTCAACTGTAAGAAAGACTTTTCAGTTCCAAGTCCAGTGCTCACAATAAAACTCTTTGGACCCCTTTTACTGAGGAAATAACATTTAATACAACTTTTAGCCACTTACTAAAGTCGTATAATTTTTATCATACTTAGTTTAATTTGATAGGCATACTGTACGTATTAATGGGGTTTTTTGTTTGTCTGTTGTGGTTTTTTTTTAGGGTGATGATGGACTTCCAGGACCTATTGGACCCAAAGGAATCAGAGTAAGTATTTGGGGCACTTTAGGGTGTTGTACTGGAATTGTGAATAATGACTGGCAGGCTTTGAGTGGGTCCTCACTGAAATGGTGATTTATAGGGAGGAAGAAAATTATCTTAAATCTAAAGAATAATTTATCTGCTAGCTAGACTGGGCTGTGTTACTTCTGCAAGTAATATAAGAGTGCATAAATAATAGTGTTTTATATTGCTTGTATTGATTCCATACGTTTATTAGAGAGAGGAGCCCAAATTCTTAGGTAACTGGTTTTGCTCTACAGGATATAGACAAGTGCTTACCTTTGTTTGAATTGATTCTGAGGTAGACACGCAGTATAGGTAGGGTCGGTACAGAAGAAAGTGATTTGTCTGGAAACCCTGTAGGTTTTGTGCCTTTGCGTTTTCTTTTTGTCAAATCCCTCAGCTGGTGACAGTGGATGCAGCTCTGTGTTCATGGGGACACATCATTTTCCACACTATGGGTGTTAATTTATTTCCTCTATGTATCTTCCTTCTGTTACTTCGGTTGTTTTGCATTGTCTTATCTTCACGTGTATGGTTGTTTACCTGACAGAAGGGTGAAAACACTGATGGCTGTCCAGCATGGCATTCCTTTTCTGTTTTTTGCAGGTGATTCTGATGTTTCTAGTTTTCTTCACTTATCTGCACATACACAGGTTCCATTTAGTAGAGTCTTGGTAAAGCCTTTTGCACATCCATTGATACCACGCTGTTCAATGCATATGTGGTTCATTTCCTTCTAGGGACCACCAGGGCTTCCGGGATTTCCAGGAACACCGGGACTTCCTGTGAGTAGATATGGACCTCTTCCCTTCGGACTTTTAGGCTCAGAAGACCGTGCTGCAAGCTAACTCTTCTTTCTTGTTTTCCATTTTAAAGGGATTGCCAGGACAAGATGGGCCACCGGGACCTCAGGGTATCCCAGGGTGCAATGGAACAAAGGTGGAATCTCTTTAAAATTCTGAGCAATACAACAATAAAACGATAGAATTCTCGTTTCCCTGTCTGCTTAGTTTGTTATGTGTAGCAGGACTTGCTGCTACTGAGTTGTGTAGGTAGTTCCAAGGTAATTTAGACTCACCTGAGAGAAATGATTTAAAGGACAAGTTCTGTCAGAAATTGCCAGTACTATGACAGAACATTTATACTCTGCAGCTACATCTCACAGTATCACAGTAATGGTAAGGTTGGAAAAGACCTTAAAGATCATCCAGTCCAACCTAAATCCAAATAAACCCAGTAAACATAACATCTAGATCATGCCACTCAGCACCTCATCCAGCCTAACCTTGAATACCTCCAGGGACGAAGTTACATTCATTCTAATCCTTAATTTTTTTTATAGCTAATAACTGCGAGGATTATGTAGTAATTATATCGTGTACTGCATCTCACCTTTGTAGTAGACTCTTGCTACAAAGGAAAAGTCATTGTCTAACAATAGAGCTTGTAAATTAATAATTGCATTGAAAATACTGATTCAGTATCCTTGTTGAAAGGAGTCACTTGCATTCTAACACGTTACTTAGCTTCTTGTTATCTTTCCATCGGAGAGGATGATCTACTGTAGCACTGTGTGTTTTCCATCTCTTGTAGCACAGGACTCTACCTGGAAGTACATGGAGATACCTGACTCTGGAAAATCCTGTTTGTATCCAACGCGTGACTAGTCCTATAGGTCATTGTATTGCAATTTGCTACTCTGCATCCATAAGCTAACAAGAAAACTGGACTTAGCAATCAAATTGTGCGTTTTGTTCTTATGTTTTGGTTTTGGCTAATCAATTTCTTTATCCCTAAGGGAGAGCGTGGATTCCCAGGCAGCCCAGGTTTTCCTGGTTTACAAGGGCCTCCTGTAAGTACAAGATTTTTGCATCAGCTCCCTATAATCCACTGAAGTACTTCTAGTTAGATCTGTGAAAGATCAGATCCATTTCAGCCCCTCTTTGCAGTAGTAAGAATATGTAAAGTGTTTTACAGTTAATCAGAACATTCCAGATGTCAAATAACATTCAACTTTGCTGCTGCATGCTGTGGTAAAGCTGATGGAGAGCCATCTGAATTCTCACGTGCTGAGAAGCTTTGCCACCTACAGAAAACTACAAAACATGCATACGTGTCAGAAAAGAAGGACCTTGGTAGTGTCTTCTGGTATATCTGAAGAGTCTTACTGGTGATTAATGGGGCAGAAAAAAGCGACAGTGTAGGGTGTTTTAATCATAAAACACATGCATGTACAAAAAGGTGACTGTCAGAACCAAAGTACAGAAGGAACTGCAGTAGGCAGGATGGATGATAGGAGGCAATAAAGAAGTTGCTAGGAGATGAAAATGAGTCCGCATAATGCTCAACATTCATTGTGAAAATACTTCCTTGATGTTTCCATTTGGTTCTGAAGATCATAAAACCCCAATTTTCTCCTGTTTCAGATCTTTTTTCAGATTTCTATCTCTAAAGCTTGCCTCATTGTGTCTATCTGACTAACAATTTGTAAATAAAATACCAACAATTTAATTCTATTGATATTTTTGCTTCTTTCTTTTAAACAAAGGGTCCCCCTGGTCTGCCAGGAGTGAAGGTAAGTGTTCTGTTCTTGTTCATCCAAGAACTCACTGGGTGTGGGTGTGCATCGTGAACTGGCCTCAGTTATGTGCTTGCTGCTGTGAGACCATGTGCACCCACTGGAGTCTGGAGTGACTTTCTGCAGAAAGCTTAGTGTTAGATTCTTGGCCACTCCAGTGCAACTTACGGGAAGTTCTGCAGTCGCTCTTCTCGGTTAGGGTCAGTAGTTACAGAAGTAACAAACTGTTTTCTGAACTGGTTTCCTTGGAAGCATGAGAGACTGTCAATGTTGTGAGGCATCACATCAGCAGAGTGCCTACAAACACCCAGATGCACCAGTGGTCTAACTGTGCGTGCTCTAGAACTAGAGACACTAAGCAATAATAACTTCAGATATCCAGTGAGTCATGCAGGATTTTATATTCCCTTTGAAAATGTGCTTTCTGCTGTATAAGTTACTATGTAGATGGGTTTCTTTTCTCTTAAAATAAATAGTGTCATAATCTGATTTCAGGCCTTAGGGACCCATTTTAAGTGTTGGATTGTTTTGTTGCATCCTTGACCTATTTGAGCACAGGCCAAAACAGCAGTTTTGGTTCAAATCCATTTGAAAGGAAACTTGACTCACAGAATTATTCCAGCAAACTCCTGAGAGGACACTGGTGCTGCAGAATTGTGGCTATTCAGCTGAATTGTCTTTCTCATCTCCTTTTCTTCCCAATTCTTTTAAAGCTATTAAAAGTCAGCCTGGTCAGAACACATACTTTTAAAACACAGATCTTCCCTGAAATCAATAAGAAACTGTGCTTCAATACAGAACGAGAAGCACAACTGTTCTAACAGCATACTCAGCATTAATCTCATGAGGTGAACATTAGAAAAAGCTGACTGAGCCTGTTTTTGGTTGTGTCCTTTCTGCTGCTTTCACACAGAGCTAGAAAGTCTCCTTTGTGAAGCATTTGTTTGCATTTCAATCACCTCATCTTTTGGAATTTAAATCAATGCTGATATATTTGTACAGATGAAAAAAGAGCTTTGAATAGTTGCTAATTTAACTATTTAAAGAATTCTTCAAATATGCGAGGATCTCTCCTAAAAAGAGCAGTTCTTATGGTGGTGAGACAGTGGTCAAGGTTGCCTGGAAAAGTGGTAGAAGCCCCATCCCTGGAAACATTCCAGGTCATGATGGATGGGGCTCTGGGCAGTCTGCTGTAGCTGAAGATGACTCTGCTCACTGCAGGGGGTTGGACTAGATGACCTTTTACAATCCTTTTCACTTCAACCCATTCTATGATTCCGTGTTATTAAATAGTAGTGCTGGGGTATAAAATCACTCTGAGTCTCCTGGTCTGAAGAACCTCTTGCAGTCAGAATGGTGATAGTGCACTGTAAAGTGTGCTATTCCTTAAAGTCACTTTTTCTTCTAGGGTGAACCGGGTGAAATAATTACTTCCTTGCTGCCAGGACAGAAGGGCGACCCAGGATTTCCAGGTCTTCCAGGAATACCAGTAAGTTGTCTGAAGTACTGTTGGAATGGGTTCTGCCAAAGAAGACAACTTTAAACGTGTTTGCGTTACAGCACAACTGAAACACTTGGTGCTAGGGAATTCATGTGTTGAGGCAAGACTCACATTTAATGTACCTGTTTATGGTTTGAGGGGAAAGAAGTTCTTCCACAGTGCTCTTAGTAAAGTGACCCACAAAGGCCAGGAAAGCTGTGTCCAGAAGGCAGTGTTACTCACACCTGCTGATTGCTTCTCGGTTTCCTCTGGCTGTTGCACCTTCTGATGCATCCTCTGTCAGTTCTGGAGTTCTTTTCCTTCTTCACTCTGAAGTAAAACAAGTCACAGCTTGCTTTTCTGGGCTGTAGCCAGTGTTTTGGCTTGTGGGAAGAGAGGATGTCTCAGCTGTTCCCCCAATGTTGCACCTCCTGAACAGTGTTTCTGTTCTCCCAGCAGCCTTCTGTGAAAACAGCTAGTGACTGCAGGCCCTGTGCTTTCCCACCGAGCCATTCATCGCTTTAGTGGAAAAACAAGGGCAGCAGAAAATGAGCCTATCAGCCTGGGCTGGACAGAAGCCAGAGACTCCCATTTCCTGGTACAGAGAGGAAAGCTCCAGGCTACTCTGACCAGACTGAGCCTGTTAGCATTTCTGTTCCTCTGATCTGTGCTTCACCATTGTCCATTTCTGGCTGGGAGGAATCACAGAGACGAAGTGTTTTGTTGTTCTCTCTCAGTGCATGAAGAGAAAGAAAGGGCAAAAGTAGTTGAAAACAAACAAAAACACATTCCCATCACCAAGCCAGAGAGATGTATTCATGTTGAGATCACAACACTCTGTACGCTCCACTAGGCCTTTCCACAAGGACAGTTTGGTAGGTTAGTGGTCACTACTTTGATTTGATGTGTGTAAGGTGCCAGCTGTTGGGGTTTTTTTGACCTTGAAGGTCTCACTGGTTTTTGTTTTGTTTTTATATAAGAAGGTGCTTCTGTCATAGTTGCCTTCACTTTCTCAACAGGGTCCGCCTGGTGCCATGGGCATACCAGGTCCACTTGGTCCACCAGGGCCGCCTGGTTTGACAGTAAGTTCCTTTAACCTATTAGCCATTAAAGTATGAAATGGGGCAGTTACTTCTTTGTTTCACGTTCTCAGAGGCAGGTCAGTAAAGTCTCAAGATCCTGGTCATCAAGACTTTGTATGAAGACCACAGCAGCCATGTTTTCAGTTCACAATGTGACACATTTCAAACAGCCTGTTGCCAGACCTCTTTTGGCTTTAAATCAGGATGAATCTTTGTGCAGGCTTCTTATCTGTGTGAAACCTGAGGGACAAGATTTAGCTTATATAGACCAGAATGATTCTTTCCTTAATGTTTAATATCTGACTGCTTAGTTTGACACTCTCACTTGAAGGGAGAACAAGTTTCTTATGTATTTGTGCAGTTGAATAGCACATGGAGGAGGACTTAGAGGAAGATAAAGTGCCTTGTCAATCTGGGTGTAATGCATAGGAGTCAAAGTAGCATGTTGGGGGTGGGGGGCATGTCCACAATGGGCTGGTAAAGTATTGGAAATAACTTCTTGTTGTTATTTCTTTATTTAATAGGGTCCTCCTGGTCCACCTGGACTGCCAGGACCTAAGGTATTTTCTTGCCCTCACTGATGGTGATGGTGAACTGTTTCACTTTGTTCCTTTGTGAATTCTAAGTGCTGATGAGTTGTACTTTTTGCAGGGTAATATGGGTTTGAATTTCCAAGGACCCAAAGGTGAAAAAGTGAGTAGGTGATCATGCTGATATTTTTGCTTGTTACTTTCCAAATACCTGTGTGCACCATTTTGGGTTGTGCTGCCTGTAACAAACATCCATCTTCTTGTGCATCAGGGTGAACAAGGTCTTCAGGGACCTCCGGGGCCACCAGGACAAATTGGAGAACAGAAGAGACCAAATGACATTGAGTTTCAGAAAGGAGATCAAGTGAGTGGGACACAATATTGCTCTGCAGTGAGCGTGTGAGCTGCAGCCTTTCTTGGTCTGACTTATATACACTCACATCCTGCTTACTGCACAGGTTCTATTATTTTTCTGAAAGTAGTGACTATTTCAGGCCTGACTACCTTTCCTTTGGTGGCAGGCACGCCAATCACATTAGCTCAGTTAGTTCCCTCAGTAAAATAACTATTCTTAAGAAACTCTCCTAAAGGAAGTTCATGGCAACAGGAAAAGCAGTTAAAATATTCTCAATCCTCGGAACACCCAGGCTGCGAGCTTCAAAGCTGTCTAGGGATGCAGATTCCTAGTAATTAACCAACTCCACACCCATTTTGAGGAAGTCTTTCAAAAATATTAGTTCAAATTTTTTTCCTCCTTTTTTTTTTCCATTTATGGTGCCCCAAGATTGATCTTTGTGTGGTCTGAATAAAGTAATTTCTCTGCTTCTAGCATCTCAGAAGTAAATATCAAGACATATTACGACAGTAAGCTCAAACTGTTAGTTTCATTTGTATGGGTCCTTTCCCACCAAGGAGTCACTGGGAGAGTTGCCATTTGGGAAGTTACAACATTTTTTTTTCCTTTACTCTTCACCGGGGAACATTTCACAGCACCATTTGATTCTGGGTGCCAGTCACAGACAGTCCGAGTAGCACCAGCAGGATCGCGTGTGCCTGAAGTTCACATTTTCTTTGAAGCTTCTGTCGTGTTCTTAAATACTACCTTGAGAAACGTGTTGAGGTAGATGTTTTGAGGCAGAAATGGTGACTTATTTTTTTTATGCCCTGGCTTTTTTGCAAATGTCACTGAGCTTTCAACTAATAGTTTCCTCCACCTTTTAATCTTGGGAAATGTGTTGGAATTGAACGCTTTGGTAGGGTAGTCTATTGTTTTGTCAGGGTATAGCCTTTCATCTTGATCAAAACCATTGCTACCCTTCCTTTCAGAATTACACTGGCCATCACTAGCATTACCTAGAGCTATCCACTGAGGTACATGTGCACAGTCATCCTAGAAACATCTCGCTCTCTGCATTTGTCTCTGTCTTCCTGGATGGTAGGACAGAGGGTAACAAACAGCACGGTGTGTCTTTGTAGTTCTAAGAAAGCACCAAGTGACATTTTGACCAAACTGTACTTAAAGGAAAAATTCATCAGACTTTATTAGGGTTAGAGTAATTTGCCTCTGTGATCAGGGACCTCTGAAGGACTAATTAGCATTAAGTTATTTAAATGGACAGATTAGAAGCATTCTCATGACTTTCCTGTTATGGCACTGGGACTTAGAGTTTGAGCACATTGGCTTTGTCCAACATTAGCAACAATGTCAAAGTTTAAAAATAGGATTTTATTTCGACAAAGGTTCTGCTTGGTAGCCACAACAATAAGAAAATCTCAACTTTACACTTACTGTTCTGTGAAACATGCACAGAGTCCTGGCGTGCACCTTTACCCATGATCTCTGACTGAAGAATCAAGTCTATTGATGGGCTTTTACAAGTCTGGGTGACCTCCAAAACTATCAGGAACCTTCTGTGAATTCAGTAGCCTGTAACTTTTCTGTTAGGTCAGTGATAGAGATTCAAGAACTTGTACAAAATTGTTACAAAGCATAAAAGAAACACTAGCTTTTTAACACTGATCCCTTGACACTTTACTGAGCAATTACCAGTAATCTAATATCCAGTACTATCAGCAGGAACTGTTAGTACTGGCATGTGTACTAGGCATTTGTCCTTTCTTTCCTTTTTCTTTTTTCTTTTTATGATCATAAAGCAGCTGCAGGCCACCAAAGCAGCTGCTGCAGCACACACAGGAGGCAGGTGGGTCATAGTGCTGTGAATCATCTGAATAAACAGGATGAGCAGGCAATAAAATTTATAGATGCACTCAAAGTTCTGCACAAAGAAAGATTAAATATGGTCCTTTACTGTTCCTAGCACTTGGAAATCTAAAGCAAAAAAAGGTTTATCTTTTTTTAAAAAATGAACTGAGCTACAAAGGAGTGATGGAGGTTTTAATCCTTTTTTTCTTTGCCCGTGCTTGACAGGGTATTCCAGGTGATCCAGGTCCACCAGGACTTCCTGGGCCACAAGGCCCTCCTGTGAGTAGTTGTCTTTTAGTTGTTTGTTAAATTTGTATCAGAACTGTAATTCATCCTACTCTGGCTCGTGGGCTCAGTTTAAGATGACATTTGTGTGTCCAGGGTCTTCCCGGTGGCGTAAAAGGTGAAAAAGGTGAGCAAGGAGAACCAGGCAAAAGAGTAAGTAGTCTGTTTAACCAAACATTTATCTTTCCAATCAGTGTTATCTTTGAGATGTAAGCAAATGTTGAATTCAGGTGGGGCCGTCCGCCTCTGGGTAAGACGCTTCTATTCTTTTTCTCCATAACATGGCAAGGTAGTCGATGACACATCTTGGTCATGAAAGTGCTTCTAGCTTTGGATCTCACAATGCTTTCTGAAAGGATTATCTCCATGGAGGTCTTAGTTTAGGGGACAGCAGATAATTTGAATTATGTTATCCAGTTACACATGGATGCCTTCTTCAGAGTTATTGGACTGCTTGGATGAAGCAGCACTTTTCAGTTGCCTTTTAGAGAGGATCTTCATTTCATTTCCTATGTATTAGGTTGCCAGGCAGCGTGAGATTACTATATATTTCAGCTGGTCTATACAAACTCGTTCTCACTGGGTTGATTTATCAGGTGAGTTGCAAAATCAAGACCAGAAGTCCATTTATCACTTCCCAAGAGATTACCCCAGTTTATGTGCTGTCTGGGGAGGGGATGAGTTAGGATAGGTGCATCTAGGTACAGCGTGAGTCCCTTTGTTCCCGTCTAGACTCAAATCCATCCTGGAATTTAAATTTGCTTGGATATCACAGATCAGAACAGATGGGGGAAAAATATAGAAGTGCTAAGAAATAGGATGAAAATAACATGGGTTGTATCACTGAAGGAAAGACAAGTTGCTACCAGCTCAAAGTGTTCTGTATTTTCACTTTCACAGCTACTGAACCCATAGTTTCATCAACATCATGGGCCTCTTTGAAAACACAAGTCTTGCTCAGCTTAACTGGACAATATATAAACACGATTCAAAAAAAGCTTGGGAGTAGGTTTGCCAATTTCCATAGGAAATAAATGCAATGGAAACAAATGGTTTGTATTCCAGATCCTTCTTAGTAGCTGAGATTTGCAGGAGGGCTTTGATTTGCCTTCCTTAATGGCAGATTTACAAAGCAAAAACTTCCTTTATATTTTGAGAGATTGTTGAGTTGTATTTTCCAAGTTGCTTCTCCCTGCAAAAGTAAACAGGAACCACATAAATCTGCAAAGATCTAAAAAGATAAAAATCCTGAGGGCATATGACAGATGCCTTTTGCCAAAAGCTTGTTTACCAACACTTTTGTTTGTTTTTATCACTGTGAATTTGGGCGTGATGCGTTCTTGAAGTGCAGTTTTGTTCTTGAGTCACTCTAAAGCTGCTTTGCAGGGTTCCATGTAATTCAGCGTGACTCAAACCCATTTTGGATATAAAAATGTCAGTGTGTGCAATCAAACAGGTAGTTCTACAGATGCACAGGGAAGACTTACAGCCTGAGAATCAGAACTCATCGCTACAAATAATTAAAAAAATTGCAGTATACCTAACAGTATCTCTCAGATCTTATTTTTGACTTCTCTGTGATTGCGATTTGATCTTGGAACTGCGGTGAAATGTGATCACCTATTCTCATTATGCTCCAGCAGGTGCCCCCCATACATACTAACGCTAGCAACACTGGAAGTCTGTCTTGCCCAGTAAATGCTCTGGGATACAGTGGAACTTACAGTACTTTTCCTGCAGCAATGACAAATGTGTTCAGGCAGAATAAACATCTTTTAGAGATAACTTCTTTGAACCAAACTGCAGATCATTGATACTATTCCTCAGAAAATTATGCTTAGTTTAAAGGAGAGTTAAAATTCCCCCCCCACAAAAACATTTGTATTTGATTTCACCAAAGATGTTATATTCATTTCCTAGTTAAATAGAATGTTCTAGTGTTTACAGAGTTAGGATCTGTTTTTCAATTAAATTATTTCTCTCACATTAAAATGCAGTTATTAAACAGAATTAATTAGTAATTAACTGGAGATAATTTCGTACTGGAGATAATTTGCACAACATTTCTTTGAGACTTGTCATGGGTTTGTGCTCTGGTTTTCAGACTGGTTTGGGTAACTCAGTTGATTATGCTTGGTTGATGTCTGATGTACTTGTCACAGGGACTGCATTCTAGAGATAGTTTGTTTTTTTGAGATATGGGAGATAAGTACCTTAATTTCCATAAGAATTCTTCACCATGAAGCTTTTTATTTCAATGCGTGTTTATGTCTTTGAAGGGAAAGCCTGGAAAAGATGGAGAACCCGGTCAACCTGGTAGGGATGTGAGTAACGTTTCTTATGTAAGCAAACTCTTAGTAAGCTTTTTTTGCATATGGAGCAGATCTGAATGTGATTATCTTCCCCTTTTCTTGAAGGGTTTACCTGGTGGGCCTGGACTAAATGGTGCTCCAGGAAGAGATGGTGAAAAGGTATGCTAGGTTTTCGCTCATTATTACAGAAGCTTGAAAACTTGCCATCACTGCGTTCAGTTCTGTCCGAGTTGGGCAGACTCCAGCAGGATGAGTTGTAACAAGTCTAAGGTTCTGCTTTTGGTTATAACAATCCCAGGCAGAACTACAGGCTGGGAATGGAGTTCTTGGAGAGTTCTCGGGTGGAGAGAGACTTGGGGGTGTTAGTGGATAGCAAACTTAACATGAGTCAGCAGTGTGCCCAGGTGGCCAAGAGGGCCAATGGCATCCTGGCCTGCATCAAGAATGGTGTGGCCAGCAGGCCAAGGGAGGTTATCCTTCCCCCTGTATTCGGCACTGGTTAGACCGCACCTGCAGTGTTGTGTTCAGTTCTGGGCCCCTCGGTTTAACAGGGATGTCGAGGTGCTGGAGGAACGAGTCCAGAGAAGGGCAACTCGAATGGTAAATGGGCTGGAGGATCAGCCCTGTGAGGAGAGGCTGAGAGAGCTAGGTTTGTTTAGTCTGGAAAAAGAGGAGGCTCGGGGGTGACCTTATCGTTGTTTATAACTAACTGAAGGGTGGTTGTAGTCAGGGCTTGGTCTTTTCTCCCTGGCTGCTGGAGACAAGACAAGAGGTCATAGTCTTAAGCTCCATCAGGGGAGGTTTAGACTTGACATTAGGAAAAGATTTTTCACTGAAAGAGTGATCTGGTTTTGGAATGGGCTGCCCACAGTGGTGGTTGAGTCACTGTCCCTGGAGGTGTTCAAGGTTAGGCTGGATGAGGTGCTGAGTGGCATGATCTAGATGTTAGGATTACTGGGTTTATTTGGATTTAGGTTGGACTGGATGATCTTTAAGGTCTTTTCCAACCTTATCATTACTGTGATACTGTGAGTAGTAGTTGCATTGCCTGTGCTGTGACAGCATTGAGGAATATGTGCAATAACTTTCTTGTGTACTAATGTGCAATATAAAAAATGCTCTTAATTTCACTCCTAGGGTGAAAAAGGTGACACTGGTCCCCCTGGACCTCCTGGAATTGTAAGTTGATGATCTTTTCTTTTCTTTCTGCATTTGGTTGACTGTTGTTTCATTATAGTTCTTGGATGAATGTGAATCCCATCTCCAGTTATAACAATAACAGAACCAGTAAAGATTTAAAATATTCATAATAGAAATCATTGTTTGCTTCTCTCAATATAGATTCTGTACTCTGGGGTTCACTAGGTTACAAACACAGGGTTAGATTTGTTTAAATTTAGACCAGCAGAAATTGAGTCAGCTGCCTGTTCTACCCATGTTTGCTTGGCAGTAATAGTGCTTCCACTGGGAAGTGCTCTTCACTGGAATTTTGCCTGGTAATTCAGTGAGTGGAAAAGCATCCCCTGGAGTACAGTCCTAGAGGGAAAAGGGGTCCAGGAAGGCTGGACTTTTTCAAAAATGAACTCCTGAAGGCTCAGGAGCAGGCTGTCCCCATGTGTCGTAAGACAAACCGGCGGGGTAAACGACTGGCTTGGCTGAACAAGGAGCTTCTGCTGGAGCTCAGGAGAAAGAAGAGAGCCTACCACCTTTGGAAAAAGGGCTTGGCTACTCAAGAGGAGTATAGGGATTTAGTTAGGTCATGTAGAAAGAACATGAGGGAGGCAAAAGCTCAGCTAGAACTCAGCTTGGCCACTGCTGCAACAGACAATACAAAGAGTTTTTACAAATATATTAACAACAAGAAAAGATCCAGGGAGAGTCTCCACCCTTTACTGGATGCAGAGGGGAACATTGTTACAGAGGATGGGGATAAGGCTGAGGTACTTAATGCTTCCTTTGCCCCAGTCTTTAATAGTCAATCTGGTCATCCTCCTGATACTCAGTCCCCTGAACTGGAGGATAGGGGTGGAGACCAGATTCATCCTCCCATAGTCCAGGAAGTGGTAATTAATGACTTTCTAGGCCAACTGGATACTCACAAGTCTATGGGGCCAGATGGGATCCACCCAAGA